>JAZHRO010000069.1:10000000-10074585 GCA_037157565.1 Thalassia testudinum
AACTAAGAGAGAGAGAGAGATAAAATATCAATATTTAGCTAACCAAAGTTTACTACAGATAATAAAGGAAGAAATTACTACACTAGAAAGCGGTAAAAGATAGAATGGGTTGAGAAGAATCCCCTTCAATGGCTGCTTGGAGGATGACTCGCTCTAACGGTGCCTGAATAAAGGTGGTGAGAGGTTGGATGTTGGAGAATGGCGTCGGAAGAAGGATGGGGCAAGACGCCGTCGGAAGGAGGATGGTGATTTCATGTGATCGCATCCGTATAGGACTCCTCATCCGGAGCATGGGATTGCACCGCGTGGAATCCTCGTCGTTGTTGTTGTAGTATATGTTACAAATACAAACTGTTATTACGTCAATTTTATTTAATTACATAATTTTACTGATTTATTTCAAGTTATTTTAACTATTTAAGTTATGTATTTCAAGTTATTTTAACTATTTTAACTATTTAACTATTTTAACTATTTCAAGAAAAGAAGAAATGGCCAAGTTATGTACAGTTTAAGTTATTTTAAATATTTAAGTTACATTATATAATATATACATAAGTTTTATATATACATTATGTACAAAGATAACTTAGTATATAACTTATAATTACATGTACATACATAGTATACAAGGTGTTTTAAGGTATTTTGTGGGTTTTTCTTCTTTTTATGGTTTTTGTGAGTTTTATAGAAGTAGGAGGTGAGAAAGAAAGAAAGAGATGGGATGGAGAGAATGTTTTTTGTGTTTTTGTATTAAGGGGTTTTTATTGAGTTTTAAGGTAGACTAAACCATCGGCTGGTATGTTCTACCAAGCCGAGGGTTCAGAATGCCTTGAAACTAGGTATATGTATAAAAATTTACTTAATCTTCACTGAGAAAAGTTTATTTTAATTTTTTGGCTTTTTATAGGATTTTTATTTATGTGCAAGTGAAACACATTCTAGGCCTAAAGAGGTTTTTCGACATGAACCTAAGACCAAGAATGAAACTCTAAGTGCTAGAAAGGCAGTGGACTGCCTCAAACATGCTCAACAAATGATATGGAAAGAATAAGAATAGTTAAGCATAAAATTCCTCTTAGATTTCTGTTAATTTTGATTTTGGACAGTTAGGCATGCAAGTAAGCTGACAAAGGAATTGAAATTCAAATTAGAAGTCATTCAAATGCAATTAAAATTCCATTTCAGATACATGAAAGCTTGTATACATAAAATACAACATTAACAACATGTCAGCTATTCTAACTACTTAAACCTAAGCCTATAGTTCAAAGAGTCTTCAACCTACCATCCAGCGGTAGCAACAGCAAACCAACAACAACATCAGCAATAGTTGCAGCAATGATACTGCTGAACTCCAACAGAACAGCAGCAGTAACTACAGCAACTACTCAAAGATTTCCAGATGTCCTTAAGGAAAATCAGATGTCTTAACATAATCAAAGGCATACTACAGCAGATCCAGACACCCAATTCAACAGACTAATTCCCTGATTTAGTCATTTGTATCTCAAATTAGACTTGAGAAAGTCCGGTCAGAGATACAAAAAATGTCTAAATTAGAGGATTACTTTACTGAATTGGTTAAAATGTAGCTACATCACGCAGCAATTTAATATGATGAAATGAGATTTCAATGAAAATTATGACTTAATTTCCTACTGCTACTATAGACGGTAGAGTAAAGAAAATTAAGTCAGATCATGAGTTCCATTGAAAACCAAATTAAATGTTCCAGTGCTTGAGATAAGATTTAATCCCTTAAAATGTTGCTGTTGTGCAGCCTTTTGATGTACTGAAATAGGGGGAGTTTTGACTTTAAATTTAGAAATTCATGCAACCGTTTACAACATAATCAGTCTGGACACTCATTCAAAAACAACTCCAAGCAAAGCTATCATCATCAATACTTTAGAAATTCATGAGACAAACCTAAAAACTCTTTTAGTTAGCGAGAAAACAGAGAGAAATTCAGATAAGTCTCCCCACAAATGTATTCAAATCTTAATAAGCACCTCACCATGCATTATAGACAATGTAAACTAAGATGGCAAATTAGGGTTTCAATGCGAGAAAACCAAATCACAATTGTCTCAAATAGATTCTGAAAAATTCGGGTTTCATTCCCTATTGAGGGAAGCTTGAAAATCGCATAAAAATCTGATTTATCCTCTCCCTTGTGCCATGGACAACATGAAGAGAGAATCTAAATCCAACGATTAAACCATTGAAAGCAAACCTAAATCATCAGATTCACATTAAAAATAAATAGAGGGACTTTGTGAATTGATGAGATGGATGGGGAGTCCATCTAGTGACTAATGAGCGCCCAAATCAGATCTGAATATTCAAGAGAAGCAGGTCTGATTTGGTGCTCAGTGGGTAGGTGATTGGTGAAAAACATGAGGAAATGAGGAAACAAAATTGGAAAAATGTAGAGGGAGAAAAACATGATCAGTGTGTGGGTGAAATCATCCCCTCTGATCTGAAGTGATCAGAGGAGGTGAAATTGGGTATTTCTATGCTACAACTACTCCTAAACTATATTACAGTCACTCATCACAAATCAAGTCTAGTCTAAATCTAAATTCTATTGCTAATCTATCTAACTACACTACGGCTAATCTAAAAAAAGATAGTAAACCTAATCTAAAATGAAGAATGGGACCTTTGGATCTCCACCCAGTGGATGGAGAGGAAGAATGAAGGGAGGAAGTGCTCTAGCGAAGTGAAAATACTCTAGTGGAGTTCAGGGTTGCCCTCAAGGGCTACAGAGCCCTTAGCAGTGGGGAGAGTCAGAGAGAAAATGGAATTCACAACCGGTGGCTGTGAAAACGGGGAAATGTGGGAAGGAGAGTTGGAGTGGATGAATGATTGGCTCGAGAGGTGTTGGAGGGAGCAATCCCTCACGCGTGCAGGTGTGGAGCTCCTTAAGTAGGAAGATCAGTGAATCTGAGCACCAAGGTGGTGCAGTTAGGCTCCAAGGGTTTAGGCGGTCAGGATAAGAGGGGAGAGCACGCGTAAGCTAAAATCAAATAGCGGCCGTTGGATCAGATCTAGGAGGAAAGGTGACCACACACTCTGAATCACATGAAGGTTCGATTCAAATCGTGCCACAGATCAAGCAATCAAGAGAATGAACGGTAAGGATGGTGCGTGTTCTTCGTGTGAACAGTATGTGCGCGAGCTGCAGGTGCGAAGAGATGTTTTGGTGAAATTACACTAAAGGTCCTCAGCTGAAATGGTAGAGAAATTACGTAGAAGCCCATAAGTGGTCGTGAAACATTTTAGAGTAGTCCTTAAGGGTTTACAAATAGGTCCCTGCAGCATACAAATAAGTACCTAGAGGTTTTTTAGTGAATGAAATGTAATGTACTAAGGACCTAAATGTAAATCCTTAATTGCAAGGCCCTAATGATATCCAAATGTACCTAAATTTTTATAGAGGGTTAATTGATTATTTAAGAAGTTAATTACACTTTTGACTTGAACTTTTAAACTCACTTATGCGTTCAATTTGCACTTGGATCACCATTTTACATTTATTAATAGAATATTCCATTTAATGACCTAATTATGCATTTTTAACATACAATTGATGTTTTAGGTCTTTTCCTCTTTTCCACACTTAACCCTTTTTATGTGTTAATTTGATAGTATTTAACCTAGTTTCTAGCTTAACTTAGGCAATTTAGCTATGATGAGTCGCAACTCATCACCTAGCCCCTTGGTTGTTGATCTCCCTTAGACTGCATAAGGTGCTACAAGACTCCGATCAAGATGATTTCAGAGGCATTAGACTTCGATCATCATCTTGATTAGATTCATATGATTAGATTGTCAATCTGAGGCCCTAAAATAAATCTCCTTCTCTCCTAGCCACAAAACGACGCAAATTAACCTATAATTTACATAAATTATTCTAAATGCAGAATGATGCATGTCATGCAATATTTATAATATGAAATGCACCTATAAAGTTAGGAACATGCATAGATAGGCCTTTTAACCTAAATAGATGTGTAAACATCATGCCTCATTACCAATTCATCCAAAAAACCTTGGATTTTAATGGTGGAACAAACTCGGTGAATTGATTTAAATGCCTATATGGATCCTAACAATGGGTACCATAAAAGGATGGATGTAGCTGAATCATGCTACTTTTAATCTCATAAAGAAAATCATTCCTTTGAGGTCGTCGAAGGTGGTTTGTAGGGTATGTTGGTGCAAGAGCACCATGATCGTTGATTTTGATAACAAAATGCTTGGTATTTAAAATTTTCATTTGAGTTTAGGTTTGCAGGAATAATGAAAATGGAATCAAGTGTGAAGGAGCTCAAGCTCGCATCCATGGCAAATTAGAGGAGCTTGATAAAGGTATAGAAGAGACAGAGCTTCGCATGGAGCAAAAGCATGAAGAACAAGAAGAATAGGATAGATGTCCATTTATCAATATTTTTGTACTCTTTATTTATTTGGTCTTTTATTAGATTCATTCTTAAAGAGCCCAAAGAGGAACACCTGTAGCCCTAGGAACACTTACACTACCCTAGGATACTTAGACATTCTAAAATAATCTTAGAAAACCAATATAGGTTTTAGACAGCCTGATCAGACATCCAATTTGGACTTCAAATGTCTGATATTGGACTTTAAGATGTCTGGTAGTTTGTATAGACGTCGAAACACTTAGGCTGAAAACAAAAAGTCCAAACATCTTGGAAGACGTTTGATGACCTTGATAGATGTCCAATTAGAGGACCGTTGCTCTATCAAAAGAATATCTTCGAGGATGATGTCAATGCCATCATTCATCATAACTAACCTGAATTAGTTGGAATTAAGAGATAAATGCTCCTAAATGATTGCCTGAAGACCACAATTACACTTTAATCTATTTTGAGAACAAGGCAACAAAACAAGGTTAGTTATGTTGTTTTAACATCACATCACAAATGTGGATTAACCATGTGGTTATTTTGGGGTTAATTAGAGGTCAATTGAGCATTAAAGACAAAGAAGTGGGCTTACACCAACTGAATCAAGGTTTCACACATTTTATGGACAAATATAGGTCTGAAAAATCCTAATTATCAACCCTACTTAAATTGAAAAGGTTCTGGTTAAGATAAAATCAATCTAAACCTCTTCAAAATCAAAGTAAAATATTCTAAGAGGTTTGGTAACTTTGGTTTAACCATCTGAATCTATTTTGACCTAGAATAGTGTTTCAGATAGGAATTTACCCTAGTTTGGGCTTCTCTACAATTTATCAAGTTAAACGTGATTAAAAGTCAAATCCAAGCTCACCATTAGATTTCTTGAGTTAAAATTATGTTAAAACCAAAATTTGGGCCAAATCAGAGTCAATCTTGACCTAGTTTACAATTTAGTCCCTAAAATCCTTATTTCTTACACTCAAGCCCCTAGGTTTCAAGTTTCTTATGAATGGCCCCCTAACTTTCTCATCATCTTTACAAATGGGCCCTTGCCACCATGGAAATGTGAACAACATGTTCTCTAACCACTTGCCGACCTTCAAACCTGGAAAACTCTCATGTTTGATCACCAAATCCCTCTAAATTTGGAGGGATTGATGATCACATGATCCCCAAACGATTGGGTGCACTTTCTTGCCCAGATTGAAATAAAGAGGCCTCACCAAGCTTGCGAAATTGATGGCTCTTACTCTCTAAATCTATGACTCCAACTTGCCAAAACCTCTAATTTGAGCTCGCGATTAAGATCTATAAAAGCTCCACGAGGTTCCACGGCCAATTTGAGCTAGGATTCAGGCCAAAATACCTCATGCTCCTCCCCTTCAGCCATCTTCGATCTCAACTTCGATGGTCCTCTTGCCCTCCCTCATCCATGCATCCAACGGTCAAATTGGAAGCACTGTCTTCTTCCTTATCTTCTTTCGATAGTAGCCAACCAAATCTCTGTCTCCTTCAATCCCTTCTTCGCCACCACTCCTTCCACTAAAGATTTCATTTTCTCCGTGTTTGACAAGCCACACCTACATGGAATACCCTCCCTTTCGACCAATTATTTATGTCTTCATCTTCCTCTCCTTCTTTAGTTTAGGGTTAACCCTATAGGACCCCAATTCTACCGCCATTCATCTCTCTCCCCCTCCGTCTTCTCTAGCACCGGCTGTGCCTCCGGTGAGGCCGTGAGACTGGTACATGGTAAGAGTTTATTGCACAAGGAAAATTAGGATTTAGAGAACCCGTTGTCATAGTCGTAAAATATCACTACCAAATAAAATTTATATCGAAACTCGAAGTGAGTCCTGGCTTGAACACAAGGAGGCAAACAATTGGTTTTGTGAAATTTGTGCTTTGATTTTATTCATTTTCGTTGTTTTTATCTTTTGCAATTTTTTTGGTATTTTAATAGACAAGAGATCAGATCGACAAAATATTTTTCTAACTAATTTATTTGCAAAGAGAGAGAGAGAAACAATATATATGTCTAAACAAGTGTTTGCTACAATGGAAGAAGTTACAAATATATTAGAAAGTGATAAAAGATAAAGGTGAGAAGAATCTCCCTTAACGGTTGCTTAGAGGATGACTCGCTTTTACAACACCTCAGACGAAGTTGGTAGTAAGTTTAATTAAGGAGAATGGCATCGGAGGACAAAGGGAGGGACGGGATGGCTTCGTGGCTAGGATCTTCTTCCGGAAGTTGGTGAGAAGATGGCTAAGGGATGCTTCACGAATGGGGGTGAGAGGCGAGAAAAATATTTGATTTCTACTCTAAAGGAGTATCCCAGGCTTGGGACAAACTCTCTTTAGAGCCTTAGAGGTGGTCAGAGAGAGAAAGGATGAGATGAAGAGAAATGGAAGGGGTAAGGGTCCTTTTATAATGGAGGAGAAGAGGCTAAATTGGGCATAGGCCAACAACAACAGTAAAGATGTCGCTAAAGCTCTAGCTCAAGTGTCATTGTAGGTCTCTAGCTCACGCTCGGTCATAGCTGTCAAGCGTGGATGAATCTCCACCATTGGATCCAGAAGAATGGCCACAATAGTGCGATGATCTCACTCTCAAATCATGCACTAGACGGCACAACAGATGGAGTGTCGATCAGTGCGTGATCATGCACGTGCAGTCTGCATGCCTATGATCATGCCACATCGTGAAGTCTCTACCACTTGATGTTCATCCAACGGATGCAATTGTATTACACCCACGCTCACGAAATCAGGTACTGCGGCTGGTTTCGAATGGGCGCTGGTGGGTTGCAAATCTCTCATCCAACCACTAAGCCATGGTCGTGGAGGTGTCGCATTTATGAATTTCCACAACATGGTGGAGGCAACTTCTTGGCCATTGGATCTTGATCAAAGGTCAATGTTTCTTCGTGAAGATGCTCCTTAGTGGTGAGTGGTGGCTGCAGCCGATCTTGGGTAGCTGTGATGGTGCCACATGGTGCTATCATGGTCATGCATTTTGTTTGCTTTATAAGTGGCACCATGGACATCGGATTGGGTAAATTTTCGTGTCGTTAGGCTACAATCGTCAATCCAAATCCATCTATGAGGCTTGATTTGTCATTTGAAGCTTTGAATTGTGTCACCTAGTCCCTTGGCTATTGTTCTTCCTTAGAATGCACAAGGTACTACGGAACTCCGTTCAAGGCAATTTTTGAGGCGTTAGACTTCGATTATCATCCTGATCGGATCCGTATGGTCAGATCGTCAATCTAAGGCCCTATAATAAATCTCCTCTCCTGGCCACAAAAGGACGTGAGTTAACCTATAATATACACAAACTATTCTAAATGCAAAATGATGCATGTTGTATAATCTTTATAGTATGAAATGCATCTATAAGGATAGGAGCATGCATAAATAGGCATTTTACCATAAATGGATGTGTCAACATCATACCCTCATGCCTACATTTTGCTAGTCCCTAACAAAATCAAACTAAATGCTATGTATAAGAATAGAATTAGGACTTGATTGCTTAAGGCATTAGTTGTTTATTAACAAAAGGAAGTTTCAACTAAGGTCCTAAACTACGAAGACTCGACAGTGCCCGGATGCCTGCCAAAATGTAGACTGCCCAAGTCCTCACCTTATTTTGAAAAGGGAATATATATATATATATTTATTTATTTTTCTTCTTTTCTAATTTTTTTGGATTTTTGAGTTTAGAGTTTCGGGGCACCTTTCTATGGCTACCCAACCCACCCAAGACTCGAAAAGAACTTCAAGTTCTAAGCATCTTGGGAAAAGTTATAGACTCACTAAGCGACTGTTAAGATGAACTTCAGGTTTCTACGAACTTATGTGGCCTTAAGAGTTTTTGCCAAAAGGTTTATCTTTTTGATGAGTAGCTTTCTCCATACTTTTTTTATTTTTTATGCGGCCAACACAACAAACCCAGTGTATATCTCCCCAATTTATTCTATTTCCTCGCTTCTTTCCTAAGTGTTTTGGGAATTATTTATGCATTTTTGTGAGGTAAGCTCTAGAGAACTAGCCAATGGGCTATTACCCACGGTAACTTGCTAGCCGTACTCATGCGGTGAAGTTTGGCTTTATTTAATTTTTTCTCTTTTTTCTATTTTTTTATCTTTTTTTTTCTTTTTGAGTATCATTTTTATCTTTTTTTGAGTAAGTGGCTTCCCTGATCTAAGATTTACCTAAAAGTAGTAGAACGAGTATGATCATGTAGATGGGCTCTGGACAACCAGCTAATGGGTTATTCCCACAATAACTTGCCAGCCACACTACCCTAGAAAGTTCATTAGCTACCTAATTTCCATAAAAATCGTCGAAAAGTGAGTCAGTGCAAATAGTGTATGGAATTCTTTAGACTTAAAGTCCCCTTAAATCAAAGGGCAGGTTGATAAGTCATGTACTTATCACCCTAAATTATTTACCAGATTAAAATAAAATTAACTTGGTGAGGACTTGAGACCAAGTCCACATTTTAGTGGACACCTAGGCTAATTAAGCCCGAAGACCTGAAGAGTCTAAGTGTTCAGGTCCTAAAGTATTGTTTCCTAAAGTTAACAACTCTTAATGCCTAAGTTCTCTTCTCCTAATTCTATTTTTTTATATTTTTGAATTTTGAATATTTTTCTTTAAGAAAATAGAAGAAATTCCACGGAGCTAACAATATATTTTCAAGACTAAGTATCTACCCTCCCATGCCTAAATGATGCAATGTCCTCATTGTCAAAATAAAGACATGAAAAGGGCAGAAAAAATAGAATATCACCTTAATGACGTGAAAATCTAGTCAGCTCCGCAGAGAGAGTGGAGTATACACACATGCTAAGTTTATTACCTTTATCTAGGCATAATATACAAACAAGGAAGAAATTAAGAATTCACCGGTGTGGGTTAGGATCAGAATTAAAAGATTTATCCTAAAACCCATAAGCAGAAGATGTCTACAATTGTAGACCAAATTATGGTGCAGACCCAAGCCCTAGGGTCGAGTAGTTCTAAGGCTCTGGATGAAAATCACCTAGAACCATAGATTGTTGTACTTGTAGGGTCGGGCTTGCGGTTTGGTGGTGTGCAACCCAAGTCTAAAGTGTCGGACAATGGGTAGATTTGATTCACTAGGTTCAAATGTCTACTTAAAGTTTTTCTCAGAAAGATAGTCAATTGTTATGTACCTAGGTTGCACATCCTCAAAGCCAAAAATATAATAAGGGTACTAGTAGAAGGTTGGTGGTTTTAGGTCAATAGGAACCCTTAGATCCAAAATTGTACTTCCCTTAAAATTAGCCTCCCAGGTTTTTCTTTCCAAATTTCTACTCTCCATAGTCATAATTACATATTCCAGGACTCCTACATATTATTCACCCCATCTAAATTATCCATGTCCAATAATTGTAGCTACATTAGGATTGACTTGTGTACAATGATTTCAAAAGTATCATCATTCAACTCTTTGGGGTAGGGTTGAAGATTGGGGCTACCAATTAAATCTTCTAGTAAATCAAGATTAAGATCCTCCAAGTTAGCCCCAACAGGATCATAATCCTCAATTATCGAGCTATCAAATGGCTCATCATGCTCCTCAGGCCCATTAGTCTCACTAAAATCATTCTCTTTAAGCTCAAGTGAGGCTTCACCTAAAGATTCTTCACCCTCAGAATCAAAGAATTCTTAATCCTCACTTATATATGTCTCAAAATCATATCTCATTTCTTCGTACATGGAGAAATATTTTTCCTCACTCCCTGACTCGAGGATCTCGGGTGAGACAATTGGTTCATCCTCAATGGGTTGCTCTAGACCAACCTAGTCATCCCTGGTCACATACAAATTATCCCCTCCGATAGGTGCTTGAGCTGGTTATGACATTGGCTCTCCTGAAGGGGGTTCATCCTGAGAATCATCCCAAGATTGGACTAAGGCAACCATGAATTTCATCGTCAATCTTGATAATTTCCCAAGTAAAAACTCACCTAAGCCCTTATCCTTAACATCTTCAAGGCAATCCAATAAAGAACTACTAAGCTCATCAATCATTTCGATCATAGGCTCCAATGCTTCAGTGTATGGTATTGGTTGAGCTTTTAAAGATTATATAGTGTTCTTTAAGTTAGCCAACACCCTATCTTGGATATGGTTCACCTGAACTGAATGGTAAGGTTCAGGGTTGTGTGGGTTTGGGATAAATCTAGGTGAGTCAAGAAATTGAGGTTCTAGGGGCCCTCCTCGATTATAAGTCACTTCAGGTTGTTCATCGAGGGGTGGTGACTATATTTAGTGTAATCCTGGGGAGGGTATGTGTTATAGTCATCATATCCTTCATTATTGTAGATCGGGTTGGGTTGATCATCAAATGAAGGAAATCTATAATTGGTGTGTATGTGTTATTGTTGATCAGGCTAAATCGAGGGTTTTTGAAAGATGCATTCATCGTAGTAGTAAATCCTTAAAAATTGCTCGAAAAACAAATAAAATTTATACTCGAATGAAAGTCCGAGGTCATTTGCTGGGAGCAAGTAGGAATTCACGCGCTAATCTCAATAATTAATGTAAATGAGCACAATATATTACTCAAAAATCAAATACTCAATGTAACACATGAGTATAAGATGAGTAAAAAAGAAATTTAGACAAAATATGGGTGATTTGGATCACCCATCATAAGTCTAACACATAGAATAATTACTCAAATCTTAATCAAAGGTAGGAATATGTGATCAGATGTCTGATTTTGCAATCAGACAACTTAAAACATGTTGCTACAGTACCACATTATGATTTTGCTTCTCTTTCTCTCTTCTCTTCTCGATGTGCCTCTTCTGCCTTCTTTCTTTACTTCTTCTTCTTTCTTTCTCTCATTGGCTTCTATTCTTCACACACAGAGGGATGCAATCCCTCCAGCGGCTAAGTGTCTGTCATTTCTCTGCAGAGCAAAACCCCCCAACCCCTACGCTCTCTTTCCTTTCCCTCTTTGGGTTTTTCTCCTTTCCCGTCTTTCCAATGCCAATATCCGGGTTATCAAGTAAATGTGCATTTGCGCACCTGAGACTAGGGCTGCCGGCCATGAATGGCAACCAAGGTGTGAGAGTAGGTTTAGTTAGGTAATCGGACCAGCCAAACCCACGTGGACAGTGTCACGGGCGAGGTAGGTGTCTGGTCGGGCATGTGAGGTATATGGGGACCTGACCCCTATGTGTTGAGGCGATATGCCTACAACACAAATTCCTCTTATGCCACTACGAGAGTCCATGCGCTTCCGAGGTGGGACTTAATCCCATTGCTTTATTGTGTGAAGTAGCCGACGGATGTTGCTTGCAATTGGAATGGAAGGAGTACTTGATGCCCCCAAGTGGAAAACTGGATGTGTTCCTGGGACTAATCCACGTTGCCTAGAGGCTTCACGTGGAGTTACTATGGCTAAAACGTGCTTCAAGCTTCCTCCGAAGCTATGCAGCAATGGCATAGCACCTGAAACCTAAAACTCAAAACATGGCCTCTCGGCCTCGTCAAAACACTTCAGGAGGATCGCTAGGTGATGGCAAAGGTGATCGTGGTGTTTACATGGAAGATTAGGGCGTGAGGCGGTCGGACGAAGATGGGATAGGTCGGGGAAGGTTGGTTTGTTTGGAGGGTCGTGTGAGTGGATGAAAAGATGAATAAAGATGGGGGTTATGAAGGGTGTGATGTGGCAGAGGTGTAGAGGGTTTTGGTGAGGGGCGTGGTGTGGTCAAATGACAGGAAGCCCTCATCAGAGTGGTGGTCGGAGGTGGAGAAGATGATGCCGGATGGTGTCATCGAGGGTCGAAATTTGGAAATGGAGAGCGAGAAAGATAGTGTAAACCTAATTAAGCCTAACTAACCTAATATAAAGGGATGAAAGGTGGGAAATCTCCTTGCTGGTGGTACATCGGACTTAGAGAAGACGAAGGCTCCAATGAGTGGGAAACGGCAAGAAGATGTCATCAAGGGAGTTGGTGGGTATGGCACGATGTGGAAGAGAGAAGGAAGGATAAATCTGTTGCCAGTATTGCAAACAGATGAAGAATGGAGTTAGAGGAGGTCGCCAGACGTCGAGGAGCTTCGGCAGGATGAAGAGAGACGAAATCAATGGGGAATCCGACGATATTCAAGCGTGGATGGATGGTATGCATTGGGGCATCTTTTATAGGCCTCTAGAGGACAATTTGAGCTTGGGAAGCAAGCTTTCCAAGCTTCGAAGGTCACCAGAGATGGGGACCTAAATCTTTCAAAGGTTCGCACTAGGATTTGGGACAATTTTAGAGCTTCGAATCTGGCTTAAAAGGAAGGGAATTCCTTGACGAACCTCCCATTCAAATCTAAGAGGGATTCATTAATGAATCAAGGAGAAAATTCCAAATCAAGCTCGCCAGAGTTGTAGGATTAGGATTTCATGGTGGCAAGGACCTATTTGAAGAAGGAGACGATAAGGCTTGGGGGAAATTTGTAAGAAATTCAAAAGTTAAGGGGCTAAAGAAAGTCAAACTTGGACCAAAGTTCAAACAAGGTCAAAACAATCTCAGATTGAGCCCAAATTTTGGTACAAACCTAATTTGGACCTAAGGAATCCAATGGTCAAGTTAGATTTTGGTTTTGACCACATTTGATTGGAGAAATTGTACAATTACAAAAAGTAGGGCAAAAGTCTATTTGAGACTCTATTTTAGGTCAAGACGGGTTCTGATGGTCAAATTGAAGGTACCAAACCCTAGAGAATATTTTTCTATGAATTTTTTAGGGCTTAGGTGAATTTATTCTTACCAAAACCTCAGTTAACTAAGCGGGTCTATTTTCAGGGTTTTAGATGCCATTTAATTCCTGAAATGCATGAAAATCCTTTTCTGTGTGCACTAACCTACTTGCTAGACAATTAAGCCCATTTGACCTTTAATTAACCCCTGAGAAATCCCATGATTGTACTGCAATTGAGATATGCTATTAAAATTGTAGTTTTACCCTTGTTTCCTCATTATTCTAGCAGAAAGGATTTGCAATGAATTATGGTCCTCTGGTGGTTATGTAAGAGCATTTAATGTTGGAATATGACTAATTAAAGCTAGATATGGCTGATGATGACGTTATCATCATACCCCCACGCCTAACTTTTGCTAGTACCTTAGCAAAATCTTGTGGAATTAACTGAAATTCTAGAACACATTTTCAGATCTCTAATGTGTGCTTTTTTGTGTAGATTAAGTCAGAATGCCAATAGTAGGCCAAGAGGTACTCAAGTACCAACCAAGATCCGGGCCTGACCAGCTTCAGCCTTAGTCTGCTGCGAAGGTTTCTATGGTCAATAGGAACTTACCTAAGGTTAATTGAACTCCGCTATTAAAGCACCCGTGCTTAAAACATTTTTAGTCTAGGTTCAGTTTGCAGTGCGTTTTTGTAAGAGAGAGATAGAAGAATTTTTTTTGCATTTATGGAGAGTTTTCTCTCTCTTTTCTTTCTTATTTCGAGCTTCGGATTGACTTTACAACACGGCCTGTATCGGATTCCTAGCTCCCACCATCAATCCTCGCAGGGTCCCTGGTGTTCGATGTTTTGAGATAGCACTGCACATGGCAACCCCTAGGACCCTGACTTTCGGCACTTTGAGATAGTGCCACCCATGGCATTCTATAGCTAAATTCAGGCCCTAGCAATCGACATTTTGGGATAATCTCGCCCATGGTACCTGAACCAGCACAAGGTGCTTAAGTCCCCCAATAAGATATTTAGATATCCTAGGAGACAAGCACCAAGGAGACAGTATTTTATTGAGCATCTTTGAGGGGAATTTCTCGCCTCTTCGCATCGGGAACTCTTCGAAATCAACTTGCGTTGATAAGTCACTCCTAAATAGGTAACTTTTTCAGAATAAAATTAAGCTTTTGGGTGATTTTGATAATTAAGCGTATTGAACCAGACTGTGTGTGGATTAGGGTGCTTACGTGATCGAGTCCCATAAACCAGAGGTCAATTAATGAGGTTGAATAATCCCTAAGCCTTAGACCTAATACTTAAGCTTCGTGTTTTCCTCAACCTCTTAAGGACTATCTAGATCTTAACGGATACATGAAGTTTTAAGCCTAAACACAGCTCAAGAGGCTTAAGATCAGCACTCATACTAATCTCTTTTGTCTTTCATTTCTTTTTTTTTGATTTGGCCTAGAACTTAAATAGATTCCTTAATCTTTTACTAATGACTCAGTTTTTCTTTCAAACTGTTCTCCTTTTTGACATTTCAAAATCACCTCCTCTCTTCCTCCTCAAGAATGCTATGCATTTTAATTCACTCAAAATTTTCCTCCCTTCTCCAATTTTTTTGTTCTTTTTTAATATTTTATTTTCTTGATTTCTTGGAATACGTATTTTTTTTGTAAGAATCCTTCAGAAACTTGAATTTTTGTATGTTTACACTGTAACACCCCCACATGCCTTAGTTTTGCAATGTCCTCTTTGTAAACGAAGGATATTAAACAGTTAGGGTTCAAGGATTAGAACAGGATTATCGGGTGAGCAAATGGGTCAGGGTAACTGTTGCAGATGACTTCAAGCTCTTATATGAGTACCGGAGGTGGAGTTGACTGTTCTAAAACTGAACTTGAAGTGCAATAGATGTGAAGTACAAAAGGATAATGAGAAGGATCTCAGGTTTTTTGGATTATCGGGTTGCCTCCCGTTAAGCGCTAAATTCAATGCCTTCAACAGAATAGAAATGGTCATGGAGAAGGAGTGGTCAAATTTAGCAAATTTTGTAGAACAAGCACCTTGATCAAAAGCCTGGTTGGTCCAACCAGGTGCTTGTTCAGATCAGCAGGCTGATGATGCAGCCTAAACCCAATCAATCTGGTGGGTTGATAGATGTCGATCATGAGATGTGGTGCCCACCAGATACTTTGAAACTTGGAATGATGTGGAAGTGAAAAGCTAGGGTTTGACTAAATCAAATCAACCTTGTTAGAGTAGGGATCCTCAAATGAAAAAGAATCAGTGGAGGATGTAGGAACCCTATGGAAGTGATCAGAGAAGGATGGGGCATGATTTGTAGTTTGATCAATGCTCGAAACTCGATTGAAATGTGGAGGAGAATCATGTGCAACCGGACCATCGAGAGAAGAATCAAAGTAGAAATTGAGTTCGGTTGTAGGTCAAGGTTGAAAATAGGTTTTGGAAGACTTTGTATGTGTTGCAAAAGAGGTGGCTTCAAGAATAACTGTATATGAGGGCTTCTCTAGAAAATGTTCAAAGGTAGGTGTATCTAGAGAGTCCTCACAGAGCCCATCAAAATCAAATGTAAATGCTTGGAGAGTGCTTATAGGATCAATGAAATCTGAGTCAAGAAAAAATTCAAACTCTGGATTGTACACACTCTCGGCAATTACTGTTCCTAAGAATAAAAAAGAAAAGATTGCATCTTAATGGAACATGATTTTGAATTAATGATCTCGGGATCTGGGACCTCAGAATCAAAGGCGAAGAATGGATCATGTACGATGAGGTCGTACATTAGCTCATAGTCGTCAGGAAACAACAGCTCTCCAAAATCAGAGTAAGATTTGAAATCGTTGGAGAACTTGCGAGAATCATATTCTGAATTAGATTCGAGATCAGAGGTTCCACCACAGAGTAAATCAAGATTGCTCTAAATTAGGCTAGGACTTAGCATAAGTTAGGGTAATTCATGCATGCATAAGCATTATTTGCATCCTTACTGCTTTCTTTTGGCTATGCATAAAATAATGCTATAATGTACTGATTAGGTGCATTATGACAATTACAGGTAATAAGCTGACCAGAAGGTAGATCTGAAGCTGGATCTGAAGCTGGAATAACTGGTGTTGCAGCAAAGATGGAGTGGAAGACCTAGATTAGATGTAGTAGATAATAATGTAAGGGAGTTAAGGTATGCTATTCTATTAAGTAGGAATAAAGTAGTAAAATATGAAGAACTTAGGACCATCCTAGCCCTAGGATAGCCTAGAAGCTTCCCCAAGGCTTAGCCACCCTTTGATTAGGTCACCACACCCTAGGAAACCTTAAAACCCTAATTCCAACCTTTATCTGGATGTCCAGATGAATTACAGGACGTCCAAAACCCTAAGCCAACTCCCGCACACCTTAAACCCACTCCTACAGTGTTATTGGACGTCCAAACACTTGGTCAGACATCCAATTTCTATAGAATACCCAAGACAGAACCTAGAATCCTCACTGACTCTGATTAGACGTCCAGAATTGAAGTTTGGACTTCTGATTTTTTAGTATAAGTCGTCTGATGCTATTATTGGACATCTGGAACTGCTCTCTAGTTCCTGTTTTGAGTTTCAAGCCTTGATCTTGGATCTCTAGCTCCCTAAACCCAAATCTAACCCCCTATGAACCTAAATTAAGGCACCCCAATCCTAGTACATCACCTCTAGACCTATTTAAAGACCTAATTAGGTCTTCACTAAACCTAATTGACTTAGATCATAGTCAATTACCATTGCCTAGTCAATTGGACTTATAGGGTCCAATTGAACTCAGATCTCAACCCATACAAGTCCAATTGGACTCAGTGAGAGTCCAATTGACCTAAGCCCAACCTAATTGAGTTATTCCACTCTTAATTAGGTTTACAATCATTCAATTAAACTTGTGTTAAGTTTAATTGCATTTCCCCCTTAGCAATTAGGGTTTATAACCCTAATTTTAGACCTACACCAACCCAAACCCCTTAGGACCTAACCTAGACCACTTAGCCACATAAGGCATGGCCACACACACACACACACACACACACACACACACACACACCCATTCACGCACACACACCCATCTAGAGTTCTCTAGAACCCTCTTCAAGGTGGCTCCACTCTTGGTTGCCAAAATTAGCAAACAAGAGCCATTCAAATTGGAGACCCACAAATGGTGGATCTAATAACCACCTCTCTCTCTCTTTGGCCGGCCACTCTTGGAACTCTCTCTAGAGAGTTCCACACTTCTCTGGAGAGTCTCCCTTAGGTCTCTAAAAAGACCTAAGGGGTGGCCATTTGCACCCATCCATTTTCTTGGCTTCATTCACACTTGGTTCCATTTAGGTTAGCTACATTCACCTCCACTCCACCTCAATGAGTTGCTCACCATGGCCACCACCATCTCCACGCTAAGATGCTGGATCACCTCTCCAACCTCTCTCCAAGGGCTGGCCTAAGCACCATTGGCCGCCCCTCCTCCTCTCAACCATTCAAAGGCCATCGGAGCCTACCTCCCAATGCCCTTATTTCTGCTATATTAGTAGCTAGTTCTTCATAGTTTACATGCATTTATTACTACTTAGTAGTATAGCTCTTTATTCTCCCCCAATGATGCATGCAAAATCCCCCCATAGATTGCTGTATGCGATCATTTTCTATTCACTAGATTGATGTTTTCAAGCTTTCCTCTATAAGCTTCCCACGAGTTCCATGTTGCAAACACCATGATGAATGAATGAAAGAAATTATATATATATATATATATATATATATATATATATATCTGAGTTGAGAATCACCATGATCTTATTGCAATATATATTTTGTGTGATTAAAGTTGCATGCTTTTAATTATTATCTATTGCAACCAGCATGTCGGTAGATGAAAATATTGAGGATCAAACTATTAGTGCATTTTTCGTAAATAGCTACCACATAACTAGAATCGTGCATACTGAAACTCACACTTTCACATTTGTCATTTATCTAACACATGCACACGTAATTAGGGTTTATAATGAAAGTGGCCAAACATTGATCTGACCATTAGAAACTGGCATGCGATTTTAAATAAGTAGAGTGAAAAGGTTTGATTTCATATTTGCATAAATGCCTCCTAGAGACGAATGGTTGGGACTCAAGTCTCATTATCCTTTCAAAATCATTTTTTGAGGAACATTTTAGCGCAACTATACTACGATTTCCGACGATTTCAAAATGCGCGAAAATGGGGATTGTTAGTGGAAACTCAGCAACCTGACTTGGATCTAACCTAGTTTCAGATTCTGAGCTCAAGAAGGTGTCCCTATTAGGTTTGGGCTCAGGTTCTTGGCTTGTAGGAAAGACCCAATCAAAACCCAACTCTTCCAACTCCTTGATTTCTATATCACAGATTGGCATGACTTCCAAAAAATAAATATGTGTTTCTGAGGTGGTGGGAGAGGTGCATTCATCAAATAAAGGTCCAGAATCATAATCCAGATTCAAAATCTGATTTCCATCGTATGGGGCCTTGTAATCATCACAATAAGGCTCAGATCCGGATTCTAGGTTAAAGGTGTGGGTTGGATCACTAGAATCTAGGCTGGGCTCTACAGGGATGCCAAAATTGTTCTCGAGAGTCACCTTATCAGAATAAGGGATGGAATTTACACCCTCGAGAAGTTCTGATTCAATCTTAGTATCACAAGTGTCTGGGAAATCTAAGCTTGGCGAACTAGAGTTTTGTATCTCTAGGGCTAGCTCAAAATTGTGATCACCTACAATCGGATTCTCCCAACCTGTCTCAAGATCAAGAATGTCAATTGCTATGAAATTTGAATCTGAATTCATTTAGGCTGGGGATCCACAATTATCATCATTGAACTCGGGATTTGGGAAACTGTGTTGATCACTAGTGTCACTCCAAGATGTTTTGTTAGTTTCTAACGTGTATTTTCGATCAATTGTTCTATACAACTGATTCAACAATTCTCCCCATTTTTCTAAAAATTCCTAGAATTTTTTTGAAAGTGAAGGGTTTGACCAACATTACAGACAATCATTATGTAATTTCACCAATTCTCTGTGTTCTACTAATAGGTGATCCTAGGTTGAACCGTGATTCATTTGTGTCCATATTATCTTCATAAAGTCAAAAATGTGGTTCATTGATTTTGCAAATTTTTCCTGAATGTCCCTTTTACAGTATTCTTCATGGTTTCTATAGGCATTCTCAAGTATCTTCTCTTTCAAGCTCATTTGGGACTCAGGTTTTCTAAATAGTCTTCCTATATAGTCTGGCTGCATTTTTGAATCAGATGGTGGAATCAAGATGTAGAATCAAACTCAAGATTATATTTGAAGTTGATCAGATCTGAAAGAAATCCCTAAGATGATACGTGTATTGGTCTAAATAGAAGGGATGAGGGACTAGATGTGAAATTGACCCAATCAAAGCACCCAAAGATTTTTGGATGACTAAGATAGTTTTAAGGTGGATGATACCTCTAAATCAAAAATTCACACACATGAGAAGTACTTGGGTAGCTAGGAAGTGAGAGCCCTACAAAGACCCCTACATGGTAGAGCGTCCCCATAGGTTACAGGGTTTCCCCCACCCGACCTTCCTTTTCACTGAAGGTCTAGGTAGACTAGAATGTACGAACTTAAGACCTTAAGTCTACCAATTTTAGGTCCTAATTTGTGCCTTGAGTTTCACTTGATTAGAAGTTAATTCAATTTGTGACCTAATTTGGAGGTTGGTTGGCCTACAATGTTGACCAACTTCACCTGACCTGCCCTGAAGATGGCAGAATGAGATCAAGGTCAAGACCTAGAAATCTCCCTGATTTCACTCTCAGGTTATTAGGTCCAAGGGTTTTAAGATTCAAGTGAAATTAGAGCCTAATTTTAGGATTTTCCTGATTAAATCTTTTCAATCAAGGGCTTGGGTAGCACACAAATGTGAGAGGGTAACTTTCCTTTTCTGCAGGCAAAAAACATGCACTAGCACTCCAAATCCCTAATGTTAAACCCTAATTGTCTCTATTTCCAAGTCCAATTGATCTTGAAATGTTCACTTTGGGCTTCAAGCAAGAAATGTGTTAGCCCAAAGTGATTTCAAATTTAAGTGTATTCCCTAATACGTATAGGAAATCAAGGATGGGATCTCTAAACAGAATCTCTTCAACTTTAATGAGATTTGAAAAAAAAATTTGTGAATTAGGAAACCTGCCCTTTAAATGAGGATTATTATGAAAGATAAGGCAGGTGATTCCTAATTGATTGTTTCCTTTTTTTGTCTTCCCAAGATTCAAAGGTTGATTAGGAAAGAATGAAGTTACCTGCCATAGAGTAGTTGATTTGCGCAGAAGATCTGCTCATGAAGTACCTCACAAAATGGCAATAAAGCAAATAGGGTAAGTTAGTGCTCAAATATAAATATATAGCAAGAGAATAGCGGTGAATTACATGTTGCTCCCTGGCAACGGTGCCAAAATGTTGATCAGGTTAAATCAAGGGCTTTTGAAATGTGCATTTGTTGTAGTAATAAATTCACAAAAATCACGCGAAAAACAGATAAAATTTATACTCGAATGAAAGTCCGAGGTCGTTCACTGGGAGCAAGTAGGAGTTCACGTGCTAATCTCAACAATTAATGTAAATGAGCACAATATATTACTCAAAAAACAAATATGCAACGTAGCACAGGAGTATAAGGTGAGTTAAAAAGAAATTTAGACAAAATAATGGTGATTTAAATCACCCATTATAAGTCTAATACATAGAATAATTACTCAAAACTTAATCAAAGGTAGGAATATGTGATGAAACATCTAATTTTGCAATAAGACGGCTTAAAAGACATTGCTAAAGTACCACTTTATGATTTTTCTTCTGTTTCTCTCTTCTCTTCTCTATGTGCCTCTTCTGCCTTCTTTCTCTGCTTCTTCTTTCTTTCTCTCTTTGGCTTCTGTTCTTCACGCACAAAGGGAGGCAATCCCTCCAGTGGCTAATTGTCAGTTGTTTCTCTATAGAGCAAGAACCCCCAACTCCCGCACTCTCTTTCCTTTCTCTCTCTGGGTTTTCCTCCTTTCCCGCCTTTCCAAGGCCAATGTCAGGGTTATCGGGTAAATGAGCATTCGTGCACCTCGAACTAGGGTTGCCAACCGTGAATGGTAGTGGAGGTGTGAGAGTAGGCATAGGCAGGTAATCAGACCAGCCAGACCCACGTGGATAATGTCATGATGCAAACTTGAATAGGTCCTATTAATATGGTGATATTATCATTGAAGTTAGTGTAGTGAGTTAACCTAAATCGAGTTTACACCAGTTTCACAAAATTTTTAACCTGGCCTACTTGATTTTATCTTGGTCACTTTTAAGCCCAGGGTCGATCTCAGGGAGGCAGGGATTAGGAGATCAAGGAGTTTCTACGCCTTTCCTAAAATGTATCTCTTCCTTGCATTTATCATATTTTTGGTTTTTCTACTTTTAAAATTTTTTTGTGATAATGTTGTTCTTGAGGCACACTCAAAAATGAAGTCCTTGGCTTGAAGCCAACTTAGGGTTCCAAAATCGATCTTGTTACTCACAAGATCAAGTACGTACAACACAAGAATTATCTTTTCACTTTTATACTTTATTTTGGTCTTTTTAATAGCAAGAAATAAAAGACAAATAAAATAGAATAAATTGCGAGGAAAGAAATGAAAACAAATACTTAGCTTAGTATATATATGTATATATATGTAATAGATATAGAATATATATATAGTTATATATTATATAGATAGGGGTGGAGGTGGAAATGGAGATGGAATGTACCATGGTGTCAAGTTGGTCCACGTCTAGCAAGACGCAACCAACAAGACTAAGTGTCGCGTGGAACAGGTGTGTGAGAGTGTGGGTGGAAGCACTTGCTTTGCGCGGGTATCGGGAAATATTGGCAACTGGTATGAATATTCCCACGATAAGATGTGCTGTGAACGGGTGAGTGCATGGGTATGTGGGTAGTAGATATGAGGTGAATGTGTGTATAGGAGAATGTGGATATGTGGATATAAAAGTACATATGTATATATATATAGATATATATATGTGTAGGAATATATATATATATTTATTTAAATACATATGTATATATTTAGGTATATATAGATATTTAACGGTGAGAGTGTGTGCGTATATATATATATGTATGCATGCAAGTGTGCGAGTGTCTAAGTGTGTGTGTCAGGGTGTGTGTGTCTGTGGGAGGATGGCATGTAGTTCAGGTGCTGAAGGAGCACTGCACTGCATGCAATGGGGGAGGGACACACCACGCGCAATGCACGAGGTCTACGCATAGAGCCGCAGCACACAAGGGCTGTGCATTGGGAGGGTGAGTTAAGACGTTTGGAGGTGTCGCATGTCATCTGGCGAGTGGGCGTGGGTTGCTTCCACGCATGAGTGTGATAGGGATGTGTGAACGCAGCACATAGTGCACAAGGGCACGCACTAAGCGGTGAGGTGCAGGTGCTGGGTGACCGGGTGGAGGCGGTAATGGTGAGGAGAGAGAATGCAGAGCCACAGGCTAAGTGAAAAACTTGCCGGTGGCTGTAGTGACCCATAGACTATGATGAACAGTGCACTATAGTGTAGCGTGGGGAGCGGTGACCGGCTGAGGTGGTGCGGCATGTGGAGAAGCCACAGAGCACGCACATGCATGGGAAAAGGGAAGCTGGGATCTGTGCACGTGTGCGAAGGTGTTCGAAGGTGCGCTGAGGCACGTGGAGGTGCAGGTCGATCTTCAGAGCTCTAAGCTCTGCAACAATGGCGACGAGGGCAATGAAACGAAGAAAAACAAGCTAAAAATGAAATCAGAAAACAAAGGCGAGTACGTAAATAACACAAAAAAGGAAACCACCACGCCCACCTGCTCACGAAGGAGCTGAGCGATGGTGGAGCTCATAGTGGGGTCTTTAGACCACTGCGAACTTCTCCCACACACAATGTGCTGCTTCTCAACTTGTTAGAAGCGGGACTGTGTATGGGGAGGAAGAGCGGAAGAGAGTGGCCGGCGGGTGTGTGTGGTGTTGTGTGTTGTCTGAGGGTAGAGATGGGTGTGTCTGTGGGTGGATGGCCGACTCCTCCTGTAGGGGAGAGTGCATGCTCTTTTATAGAAAGAGTCCATGCCTCTCCCTATGCAACTGGCATGAGGGCAGTGAAAAGACGTGCACAACAGTCGTGGAATATAGAAATGGGGGTGGTGAAATTGCAATGCACACACACAATGAAGATGTTAATTATTAAAGTGGATTGAATGGCCATTTATTCTCACTCTCTTCCCCTCTTTATAAGTGCATGCAAGTAAATATTTACAAATGCAAGTATGGCTACATAAGATGCATGGGTAATGCTAGGAAATAACATAAGATAGCATATTTATTGGCGTAGCTTGCTGTGCAATCATACCCCCATGCCTATCTTTTGCTAGTCCCTACCGAAACATTTGTATTGTGTTTAGAAATGATCTTAAGCTGAAGATTTTTTTTTTTCTGAAGCAACATTAATGTGTTTATCAGTTGGATATTGTGAGAACCAATTGCAGAGAAGATGCTGGTACTCAAGTCCTACATGATATAGACCATCTCTCGACTAACTTGTACTCTTGATATTTAAACCCTAAGTACAATTTCCGAGACTCAAAGGGTTTTGCCGTACTCTAGAGCTAAGAGATTGTGGTTTGTGCATAGTGAAGGATCAAGACTGACTAGATGAACATTAAGACTCAAACCCAGGGTTTCACACGTTTTTAAGTACAGGTTGGTCCCAGCTTCAGCTCATGTCTTCAGATTAACCCTCAAAAAGATGATGGAAAAACTCAACCCCACTTTTATTGTTTTTGTGGCTCAAAGAATATATGGTAGAAATAGGGTATTTGTAACGTGCCCTGAAAAACTTTTAGGGAGAAGAATTTATAGACATTTGGAAGATATACTGACTTATTCGTAAGATTTTTTTTTTTGGAAACAAGTGTTAGTATATCTCCTACAACTTTATTTGGAACAGCACACCTATTTGGTGGGTGAGTACTTTTTCGATGGAAAGAGTTTCTCCTAAACACAAGACTAAAGACTGGGATAAAGAGTCTACCTGTGTGAACAAGTAAGGACTCCACCTTCCCTAACGAACACTAGGGTTGGATCTTATGTTCACTTGGTCTTTCTCGATACGTGTAGTGTGAAACAAGATTACTTAGACTCTCAAGTAGAGGCAAACCAACAAATCCTGTACTAGTGACTCAGGTACAAGAATACGTCCTAAGTTAGGAGAGATTCTGAACTATCTTATCAATGCTTGAGTGAATTAAGCCAAGCCTGAGCGAGTCAAGCTTCTGTGGCCTGGAAAGTCTTCAAAGCAGAGGTTGAATATCCATAAACACTTATTGTATTTTTGTTTCAGCTTTTAGATCATTGCTAAACACTTTACACACATTTTATTTTATTTTCTTTTTTTTTATGGCCTTTTCAATTTTTTTGTTTTTGTGTTTTTTTTATTTAAAGTAGGCTATGTACATATTTATAGATGGATATGTATAATAGATGCAAAAGCTGCATGATACCCATATAATACCTAGATCCTATGGATGCCCATCCACCCCCTAATGCCAAATGATGCTATGTCCTCATATGCATGTAGGGTTAAGCAAGGTCAAAGGGTCTTGGTAGAAGAGCTGAGGTGTGAGGTATATAGAAGGGTGGTAGGGCGGGTGGATAGTGGGTGAAGTGAAAAGTGAAGAAGTGAGAAGTGAAGTGAAGTGAAATGGAATGTGTAGGGAAAAGTGGAGTGTTGCTGGGGTGCCTCCGAACGAGTCTTGAATTTAACGTCCCCAGCTGGACTCAAAGTGAGGCACGAAGTCAGTTACCCTCCAACAGGACAACAATTTCACCAACAGGGCAGGTTCATGAGTAAGATAGGGTTTTAACTGCTGCCCATTGACCGTAATTTATGCCCAGATCTGGAATCTTCAATTTCGACGGCACCGTTGGGAAATGGTCTCGAGACCAAGTAGGGACCAGTCCATTTGGACTTTAATTTCTCTGGAAAGAATTTGAGCTGGCCACTGTAAAGGTATACTTGTTGAGATGGCTCAAATTACTTCCACTGAATGTGGCTATCATGAAAGGCCTTAGTGCGTTGTTTGAAAGTTAAGGTAGAATCATAGGCCTCACGATGGAGCTCTTCCAGCTCCTGGAGTTGTACTTTCCTTTCTCGACCACACAGGTATGGGTTGAGGTTACATTAGCGAACCACCGAATAAGCGCGGTGCTCCAGCTCCATGGGCGAATGACATGGCTTCCCATAAATAATTCTATAAGGAGACATACCAAGGAGAGTCTTGAAGGTGGTCCGATGTGCCCAAAGTGCGTCAACCAGCTTGTCGGACCATTCCTTACGGTCAGGCCAAACCATTTTCTGGATAATATGCTTGATTTGCCGGTACGACACCTTAGCCTTGCCGTTCATCTGTGGATGATACGGAGATGTGATACGATGGTGGAATCCATATTTTCTCAGAAGTGCTCGAAAAGAAGCATGGGTAAAATGATTTCCTCCATCAGAGATAATGGCTTGAGGGATCCCAAAGTGTGCAAAAATGTTGTCATTGACAAATCAAGTAGATATGACATGGTCAGCATGGCGCGTGGGAATAGCCTCGATCCATTTTGAAACGTAGTCAACAGTAACGAGGATGTACTCAAAGTGTTGGAAGGAGGAAAGGGACCCATGAAATCGATTCCCCATATGTCAAAGATTTCAACAGCTAGGATGGGTTGCAAGGGCATCATGTCATGACGTGATATTGACCCTAGTGACTGGCACCTAGTGCACCGTTTAGCATAATTGTGTGCATCCTGGTGAAGGGAGGGCCAAAAGAAATGGCACTACAACAACTTGGCTACAGTTTTCCTCCTAGAGAAATGGCATCCGCAGGCCTGATCGTGACAGAAAGATAGCACACTGGGGACCTCATTGTCAGGAATACAGCAATGGATGATCTGTTTAGCACCTACTCGAAAAAGTAGTGGATTATCCTAGAAATAGTACTTTGCTTCTATGATGAGACACTCGTGCTGGTTTTTAGGCCAGCCACGTGGAAGGGAGCCAGAAGCAAGGTAATTGGCAATGTCGGCATACCAAGGTCCACTTGCCACCTTAATTGCCAGTAGGTGCTCATCGGGAAAAACCTCATTAATCGGTAGGGTAAGTCCATTGTGGTCAGGGTCCAGTCTCGAGAGATGATCAGCAACAACATTCTGGGCTCCGGCCTTATCACGGATCTCAAGATCAAATTCTTGGAGCAAAAGGATCCAACGAATCAGTCTAGGCTTGGCGTCCTTCTTCTGCATGAGATGACGAATGGTCGCGTGATTAGTGAATACAGTATCATACAAGCCCAGAAGGTATGAGAGGAATTTCTCCAGCCTAAAGACGATTGCCAGTAGTTCTTTCTCAGTAGTCGTATAATTACGCTGGGCCTCGTCCTACTTCTTACTTGCATAGTACACCATAAAGGGGTGTCTATTGCATCTTTATCCCAAGATGGCTCCGACTGCAAGGTAGGAAGCGTCACACATGAGTTCAAAGTTGAGGGACCAATCAGGTGGCTGGAGAATAGGGGCCTTGGTGACAGCATCATGTAGTTGCATGAATGCTTGTATACAGTCAGGGCCCATATCAAAGGGTATGTCGGTTGATAGGAGATGAGTTAAAGGTCTAGAAATCTTGGAGAAGTCTTTGATGAATCTCCTATAGAAACCGACGTGTCCTAAGAAGGAGCGGATTTGTCGGACAGAGCTAGGCACAGGTAAATCAGCAATCACATCATGCTTAGCTTTGTCGAACTCAATACCCTGGTCGGAGATGATGTGACCGAGAACAATTCCCTAGTGCACCGTAAAATGACTTTTCTCCCAACAAAGCATGAGGTTCACATCAATACATCTCCGAAGGATGTAGGTCAGGTTGGCTAGACAATCATCAAATGAAGGTCCGAAGACCGAAAAGTCATCCATGAAGACCTCAAGAAAGTCACCCATCATATCATGAAATATCACCAGCATACATCTCTGGAAAGCTGCTGGCACGTTACAAAGTTGAATGGCATCCTTCTAAATGTGAAGGTGCCAAAGGGGTAGGTGAAGGTGGTTTTCTCTTGGTCCCGAGGGTCAATAGCCACCTCGTTATATCCAGAGAATCCATCCAGGAAATAGAAAAATTTATTTCCCGCTAACCGCTCCAAGATTTGGTCAATAAAAGGTAGCGGAAAATGGTCTTTCTTTGTTGTAGCATTCAGTTTCCTATAATCTACACTCACTCTCCAAGATGTAGGAGTGCGTGTAGGGATGGATTCGCTCCTGTCATTGACACGGATGGTGAGTCCTGCCTTTTTGGGCACGACATGAATCGGGATCACCTAGGGGTTATCACTGATGGGGTAGACTATACCAACATCCAGCCACTTAATAATTTCCTTTTTAACGACTTCCTGCATGTTAGGGTTGAGACATCGTTGCATCTCACAAGAAGGTCGAGCCTCCGCCTCCGAATATATATGGTGAGTGCAGTAGGAGGGGCTAATGTAAGTTAAGTCAGATAAGGACCATCCAATGGCTGCCTTGTGTTCCATGAGGACCTTTATTAGCTTGCAGTCTTGCTCCCTGGTCAATTTTGAACTAATAATTACGAGTAGCATTTCATTTGTCCCAAGAAAAGCATATTTAAGCATGTTAGGCAGCGCTTTTAGCTCAGGAGTGGATGGTGAAAGATCAAGCATTTCTTGGGATGAGAGTGTCCCAAAAGGATCAAAAGAAAGAAGGGTAGGGGAAAGAAGTTGGCCCTCAGATTGGCCAAGAAGAGGGGCATCTTGGATTGATGGATCCAAGAAAGGAGAACCCCAATGATCAGCGTTTGGGCTCAAGGTCCCAGTGTGGAGTCGCATTTCCGCCTGATTTGGCAGGAAAGAAAGGGCAATCAAGTCTTCAAGAGGGTGGATCGGCGGTGAGTAGCCCGGATATGACTCAGACCACGAGGTCTGGGAAGCGGAGAAAACTTCGTTAGAAGTCTGGCCATGAGAAGATATGGGTAAGGAGAAGGGTGGGGAATCATCACAGTGTACGTCTGTCAGGCGATGGTATATTTTTAGGGGCAATCCACAGCAGTCAAAATAGGTCCCTATTAGTCCAATACACGTGTTGATGGCCATGTCCTTGTCAGACGTGACATCCTCGATGCAATCACAATCAAAGTTCTTGGCGGCCTTGAAAATGTTTGGTTTGAGCTTCTTAGAGCAAATGGTGATCAATGCAACCCGACTCATAGATGATATGGGCACGGGTTGTTGCCAAGAAAGGTCGACCAAGGACGATTGGACAATCTGAAAGTGAGCTAGGAACTTCCATATCCAAAACAAGAAAGTCAACAGGAAAATAGAGACTGTTGACCCTAACCACCACGTCTTCCACCACACCCTTCGGGATTTTGACAGAACGATCCGCCAACTGCAATGTGACAGGGGTGGGTTTCAAATTTCCTAAGGCAAATTTCTCGAGCATGATGGTTGGTATAAGATTGATGGAAGATCCTAGATCAAGCATAGCACAATTAAAATTGCAGTCTTGGATGCTACATGAGATAAGCGGTGTGCCTGGATCTTTCTGCTTTGGTGGTAGATTTGACAGTATAACATAACTTGCATGAGGCGAGAGGACCATTAGATTCTTTGTTTTCTTCGACTGTCACCTGGGTGTAGTGTAGTCTTTGAATGATCGAGCGATAGTGGGTGTATGGTCGATAGCCTCCAGCAGGGGTACTTTGATCTCAACATCCCTGAATAAATTACGCAGATTATCAAAGACTTGCTAATTAGCCCATATTCGTGGGCTATTTAAGTATCTAAATGTCTAGACATTAAATTAATTTTAACATTTAGGTAGCATACACTAAGATGTAAATAAATTAATTCATATTTTTAGCTTAAGTACATAATTCATGCATTTAGAATTAACCTAGGGTTGCATACATTTAATTAGTTAATTAATTAGATGCACTATTTTAATTAACATAAAAGTTAAGGTGTTATGTATAAATAACCCTAATTATTTTATTATTTTATTCTTTTTCTCCTTGCACAGGTAACTCCTCTGACTCCGCCTCCTCCTCCTGTGCATCACATTCATGCTACGGTAATTTGAATTTGAAATCAGTGTGGCCGTGGCAACAAAAGGAGAAGGGAGAGCTGCCGTTGAGAGTAGGCCCCCACCCCTATTCATCACTGCGTAGAGAGTGCACCACTCTCATCCACTCCACCACCACCGACCTCAACTATTGGCGCAAGCCTCCACCACTGTGGGCGTGTGGTGTGATAGGCCGCACCGCAATTCGGAGCTTGCTTGCATCACCGTGAATGCACACTGCTCCACCATAAGCACACACAGGCATGCATGCTACCATCTTCACTGCCATCACTAGCATCCACCTCCATCTTCTTCCCCATTCTCTGTTTTTCCTCCACTCCACCAAAAGGAACCCAAAAACCTCGCCACACCCATTGCAACACAAAGAGCTGCAACTCTTCCTGCCAGCAACTCACGCCACCTCCAGCACACCCACCTTCAGCGCACGTGCCATCTACCCACCGCGCATTCACCTTCACCATGCCCGCACGCCTTTCTACAGCAGACCACCCGCACACACCTGCCTACTCCCCACCGCAGCAGGCGTGCACGCTTACCTCAACCGCCGCCCACACCTCCAACCAGCGCACCACCCGCGTGCACGCTGCATCAAACCGACCACGTGCCTCCAGCCCAGCCACCACGCCCGTGCCCCCTCGCCTCCACTAGAACCTCTAGCAGTGCCTACAACCCACCACGGGCCTTCACGCCTACGCGCCAGTAGCCCGCACTTCAGCACCCATGCCTGTGCATCCCTTGGGGCTTGCAGAGCCACGCCTCCACGCGCCCACGATCCTTTGCCCTCAGCACCCCCACGCCTACGCTCCAGTGCCTCCCAACAGCACCTGCAGCTGGCGCCACCAGCATGCCCACGGATGCCCAAGCGGCCTGTAGAGCGCCCGTGCGCCTACGCACCTACGCCTCCGCATGCCTGCAGCGTCCCCAGCACCTGCGCCACCCCACCGTCACCACTCTCCTCCGGCAGGCCAGCTCCGGCCATCTCACGATGCTCCATCACCACCACCGCAAAGGCCTCGCTTCTGCTGACCTCTTATAGGAGTAGCTCCTCGAGTGAGCCTCTCTCCTGATCGTGAGGAGGAGAGAGGTAGAATCCTCTGCTTTCACTCTAATTAATAATTACATTTCATACCATTGCTAGGAAAATGAATTTTTATTTATGATTATTTTATTATGGTGAAATTGCGACTTCATACTCAAGCTTTCTTATAATTACGTGGCTTTTGTGATTCACATCTTTTGACATTGGTTTTGGATTAAGATGTGCTCAAATTTTCTCTAATGCATGTCAATTGGCAATTACATAGATTCATCACATGTTTATTGAATATTTTAGTGAGGAAAAATTGCACATCTACCCTTACATTTTTGAGTTGTTGTGCACCTTCTTTTCGTCGTATTTCATGTCAGATTTGACTATGGATTTCGCATTTGATTGAACAAATACGAAAAGAAATATTCAAGATTTTATTACATCATTGCCTCCCTATAAACACAACCCGCTCTTCTGTGAGTGGTTAATTTTTATTGTAATTATTTTGTTAAGCGATTTTCCACCACTTTGTTACTAAAATGACAAATCATCTTAATCACATTATTAGAAAGCGACAATCATCTTATCAAATGGCGCCATTGCCAGGGAGGCAATGAGCTTAATTAAATCACATTCATTCATTCATTTGTTCACATTGATTTAAATTTGGAATCATATTTAACTTTGGATTTTTTTTTCTGATGCGAATGCAATGATCTGTGACACACATTTTACAACTCACAATCACACCGGCCATCGTGAGAGGCGACCCTTGACATGGCCAGAGGAGAAATTGTTCGAGCTACCTTGCAATGAACTAGATCACTAGGTGGAGAAGGACGAGGATGCGACGATCATCTCTGCACATTTAGTCGTTGATTTGATTAGAGTAGAATTAAGACTTTAGACTTAATTTTTCAATGCACATTTGGTTTGAAACCCTTGTTCTGGGGTACAATTGAGGGGTTTGTTCCCCGATTTTATTTTAGGCCTGTGTTGGGTAATTTTTGGGAGCCTGTTCCCTTTTCTTTAGATTTAGGTTGTTAATTTATTTTATGGATTGTTTACCTTTAATTTGCTTGTGCATAAGTAGCTAAAAAAAACTAAAATAAAAAAACACAAGCTACCTACTAGAAGCTGCTTGCCCTTAGGTAGAATCATTTAGGACTGAATGAGCAGCATCTAGATCTAATTCTTGTCTTGCATGTTGCATGAAGAATGCTGGAATCAGGTATGCACTTCTAACTTTGCACTTCTACCTGTCATGCAAATGCATTTGGGACTAATATCAAGACCACCTAATCTGTGTTGAATATATCTAACAAGTGGTCACATATTTTCTAGAAAAAGGACTAATTAAAGGAGGGACATTTTAAAAACTAAGGATTTGATTTTCAAACTTGGCATGCGATTCAAAATTCAAAATCTTTTGCAGTGTATGCATACTTATCTCTCTTGCACCATGGCATGCTTTTAGACACTCCTTAGGTTTGGAAATACTAGGACAAGAGCCCTCCTATCGTTGGATTCTGAAGTGTTTAGAACTTGAGATCAAAGGTTTTGTAACTCCAAAGAGGGGGATACCCAGTCACGGATTTTTGCGGGTAGTTGAGAAGCACCGCGAAAGCACAGCTTCAAAGGAAGGCTTAGGCCTACTTGCATCCCTCGATCTTCTGTCTTTGGAGTTGCTCTACCATTTGAGATTTAGGGAAGAACACCTAAGCTCCAACTAGGTCTTCTTAGGCGAGCTGTAGGTCGACAATAAGCGCGTAAATTGATTAAACAAATTGTATTGTCACCTATAATTTGACTCAAATCAAAAGCCTAAATTGGGAAAGACCTAAAAAGTCCTTTTTGAATTGTGTTTTGCTTAGGGAATTCTGATTGAGGTGTGAGTTAGAAGGACCACATTGATTTTCATCCTTTCACATCTTGCCCACACCCTTACCCCCACTTCGCACTCTTCGATCCCATACACCAAGATGGATATATTGACAATCATTGGGATCCGTTTTACTCCTATTATAGGAGTATTGGCCTGGTTAAGCCCCAAATCTGTGAGCAGAACCTAGGAGCGGGATTTGCTTTGCCCAGTATCCCACACACCATAGAAATACCCAACCCACCCTCCCTGAATAATTATAATGGTTGGACAGACACTCCTGGGTACTATAAGCCTGAGCCTGACTTCTCTCATGATAGAAATGACCTCTCCTCCTTGAAGATGGAAATACAGAAAATGCAAGATGAAATGATTGAATTGTTAGGAGAATCTTCGAGAGCAAGCCAACAAGAAAGAGATGAAATTAGCCACCCAATCTACCCCATTGAGGATGACGTACACCCATCTACAATTGATGCATCTCCCGTGGGAGAGCTACACTTTAAGTTGGAGGGAAATTTTGGGGATTATGTAAGGGAGAATAGCTACTTTTTGAGGATCGATTTTGAAACCTCCCCATTAGATGACACTTCCTTAGGAGATCCATGCCTTAAGTGGGAGGAAGATACATATGAAAGTAGCTATGCATTAAATGAAGAAAGGTGGTAACCTGAGGAAGATGATTATAAGGTTGAGTATCTACTTGAATTATATTGGAGTCAAAAGATGGGAATGATGGTACCATTGGAAGACCTTGACCCAGATGATAGTATTTTCGTGACATTTGATGAAGTGGGTCGAAGTCAAGTTGTTAATCTTACCCTCCCTTCTGATCACGAGATGGAACTCAAGCCCACCCTTAGGGAACCTAACCCTTAAGAAATTGACCTATCTGAGGAGTCTGATGTTACCAGTGTAAACCATTTACCTTAGATAGAGTACCCTAGGGGATTTACTGAGATTTTAGATGATTGTAGACCTTGGGTATATGATGAATTGTGTGATGAGGAGAAAGATGAATTATATGAGGAACCTACATTCAATATTTGGAGTGACACTAAGGGTGATTATGTCTTATTTAAAGAGTTAGCCCCTGAGGATGTCACAAATTTGACCAAATTAGGTTTCCCTAGCACACCCATCGATGATATTTCTCCTCATGATGAAATGATGGAAAATTTGGAAGCAACTTCTAAGATTTATGTGGATTCCCATATAGACTCTGGGGAAGATTTGAGTAAAGAACAAGAACCCAGAGATGACATTGATAGGATAATCCCTAGATCTGTTGCTTCCAACCTGCCTTCATTTGTTTCGAAGTCACCCTTTGATTCGCTTATGTTTGAAGGCAAAATTTTGACTCCTGATGAAGTGCAAGAAGATACTTGCGATAGTGTAAGGAATGCTAGGGATGTAATTGAGGATTTGGAAAGATTGTTAGGGATGGACACCAAGCTGATTAAACCCAACCTAGATCTTATGGCCATCTCTCAACCTCGAAACTTGGACACCCTAGATGATCCTTGCCTTAGAGATTTGCTCACTTTTTTTTTGACCCGGGGGCTTAACAAACCAATATTTCCTGTAATGGAGTATCGGGTATGGATTGATGATTTCTTTAGTCAATCCATTGCCCTGGGGGTTTATCTCTGCACCATTCCTTCCCCATTCCTTTTGGAGGATCCTTGTCATCCTCCCCCTATCCCTTTGGAGGTTGTTATGCCAATTTATCCTTTAGAACCTCTTCTGGTGACCTGGGAAGATTTTATTCCCATCCTGGTTGGGCGAGCATTTGCTATCGGGATTCATCATCAGCTTGCCAACATCCTAGGTTACCTGTTTTCTTGGCCAACATTACTTTGCTTATTTTTAGGGCCTATTTCAGCAATCCTTGAACCTGATTTGCAGGTTCTTTGGCTACTCGGCTGCTAACAAAAGAACGGCAGCCCATCTTTGACCCAGGTAATATCCTTCTATGCAATGGGGACATTGCAGATTTTAGGCATGGGGGGGTGTACTTGGGGATATACATAGCATTTATACATAGTGTATTCATGCATTTAGTTAAAGCATTCCGCATTGCATACATTTGCATTAAAAAAAAAAGAGAGAACAAAGAGAAAAATATTTTGTAATTATTGAGCTTAACTGGCTGGTCTTGCATTCTTAAGCAAATCAGAACTCTATGTGAGACTAAGTTGGTTCTAAGGTCGAACTTTAGAAGCTAAGTGAGCTACTAGCTCTAGACCTTTAGGGTCCTTTGTGGACTTAAAAATTTAAGTAGGAGTTAAGTTGCGGACCATTCCTCAAGAGGTTGAGGAAGGAAAGTTAGGGATTGAGTTAAAAGGTTGGGGTAGTACCTGGAGTCTTGTTCTGCCTTTTGGTTTACGGGTCCTTGTAACCCAAGCATCCAAATTTCACACACTTGGTCGTGTGTAAGTAAGTGATCACCTTAATTCCTTTCTTAAAAGAAATTTGCTTCTCTTAGTTTTGACTTAGGAGAGGCTTGAAAACAAAATTTGATTGGAAGAGTTCCTGCCGCAGGAGAGGTGGAGTATATACTCACCTTGAGGATGCGATAATAACATATTACCTCCTCGACGCTTGTCTCTTAGGATATCAATCCTACTGGGGGCATGTAAGTGCATTGTGTGGTTCAGGTACCATGAGTGGCCCTATCTCGAAGTGCCGATTGCCACAGGCCTGAATTTGCTTAAGAAATCCATGGGTGGTACTATCTCGAAGTGTCGACTGCTAGGAGTTCTTGGGGTCGCTATGGGCGGTGCTATCTTGAAGCATCAAAAGCCAAGCACCCTTTGAGGTACGGTGATGGGGACAATGAATCCAACAGAGACCGTGTTGATAGTTGATCTGAGATTAGACTTAGAGGAATCAAACAAAAAAAAATATTATTAAAAAAAAAAAACCTTTTTTTAAAACTCAAATAACTCATACCAATGCACATGCATGGATGATTTAATCTCAGGGATCAAAAAACCTTAGGGTAGAGTCAGAAATCAGGGAAGCTTGTGCCTGCAACTCGTCTTTAGCCGACCTAGTTTGTAACTTAACAACTACTTGGGAACCTTAGGTCTAAAGTCTGAACTTAATATGTTTCTAAAGGAAGATCGATTAGGTTGGCTTGTCTACTTGAAGTGCTAGGTTTTGCTTGATTTTGCTAGGGACTAGCAAAAACTAGGCATGGGGGTATTTGATTAGCCCATATTCGTGGGCTATTTAAGTATATAAATGTCTAGACATTAAATTAATTTTAACATTTAGGTAGCATACATTAGGGTGTAAATAAATTAATTCATATTTTTAGCTTAAGTACATAATTCATGCATTTAGAATTAACCTAGGGTTGCATACATTTAATTAGATGCACTATTTTAATTAACATAGAAGTTAAGGTGTTATGTATAAATAACCCTAATTATTTTATTATTTTATTCTTTTTCTCCTTGCACAGGTAACTCCCCTAGCTCCACCTCCTCCTGCGCATCACATTCATGCTATGGCATTTTGAATTTGAAATCAGTGTGGCTGTGGCTACAAAAGGAGAAGGGAGAGCTACCGTTAAGAGTAGGTCCCCACCCCTATTCATCACTATGCAGAGAGTGCACCACTCTCATCCACTCCACCATCACCGGCCTCAACTGTGGCGGCAAGCCTCCACCACCGTGGCCGTGTGGTGTGATAGGCCACACCGCCATTCGGAGCCTGATCGCAACACCGTGAATGCACGCGGCTCCACCATAAGCACACACAGGCATGCATGCTACCATCTTCACTGCCATCACCAGCATCCACCTCCATCTTCTTCCCCATTCTCTATTTTTCCTCCACTCCACCAAAAAGAACCCATAAACCTCGCCACACCCATTGCAACACAAAGAGCTGCAACTCTTCCTGCCATCAACTCACGCCACCTCCAGCGCACCCACATTTAGCGCATGTGCCATCTGCCCACCGCGCCTGCACCTTCACCACACCCGCACGCCTTTCTATAGCAGACCACCCGCACACACTAGCCTGCTCCTCACCAAAGTAGGCGTGCGCGATCACCTCAATCGCCGCCTACACCTCCAGCTAGTGCACCACCCGCACGGACGCTGCATCAGACCCACCACACGCCTCCAGCCCAGCCACCACGCCCCTGCCTCCTCACCTCCACCAGAACCTCCAGTAGTGCCTGCAACCCACCGCACGTCTTCATGCCTGCGCGCCAGCAGCCTGCACTCCAGCACCCACACCCACGCATCCCTTGCAGCCTGCAGAGCTGTGCCTCCACGCAGCCACGCTCCTTCACCCTCAGCAGCCCCGCTTAGAACACTCCAACACCCCCGTGCCCATGCTCTAGCGCCTCCCTACAGCACCAGCAGCCAGTGCTACCAGCACGCACACGCACGCCCAAGCGGCCTGTAGAGCATCCGTACACCCACACGCCCATGCCTCCGCGCAGCTGCAGTGCCCCCAGCACCTGCGCGCGCTGCCTTCCTTGCACCTGCATCAAGCGCGGCTAGCAGCAGGCTCCTCCACCGCCACCACTCCTTTCCTTCAGCAGGCTGGCTCCGGCCATCTCACGATGCACTACTGGCACCACCGCGAAGGCCTCACTTCAGCTGACCTCTTGTAGGAGTAGCTCCTCGAATGAGCCTCTCTCCCAATCGTGAGGAGGAGAGAGGTAGAATCCTCTGCTTTCACTCTAATTAATAATTACATTTCATGCCATTGCCAGGAAAATGAATTTTGATTTATGATTATTTTTTTATGGTGAAATTGTTACTTCATACTCAAGCTTTCTTATAATTACGTGGCTTTTGTGATTCGCATCTTTTGACATTGGTTTTGGATTAAGATGTGCTCAGATTTTCTCTAATGAATGTCAATTGGAAATTATATAGATTCATCACATATTTATTGAATATTTAGTGAGGAAAAATTGTACATCTACTCATACATTTTCGAGTTATTGTGCATCTTCTTTTCATCTCATTTCATGTCAGATTTGACTATGGATTTCGCACTTGATTGAACGAATACGAAAAAAAAATATTCAAGATTTTATTGCATCATTGCCTCCCTGTGGACATGACTCGCTCCTCTATGAGTGGTTAATTTATATTGAAATTGTTTTGTTAAGCAATTTTCTACCACTTTGTTACTAAAATGACAAATCATCTTAATCACATTATTCGAAAGCGAAAACCATCTTATCACCTGCGTATTTGACTGCATAGCAAAAATACACCAGCAATTGTGCCATCTTGTGCTATTTCCTAGCATTGCCAGTGCATATTAGGTAGCCATAGTCGCATTTGTGAAAATACACGCATGCATGCATTTAATTGAGAGCGGAGGAGAGTGAATAAAATGGCTTTGAAATTTACATTTTCCTCAAGTGCTGCCTTGCAAAATTTCCATCTTCATTTTTTATTTATTTTCGGCTTTGAATTTCTCCACGCTGCTGCAAGGCATGGCCTCTTCTTCCTCACACCATTCTCTACAGCAAGCTCTCCCTGCAGCCGCATGCACAGCCATGCACAACCAGGGCATGGCTGTGCATGCCTCTTTCCTCTTTTAAAAGAGCTCAACCTTCTTCCTTGCGGCAGAGCCTGATCCACGCCAAAACATAGCACCTTCCTTCCCTTCCAGGCCGTCTCCTCCCCTCTCCCCTCCATACGCAACCTCTCCTCCTCCTGAGGAGCCACGCTGCAGGCAGGAGCAACTCACAGTGGTGCACAACCACCACTGTGAGTCCCACCACCGCCCAGCTTATCAAAGAGCCAGTGGGAGTGGTGGTTCTCTTCTTTGTTTGTCGTTCAACCATTTCCACCATTAGAGCAGGAGCTTCAAGCTTTGAAGCTCAAGCTTCGCAGTAGCAGCTGCAAGGCGGCAGCAGCAGCGCAGGCCTCCAGCGCGTGCCTGCAATCCGCCCTCGCCTCCCACTTCTTCGCGCCCACACCCACCTCTCCGCGCAAGCCAGCAGCAGGCACAGCTTCTCCGTGCGTTTGCCAGCCGCTCCACACCACCCGGACTCATGGAACCGTTGGCACCCAGTCGCGCGAGCCGAGTGGCACTGTAGCCACTATTCACGCTAGTGAGCGGAACGCTGTGGCTATAGTGCGGTGACTGGTAAGTTTCTTACTTATCCGGTCACCTGGCGCGCCGCGACCGTCTGCAACCCGTTTGGGCTTGCCCGCATCTCTCCTCGTGCCCGCTCCAGGGCAAGCTCTCGCGTACGCCCGCCCACTTCTGCACCTGCTTCAGCGTCCTCTCAGCGCACAGCGCCTTCGCCTGCACCCGCCTCACCGCGCAGCATAGTGCGCTGCGGTCTCTCCCCTACGCTCGCTCCCTCCTGCGTGCGAGCCTCTTCGCGCACCTACGTGCCTGTGCGTGCGTGTGGACCACCAGACGACGCTTGGAGGTTGCAGACGGCTTAACTCGCCATTTCTTCACTCAGCAGACGCCCTCTCTCTCGCTCTCTCTCTCTCATAGCACTCTTGCACTCCCTCAGCAGACACATACACACACACACTCACACTCTCGCACACACACGCTGTCACCTATACACTACTATATATGTATATATATATATTTATATACATATATATATACATATATCTATACATATATTAGTACTTATATAACTAAGTATTAGTGTACATACATACATATATATATATATATACACACATATATATTTACATATATACATATATTTATATACGTATAAATATATATATATCTATATATATATATTATTACCTATATAACTAAGTATAAGTGTAGATACATATATAGATATATATACATATATATACACATATACTTATACATATATATATATATACAAATATACATACATATATACATATATCTATAATTATAAATACATACATACATATATATATATATATATATAGATCTACATAATATACATAGATACTCATGCTAATATATATATACATATACACATATATATAACTATATACATATATTACTATATATATATATACATCTATATAAATACATATACATATATATATACATATCTATACATATATCTATCTATACATATATTTACATATATATATATATATATTTACATATACATATATAGCTACATTTACACTTATATAATTATAACCATATCTACCTATATACATATAGATATATATTTACATATATACATATATATTTTTTTTTTCATATCAATTACCATACGTTGTATCGTGGGAATAGCTGCACCAGTTGCTGATATTCCCCGATACACGTGTACAGAAAGCGTTTTCACACACATCTTCAACCATCCATCCTACACTCCATGTAGCACTTCATCCTATTGGTTGCGTCTTCCAAGATGACGATCGACTCGACACCATGCTACACGCCATCTCCACCTCCACCCCCACCCCTTTATAAATATATAATATATACATATATATATACTATATTTACTTTACTTCTGTTTCTCTTTCCTGCCATTAAAAAGATAAAAAAATATATATAAAAGGGAAAAGATAATCCTTGACTTGCAGGTACTCAGTCTTGCAAATAGAAAGACCAGTTTTGAACCACAATTTGGCTCAAAGCCAAGAACCTAATTTTAAGGGTGTACCTCAAGGACAAGAATTATCAGAAAAAAATCTTAAATAGGAAAACACTAAAAACGTAATAAAGTGACGGAAGAGATTCATTGTAGGACAGGTGTAGAAACTTATTCACTTCTAATCCCACTTCCCTAAGTTCGACCTTGGGCCTAAAAGTGACCAAGATAAAATCAAGTAGGCCAAGTAAAAAAAAAAAATTTTAAAGAGATGGTTAGGCTCGATTTAGGTTAACCACTATACTCATTTCAACGATAAAATCACCATATTAACAGAACCTATCCGTGCTGACCATACCTCTTTTTCATGGTGTCGTTGCCGGGGAAGTGCGCATTCAAGTAAGTTTCTACCCCATTCCTTTAATTTTTCTCTTCTCACACCCTTCTCTTCATGGGTGTTTTTGTTTGTTGCTGTGTAGGTGAACCTGTTGCAAGGAGAAGATAGGCAGACGAAGTTGAAGACGTGGGCAGATCCAAGGTAGGAACGAGAGCGTGAAGACGCCGGTACCGCACTGGAGCTTCACACACGTTGCTGAACAAGTAGGTCTTTCTTTCTTAGCAACTTAGGTTAACTTGTCACCTTAATAAAAAAAAAACTAAAAACACTTCTTTGGATCTCTTGGGGAAAGTGGATTAAAAATCACTTGTTTGATTGTTTGCCTTCACTCCCACCACCCTGGGATTTCCCACCAAACTTCGCATAGCAAAGATCCAAGAATCTTGATTCTTGAATCTTTCGCTGTGTAAAGTATTCTTTGAGGCAAATAAAAAGATTGATTGCCACCCCTCTTTGCCTCATTTATCTACAAATTCAGGATCACCTTTTTGGTGGGGAGACTTAGAATTGAGTTGATTCCAACCCCACCACGAGCTTTCACGTGCCTAAGATTCGATCCTGAATACTTCAACCCCAACAATTTGATTTTCTTTATCTTATGGTTGAGCCTTGTGTGTGGAAATCATTGGTGATTGGGAGCACTTGAATTGAAGTGCTTTGGCCCCCTTTGACACTAATCTAAAATTGATTCGTGCATCCACACATAGAAATCTCCATCTAAGGAAGCCCATTGCATTTTAGCATGCATTAACCAACTGACATTGAAGAAGGGTTTGTTGGGCTTAGAAGAAAACTTGTATTCTCTCAAAACCCAAAGATTGGTTGAATTGATAATTCAGAGAAATCCTAAAATCCATACTACTTAAGGCTGAATTCTAAAAACCATTCACCAATTAAAACTTCAATCCAGGGAGATTTCCCCGTTGCATGCTTGGTTTACACACTTCGTAAAATCAATCACTTGGGCATTACCCGTAAATAACACCCTTCACATTCTAGAAGCACTTGATCCTAAGCCTCTAACTAAAACTGGTAGCAACTTGACCATTATTAAGGATTGGAGGTCTAACTACCTACGTGTAGCGCCTACGTGCTGGTGAGGGTTCCCGCGTGCTATCGGGTGTCTAAGACTAGGGCAAATGGCCTTTCAATCTGGCCCGGTGGTTCCACGGTGCTCACATTCGGTTCCGTAGGTCGCGATAGTAGGTAACGTAGATCTTTAGATCTAAGGGCACACTGTAGAGGTTAGGAATTTGACTGTATTGATTTGTCATCAAGTGTACCTTTGCGGCATCATTTCTCTCATCTCTTTTCCCTTCTTATCCCCCCAATTCTTCCTGTGGTAGTGCATGTTTAGGAGGAGGTCACAAAACCCTGAACTGTGTGAATTGTCTGATAAATTTAGAAAAGAAGCCGAATTATCCTCTGACAGAAAGCCATTTTCGTGCATTTGAAAGTCGTCGAAAATCGTAGTATAGTCACGCAAAAACGTTCGTCAAAAATATTATTTTGTAAAATAACGAGACTTGAGTCCCGGTCGTTCGTCTCTGGGAGGCGTGTTTCTATTTTTGAAATCGATCTTAAAGCCGCTCTACTTAGTATTCTGGTGCACAATATATAGGTGGTTAAAGAACAGGCACTTAAATCACGCAAATAAAATAATCATTCAGCTCATAGTGATTTCAAACACCTAAAGATATATATATATATATAAATGCATTTTTCATTCATTCATTGGGGGAGAGTTGTTTGTACAGGAAATCTAGTGGAAAGCTTATACAAGAATGCTTTAAATTAAACCTAGCTACCAGAAAACGATTGCATACAAGAATCGACGGGGGGATTTCGCATGCATCATTGGGGGAGAAGAGAAACTACTCTACTAAGCAGTAAATGAAAGCAGTAAAACTTATGAAAAGCATGATCTAGAGCTAAAAGAGTAGAGGGCATTCAGGGGTGGTCCCCGATGGCCTTGGAGTGGTTGAGAAGAGAATGAGGGGCGGCCAATGTAGACTAGGCCGACCCTTGGAGAGAGGTAGGGTTGATCCAGCATCCCGGCATGGTGTCCTCCATGGTGCTGGTAGTGAGCTCGTGGAGGTGGAGTGAGTGGCTAAGTGGAGGTGGCGTGAATGGCACCAATGGAGAGTAATTGCCAAGGGAGTGAATGGGTGCCAATGGCCACCCATGGGGTCTTTTTATAGACCCAATGGAAGCTCTCTAGAGAATTATGGAATTCTCTAGAGAGGCCTATGGTGGGAGCTCGTGGGAGAGTGAGAGAGAGAGGGTGGATGGTGGTTTTTAGATCAACCAAATGTGGATCTAAAAATTGAATGGCTCTTGGTTGCTATTTTTGGCAACCAAGGCAACCACACATGGTAGAGAGTTCTAGAGAACTCTAGGCTAGATATTTTCATGTGGATGGTGTGTGTGGGTGTGTGTGGGTCGAAACTTAGGTGGCTAGGTTGATTAGCTTAGGTTCTAGTGGGTTTAGGTCAAGGTAGGTCTCAAATTAGGGTTATAAACCCTAATTCACTAAGGTAAAGTGCAATTAAACTTAATACAAGTTTAATTGGGTGTGTGGAAACTTAATTGAGAGTAAAATAACTCAATTAAGTCAGGTCTATGTCAATTGGACTCTCACTGAGTCCAATTGGACAGTGTGTGCTGAGATCAGGGCTCAATTGGACTCAATGAGTCCAATTGAATAGGATGATGGAATTGACTAATATAGAAGTCAATTAGGTTTAGTGAGGACCTAATTAGGTCCCTAGGGAGGTCTAGAGGTGATGTACTAGGGTTAGGGCACCTTAATTTAGGTTCCTATGTGGTTGGAATTGGGTTTAGGGACCTAGAGATCCAAGATCAAGGCTTAAATCTCAAAACAGGAATTGGAGAGCAGTATCAGATGTCTAATTACATAATAAGACGTCTTATACTCAAAAATCAGAAGTCCAGACTTGTTGTCTGGATGTCTAATCAAAGTCAGGAAGGATTTCGGGTTCTGTTTTGGGTATTCTGCAGAAATTGGACGTCTGACAAAGTGTCAAGACATCCAATAACACTGCAGAAGTGGGTTTGAAGTGTGCGGGAGTTGGCTAAGGGTCTTGGACGTCTTAAAACTTCTCTGGACATCCAGAGAAGGGTTGGAACTAGGGTTTTAGGGCTTCCTAGTGTGTTGTGACCTAATCTAAGGGTGGCTAAGGCTTGGGGAAGTCTCTAGGCTATCCTAGGGCTAGGATGGACCTAAGCTCTTCACATTTTACTGCTTTATTTCTACCTAATAGAATAGAAAACTTTTAACCCCCTTACATTATTATTCCTACATCTAAACTAGGCCTTCTTCTCCAGCTCTACTACAACTCCCGTTATTCCTGATCCAACTTCAGATCCAGCTCCTGATCAGCTTATTTCCTGCAATCGACATAATGCACTTAATCAGCACATTATAACATTATTTTATGCATAGCTAAAGAAAAGCAGTAAAGATGCAGATAATGCGTATGCATGCATGGATAACCCTAACTTATGCTAAGTCCTACCCTAATTTAGGTCAATTAAGACCTATGATTGCTGCGCAATCATACCCCCATGCCTAAATCTTGCTAGTCCCTAGCAAATGCAAGACTAAATTATTTACAGCAAGGGTCCCTAAGGGACTGGTTATAGGTAACGTAGATCTTTAGATCTAAGGGCGCACTGTAGAGGTTAGGAATTTGACTATATTGATTTGTCATCAAGTGTACCTTTGCGGCGTCATTTCTCTCATCTCTTTTCCCTTCTTATCCCCCCAATTCTTCCTGTGGTAGTGCATGTTTAGGAGGGGGTCACAAAACCCTGAACTGTGTGAATTGTCTGATAAATTTAGAAAAGAAGCCGAATTGTCCTCCTCCTCCACAAACATGGCTGCACGCCCACCCCCAAATCCCGAGGGAGGAAACCACCCTCAAAACCCACCAGGTGGTGGAGCCTTAGATCCCATAACCTGCCTCCAAGTCCAAATGGAAATGTATAATGACCAAATTGAAGCAATTAGCAAAACATTGGAGGAAATGCAGAACCCTCCTGAACGGGAGGAGCCTTAGTCTCTTAGCTCCTATCAGAATCCTGCTGCTACAGAGACCATAGGACAAATTCGAGTCCCCATGGGAGGGGATGACTTTGAACTGAAACCTAGCATAATTGGCATGATAAATTTTCACTTCCATGGTCTTGCAAGTGAAGATCCCTTTCTCCACTTGGAAGACCTAACCCGATTAGCTGAAATAGTTAAACCAAGAAATATCGGGTTACCTATAGTCCTCATGAAAATGTTCCCGTTTTCATTGCGGGATAAAGCATCGCAGTGGTTACGCACCCTTGGGAGAACCATCCACTCTTAGGAAGAGATGCGAACAGCATTTCTCAAGAAGTTCTTCCCAATCGGGAGAACCAATGCGCTTTGCCGTGCTATCACTTCATTTACGCAACAAAACAGCGAACAGTTTCATGAGACATGGGAGAGATATAATGACCTCCTCAGGAAATGTCTGCACCACGGTTTGCCTAAGTGGCATATAGCTCAGATTTTCTATTATGGGCTAAATGAGACTTTGAAGCAGATTGCAGATGCTTCCTGCGGAGGGAATTTCATGAATAAAGACGAGAATGGAGCATTCGAATTATTTGAAAATATGAGTGAAAACTCAATGAACAATGCTTCCATTGTCACCTTTAATTGTACCAGCCTGCCCCGTAATGTCCACGAAGTTGACACGGGACCCTCCCATTCATCCACTGATCTCAACCTTATCGCACAGAAATTGGATGAAGTCTCCATCGTGCACAAGAAGCTGGACAAGCTTCTGGCCAACCCCGCCCGTTCTATGGCAAACACCCCCACCTCACCACTTCGTCACAATCCTAATTCTTCCAACACCAGACTTATCCCGAGAAACCCCGTAAGACCTTCCTTTCCGAGTGTCGCACCGAGTGATTCGGTAAGTCATGTGGATCTGGCTTCTGCGAGCCAGTATTTTGACACAGAGGACCAAGCCTCCATGTGCTCGGACGCATATTTACATGTGGACACGTCTTCTGGCATAGAAGATGCTTGTGCCCTGGGGAACAACCCGTTCTCTGCCACTTATAACCCAGGGTGGCGAAATCATCCGAACTTCGCATGGTCCAACAACCTGCAGAGCCAAAACCCTGCGGGTGGACCAATACGACCATCCGCACCCGTCATCCCAAGGGCCCAGTCTAATCCTATAGCGAATCTGCCATCGGGTCCTTGCGTACCGCAAATAGAACACGCATCAAGTCCTCTTGACAAATTGATGCAAATGATGACGAAAATGTCAAAGCGCCATGAAGAGAACATGACCTCTCTTTAGCACCAATTGGCACAGCAGAGTGCTGAGATTAGTCAACTACGCATGGCGACTCGATCTCAAGGCATTCTTCCAACCCAACCTGTTCCAAACCCACGAAATTTCGTACCCCGTGGTCCTCAACCACAGGTATGACCTTCTCAGGGGTAGGCTCATCAGATTCTGCAAGCTTCGAGCATTCCACCAGGATTTCAGGCCAATCCCACTGCAGCACCTCACTCTTATGTCCCTATTGCGAAACCTCCTCCGCCTTATGATCCCATTGGACCCGCATCATCCAATGCGATCACTACGAGGAGCGGTAAGCAAACTGTCGATCTGCCTTGACCTAATCTTGGCCCGTCTTCTTCATCGCCCTCTCATTCGGGATGCGCACCGCATTCGCGAGAGGACGATACACACAAATTAGTGCTAGAATCAGTCCCATTCCCTGAGGCTCTACTGAGGGAGCCAAAAGGCAAGAAGAAGGATACGCAGGCCTTTGATAACCTGCGTAATTTGTTCAGGGATGTTGAAATCAAGGTACCCCTTCTCGAGGCTATCGACCACATACCTACTGTCACCTGATTCTTCAAAGACTACACAACACCCAGGCGACAGTCAAAGAAAACTAAGAATCCGGTGGTTCTCTCACCTCGTGAGAGTTGTGCTATACTGCCAAATCTACCACCGAAGTAGAAAGATCCGGGCACACTGCTTATTTCTTGTAGCATCCAAGGCTGCAATTTTAACCATGCCCTGCTTGATCTTGGATCATCCATAAATCTTATACCAACCATCATGCTCGAAAAATTTTCCTTGGGAAATCTGAAACCCGCCCCTATCACGTTACAGTTGGCAGATCGTTCTGTCAAAATTTCGAAGGGTGTGGTGGAAGACGTGGTGGTTAGGGTCAACAGTCTCTGTTTTCCTGTTGACTTTCTTGTTTTAGATATGGAAGTTCCTAGCTCACTTTCTGATTGTCCGATCATCCTTGGTCGACCTTTCTTGGCCACAGCCTGAGCCCATATCGACTGCGAGTTAGGCTGTATCGAGATTGCCGTTGGATCTGAGAAGCTCAAGCTTAACATCTTCATGGCAGCCAAGAACTTTGATTGTGATTGCATCGAGGATGACACGTATGACGAGGACATGACCGTCAGCGCGTGTATCGGACTAATTGGGACCTATTCTGACTGCTGCGGATTACCTGTAAACACTGATGATTGCCTGACCAACAGCTATTGTGACCTTCCCCCATCCCTCCCTATTCCCGTACCTTCTCCTGACCAGACTTCTGATGAGGTTTTCTCCGCTTCCCATACCTTGTGGTCTGAGTCATATCCAGACTACTCACCGTCGGTCCACACTCTTGAAGACCGGATTGCCCTTTCTTTCCTGCCAAATCAGGCGGATTTGCAACTCCACACTGGGACCTTGAGCCCATATACTACCCACTGGGGCTATTCCTTTTTGGATCCATCTATCCAAGAAGCCCCTCCTCTTGGCCAATCTGAGGGCCAACTTCTTCCTCCTGATTTATTTTCTAATCCACCAGGGACACTCTCGTCCCAGGAAATGCCAGATCTTTCACCATCAACTCCCAAGCTGAAAGAGCTGCCTAGTACACTTAAGTATGTTTTCTTGGGACCAAATGAAATGCTCCCCGTAATCATCAGTTCAAAATTGACCAGGGAGCAAGAGTGCAAACTAACGAAGGTCCTTATGGAACACAAGGCAGCCATTGGATGGTCGTTATCAGACTTATCTGGCATTAGCCCCTCCTACTACACTCACCATATATATACAGAGGAGGAGGCTCGAACTTCCCACGAGATGCAAAGGCGTCTCAACCCTAACATGCGGGAGGTCGCTAAGAAGGAAATTATTAAGTGGCTGGATGCGGGTATAATCTACCTGATCAGCGATAGCCCCTGGGTGAGTCCGATTCACGTTGTGCCCAAAAAGGCAGGACTCACCATCCGTGTCAATGACAGGGGCGAATCCATCCCTACACTCACTCCTACATCTTGGAGAGTGTGTGTAGATTATAGGAAACTCAATGCTGCAACTAAGAAAGATCACTTTCCGCTACCTTTCATTGGAGCGGTTAGCAGGAAATAAATTTTTCTATTTCCTGGATGGATTCTCAGGATATAACCAGGTGTCAATTGACCCCCGAGACCAAGAGAAAAGCACTTTTACCTGCCCCTTCGACACCGTTGCATTTAGAAGGATGCCATTCGGACTTTGTAACGTGCCAGCAACTTTCCAGAGATGTATGCTGGTAATATTTCATGACATGGTGGGTGACTTTCTCGAGGTCTTCATGGATGACTTTTCGATCTTTGGACCCTCTTTCGATGAATGTCTTGCCAACCTGACCCGTATCCTTAGGAGATGTATTGATGTAAACCTCGTGCTTTCTTGGGAAAAAAGTCATTTTATGGTACATGAGGGAATTGTTCTCGGACATATCATCTTTGATAGGGGTATCGAGGTTGATAGAGCTAAGCTTGATATAGTTGCTGATTTACCTGTGCCTGGCTCTGTTAAACAAATCTGCTCCTTCCTGGGACACGTCAGTTTTTATAGGAGATTCATCAAAGATTTCTCCAAGATTTCCAGAACTTTAACTCATCTCCTATCGATCGACGTACCCTTCGATATGGGCCCTGACTGCATATGAGCATTCATGCAGCTGCGTAATGCTGTCACCAAGGCCCCTGTTCTCCAGCCATCTGATTGGACCCTCGACTTTGAACTCATATGTAACGCTTCCAACCTTGTAGTCAGAGCCATCCTGGGACAAAGACACGATAGACACCCCTTCGTGGTGTACTACGCCAGTAAGACGTTGGACGAGGCCCAGCGTAATTATACTACCACTGAAAAAGAGCTACTGGCGATCGTCTTTGGATCCTAAGGATTCCAAGCCTAGACTAATTCTTTGGATCCTTCTGCTCCAAGAATTTGACATTGAGATCCGTGATAACGTTGGAGCCCAGAATGTGGTGGCTGATCACCTTTCTAGACTGGACCCTGACAATATTGGACTTACTCTGCCGATTAATGAGATTTTTCCTGATGAGCACCTATTTGCAATTAATGTGGCAAGTGGATCGTGGTATGCCGACATTGCCAATTACCATACTTCTGGATCCCTTCCACATGGCTGGCCTAAAAACCAGCGCCAGCATCTCATGGCAGAAGCAAAGTATTATTTCTGGGATAATCAACTTCTTTTTCGCATAGGTGCTGATCAAATCATCCGTCGCTGTGTTCCTGATAGCGAATTCCCCAGTGTGCAATCCTTCCGCCACGATCAGGCATACGGAGTCCATTTCTCTGGGAGGAAAACTGTAGCCAAGGTGTTGCAGTGCGATTTCTTTTGGCCCTCCCTTCACCAGGATGCACACAATTATGCCAAGCATTGCACTAGGTGCCAGTCGTTAGGGTCAATGTCACGACGTGACATGATGCCCTTACAACCCATCCTAGCTGCGAAAATCTTTGAAATTTGGGGAATTGATTTCATGGGTCCCTTGCCTCCTTCCAACAGCTTTGAATTCATTCTCGTGGCTGTTGATTATGTTTTGAAATGGACTGAGGCTATTCCCACATGACGTGCTGACCATGTTATATCCACTCGATTTGTCAAAGACCACATCTTTGCGCGCTTTGGGATCCCTCAAGCCATTATCTCGGATGGAGGAAGCCACTTTACCCATGCTTCTTTTCAGGCACTTCTGAGGAAATACGGAGTCCACCATCGTATCTCATCCCCGTATCGTCCTTAGACGAACGGCCAGGCAGAGGTGTCGAACCGGCAAATCAAGCAAATTCTCAAGAAAACGGTTTGGCCTGACTGTAAGGACTGGTCCAACAAGCTGATTGACGCACTTTGGGCTCATCGGACCACCTTCAAGGCTCCCCTTGGTATGTCTCCTTATAGAATCATTTACAGGAAGCCTTGTCATTTGCCCATGGAGTTGGAGCACCGTGCTTATTGGGCAGTTTGCCAATGTAACCTCACCCAGACCTGTGTGGTCGAGAAAGGAAACTCCAACTCTAGGAGCTGGAAGAGCTCCGTCATGAAGCCTATGATTCTGCCTTAACTTTCAAGCAACGCACTAAGGCTTTTCACGAAAGCCGTATTCGACGGAAAGAATTTGAGCCATCTCAGCAAGTTTGGCTCTACAATGCCCGACTCAAATTCTTTCCTGGAAAACTGAAGTCCAAATGGACTGGTCCTTTCCTGGTCTCAAGACCATTTCCCAACGGGGCTGTTGAGATTGAAGATCCAAAATCTGGGCGTAAATTTACGATCAATGGGTAGCGTTTGAAATCCTATCTTACTCATGAACCTGCCCCCGTTGGAGAAACCATTGCCCTGTTGGAGGGTAACTAATTTTGTGCCTCATCCTGAGTCCAGCTGGGGATGTTAAATTCAGCGCTCGTTAGGAGGCACCCCAACAACACTCACTATCCACCATCACTTTTCACGCCACTATCATGCTCACTTCACTTTTCACTTCACCACCCACCATCCACCCACCCTACCAACCTACTGTATACCCTACACCTCAGCTCTCGTTACCTGATCTTTCATCCTTCCTCTACCCTTCCCTGCATGCATATGAGGACATAACATCATTTGGCATGGGGGGGTGGATAGGCATCCATAGGATTTGGGTATTTTAGGGTATCATGCAGTTTCCATCTATCTGTAAATAGGTTAAAAAAAAAAATGGTGTTTAGTAATGATCTAAAAGCTGAAACAAAAATACAATAAGTGTTTATGGATATTCAACCACTGTTTTGAAGACTTTCCAGGCCACAGAAGCTTGATTCGCTCAGGCTCGGCTTGATTCACTTGAGCATTGACAAGATAGATCGGAATCTCTCCTAACTAAGGACGTATTCTTGTACCTGAGACACCAGTTCAGGATCCGTTGGTTTGCTTCTACTTGAGAGCCTAAGTAATCTTGGTTCACACTACACATATCAAGAAAGACCAGGTGAACATAAGATCCAACCCTAGTGTTCATTAGGGAAGGTGGAGTCCTTACTTGTGCACGCAGGTAGACTTTTTATCCCAGGTTTTAGTCTTGTGTTTAGGAAAGACTCTTTCCACCAAAAAGGAACCCTCCCACCAAAAAGAAAAGTGTGCTCCTCCAAATAATGTTGTAAGAGATATACTGACACGTGTTTTCAAAAAAAAAAAAATGCAAATAAGTCAATATATCTCGCAAATATCTATAAAGTCTTCCTCCTACAAAAGTTCTTCAGGGCAAAATACAAATACCCTATTTTCTTTGAGCCACAAATGTCATAAAATGGGAGTTAAGTTTCCATCATCTTTTTAAGGGTCAATCCAAAGACACAAGCCAAAACTGGGACCAACCTGTACTTAAAAATTCATGAAACCCTTGGCTTGAGTCTTAATGTTCATCTGGTCAGTCTTGATCCTTCACTAAGCACAAGCCATAATCTCTTGAGCTCTCAAGTACGGAAAAAACCTCCTAGGTCCTGGAAATCGTACTTAAGGTTTAAATATCAAGAGTCCTGGTTAGTCGAGAGATGATCTATGTCATGTGAGACTTAAAGTACTGGTAGCCTTCTCTACAATTGGTTCTCACATTATCCAACAATAAACACGCCTATGTCGCCTCAGAAGAAAATCTTTAGCTTAAGATCATTTCTAAATACAATACAAAAAAATGTTTTGCTAGGGACTAGCAAAAGATAGGCATGGGGGTATGATTGCACAGCAAAAATACACCAGCAATTGTGCCATCTTGTGCTATTTCCTAGCATTGCCAGTGCATATTAGGTAGCCATAGTCGCATTTGTGAAAATACACGCATTCATACATTTAATTGAGAGGGGAGGAGAGTGAATAAAATGGCTTTGAAATTTACATTTTCCTCAAGTGCTGCCTCGCAAAATCTCCATCTTCATTTTTTATTTCTTTTTGGCTTTGAATTTCTCCACGCGGCTGCAAGGCATGGCCTCTTCTTCCTCACGCCATTCTCTGCAGCAAGCTCTCCCTGCAGCCGCATGCACAACCATGCACAACCAGGGCATGGCTGTGCATGCCTCTTTCCTCTTTAAAAAGAGCTCAGCCTTCTTCCTTGCGGCAGAGCCTGGTCCACGCCAAAACACAGCACCTTCCTTCCCTTCCAGGCCGTCTCCTCCCCTCTCCCCTCCATACGCAACCTCTCCTCCTTCTGAGGAGCCACATTGCGGGCAGGAGCAACTCACAGTGGTGCACAACCACCACTGTGAGTCCCACCACCGCCCAGCTCATCAAAGAGCCGGTGGGCGTGGCGGTTCTCTTCTCTATTCGTCGTTCAGCCATTTCCGCCATTGGAGCAGGAGCTTCAAGCTTTGAATCTCAAGCTCCGCAGCAGCAGCAGCAAGGCGGCAGCAGCAGCGCAGGACTCTCGCGCGCATCTGCAGGCCACCCTCGCCTCCAGCGTGAGCCTGTAGGCCGCCCTCGCCTCCTGCTTCTTTGCGCCTACACCCGCCTCTCTGCGTAAGCCAGCAGCCGGCGCAGCTTCTCCGCGCGCACGCCAGCCGCTCCACACCGCTTGCACTGACGGAACTGTTGGCACCCAGTCGCACGAGCCGAGCGGCACTGTAGCCACTGTTCACGCTAGTCAGCGGAACACTATGGCTACAATGCGGTGACCGGTAAGTTTCTCACTTATCCGGTCACCCGGTGCATCGCGACCGTCTGCAACCCGTCTGCGTGCACCCGTGTCTCTCCCTACGCCCGCTCTAGGGCCCGCTCTCGCGTACGCCTGCCCGCTTCAGCATCCTCTCAGCGCGTAGCGCCTTCGCCCACACCGGCCTCACCGTGCAGCGCAGTGCGCTGCAGTCTCTCCCCCATGCCCGCTCCCTCCTACGTGCACGCCTCTTCGCAAGCCTACGCACCTGTACGTGTGCATGGACTACCAGATGATGCTTGGAGCCTGCAGACGGCTTAACTCGCCATTTCTTCACTCAGCAGATGCCCTCTCTCTCGCTCTCTCTCTCTCTCAGCACTCTCTCACTCCCTTAGCCGACACATACACACACACACTCACACTCTCACACACACACGCTCTCACCTATACACTACTATATACTTATATATTTATATATATTTATATACATATATATATATATACATACATATATCTATACATATATTAGTAGTTATATAACTAAGTATTAGTATACATACACACATATACATATATATATATCTATATACTTATATATATATATACACATATATATTTACATATATACATATATTTATATACGTATAAATATATATATATCTATATATATATATATTATTACCTATATAACTAGGTATAAGTATAGATACATATATAGATATATATACGTATATATACACATATACTTATACATATATATATATATACAAATATACATATATATATATATACATCTATATAAATACATATACATATATATATCTATACATATATCTATCTGTACATATATTTACATATCTATATATATATACATATATATATATATATTTATATATACATATATAGCTACATTTACACTTATATAATTATAACCATATCTACCTATATACATATAGATATGTATTTACATATATACATTTATATATATATATATTTTTTTTTCATATCACTTACCATACGTTGTATCGCGAGAATATCTGCACCAGTTGCTGATATTCCCCGATACACGTGTACATAAAGCGTTTTCGCACACATCTTCCACCATCCATCCTACATTCCATGCAGCACTTCGTCCTGTTGGTTGCATCTTCCTAGATGACGACCGACTCGACACCGTGCTGCACGCCATCTCCGCCTCCACCCCCATGCCTTTATACATATATATATATATATATATAGTATATTTACTTTATTTCTGTTTCTCTTTCCAGCCATTAAAAAGATAAAAAAAATATATAAAAGAGAAAAGAAAATCCTTGACTTGCAGGTGCTTAGTCTTTCAAATAGCAAGACCAGTTTTGCACCCCAATTTGGCTCAAAGCCAAGAACCTGATTTTGAGGGTGTACCTCAAGGACAAGAACTATCAGAAAAAAATCTTAAATAGAAAAACACCAAAAACATAATAAAGCAACGGAAGAGATTCATTGTAGGATAGGCGTAGAAACTTATTCACTTCTAATCCCACTTCCCTGAGTTCGACCCTGGGCCAAAAAGTGACTAAGATAAAATCAAGTAGGCCAGGTAAAAGAAAAAATTTTGTAAAGAGATGGTTAGGCTAAATTTAGGTTAACCACTATACTCATTTCAACGATAAAATCACCATATTAACACAATCTATCCGGGCCGACCATACCTCTTTTTCAGTATTCTTTGTCTTGCCTTTTTGCTCCCTCAGTAGAGCCTCATGGAATGGGACTGATTCTAGCACCAGTTTGGGCATATTATCCTCATGAGAATGTAGTGCACATCTCGAATGAGAGGGCGATGAAGAAGATGGGAAAGGATCAGGTCAAGGCAGATCGACGGTTTGCTTACCACTCGTAGTAGTAATTGAATTGGACATCGTAGGTCCAGTGGGATCATAAGGCAGAGGAGGGTTCACAATAGGGACATAAGGGTGATGTGCTGTTGCGAGAATAACCTAGAATATCGGTGAAGTGCTCGGAGCTTGCAGAATCTGATGAACTTTCCCCTAAGAAGGTCGTACCTGTGGTTACGGACCACGGGGTACAAAATTTCGCCGGTTAGGAATAGGTTGAGTAGGAAGAGTGCCCCAAGATTGATCTCAACATTCTTCTACGCTAATTGATGCTGAGGAGAGGTCATGTTTTCTTCATGGTACTTGGACATTTCCGTCATCATTCACTTCAATTTATCAAGAGGACTTGATGCGTTTTCTGTTTGAGGTGCGCAAGGACCTGATGGCATATTTGCCACAGGATTATACTGGGCCCTTGGGATGATGGGTGTAGATGGTCGCATTGGTCCACTTGTGGGGCTTTGGCATTGCGAGTTACTGGACCATGTGAAGTTAGGATGATTTCACCACCTTGGGTTATAAGTAGCAGGGAACGGGTTGTTCCCCAGGGCATAATCATCTTCTAAGGTAGAAGACGAGTCCGTATGTGTCTATGCATTCGAGCACACGGAGGCTTGGTCCGCCGTGTCAAAATACTGGCTCATAGAAGCCAGGTTCACATTGCTTATTGAATCGCTCGGCACGATATTCAGTAAGGACAATCTCACAGGATTCTTGGGAATAAGCCTGGCATTGGAAGGATTAAGGTTGTCACAAAGTGATGGTGTGGAGGTGTTTGCCATAGAGCGGATTGGGTTGGCCAGAAGCTTGTCCAGCTTCTTGTGCATGATGGAGACTTCATCCGATTTTTGTGTAATTAAGTTGAGATCTGTGGATGAATGGGAGGGTCCTGTGTCAATTTCATGAACATTGTGGGGCATGCTGGTATGATTCAAGGTGATAATGAAGGCATTGTTCATTGAGTTTTCACTCATGTTCTTAAATAATTCAAATGCTCCATTCTCGTCTTTATTCATAAAGTTCCCTCTGCAGGAAGCATCAGCGATCTGTTACAAAGTCTCATTTAGCCCATAATATAGGAATTGGGCTATATGCCACTTCGGAAGACCATGGTGTGGGCACTTCCTTAGGAGGTCATTATACCTGTCCCAAGCCTCTTGAAATTGCTCACCGTTTTGTTGCACGAATGAAGTTATAGCCCGGCGAAGTGCATTAGTTTTCCCGATTGGGAAGAATTTCTTGAGAAATGTTGTTCACATCTGTTCCCAAGAGTGGATGGGTCTCTTAAGGGTGCGCAACCATTGCGACGTTTTGTCCCGCAATGAAAACAGGAACATTTTCATGAGGACTATTGAGAACCCGATGTTTCTTGGTTTAACAGTTTCTACTAATCAGGTTAGGTCTTCCAAATGAATAAAGGGATCTTCACTTGCAAGACCATGGAAGTGGAAGTTAATTAGGCCAATGACATTAGGTTTTAAATCAAAATCGTCCCCACCCATGGCAACCCGAATTGTCCCAATGGTCTCTATAGTAGCAAGATTTTGATAGGAACTAAGAGACCTGGGTTCCTCCCTTTTAGGGGGAGGGCGATTCATTTCCTCCAATGCTTCCATTATGGACTCAATTTGTTCATTATACAGTGCCATTTGGGCTTGGAGGCAGGTATGGGGTCTACGGCGCCACCAGCACTTGGTCGGATTGGAGGGCGACGATTTCCTCCCTCAGGATTTGGGGGTAGGCGTGCAGCCATGTTTGTGAAGGAGGATGACGATTCATAGTTTCTACCCTTCTAGAATTATCAGACAATTCAAACAATTCAGGGTTCTATGACCTCCTCCCAAACATGCACTACCGGAGGAAGAATTGGGGAGATGAGAAGGGGAAGGGGATGAGAGAAATAATGTCATAAGGGTACACTTGATGACAAATCAAAGCAATCAATTTCCTAACCTCTACAATGTGCCCTGAGACCTAAAGATCTAAGTTACCTACTATCACAACCTACGATACTAAATGAGAGCACCGCGGAACCACCGGGCCAGATTGAAAGGTTGCTTGCCCCAGTCTTAGACACCTAATAGCACGCAGGAACCCACACTAGCACATAGGTGGTACACGTAGGTAGTTAGACCTCCAATCCTTAAGAGGCGTCAAGTTGCTATCTATTTTAATTTAGAGGCTTAGGATCAAGTGCTCAAGGAATGTGAATGGCGTTGTATATGGGTAATGCCCAAGTGCGTCGATTTTAAGAGTGTGCAAATCAAGCATGCAATGGGGAAATCTCCCCGAATTGAACTTTTAGATGGTGAATGTCTTTTAGAATTTCAACCTCAAGTAGTATGGATACTGGATTACCAATTCAACCACTCTCCAGATTTTCAGAAAATACATGTTTTCTATGCCCATCAAACCCTTCTTCAATGTGAATTAGTTAATGCATGCTACAAATGCAATGGGCTTCCCTAGATGGAAATTTCTAAGTGTGGATACACGAGTCAATTTTAGCTTAATTTGAGAGGGAGCCAACACACTCAATTAAAGTGCTCCCAATCACTAAAATGATAATCCACACAAGTCTCAACTAGCAAATGATGTAAAGAAAATGAAAATGTTCAGGTTGAAATATTCAGGATCGAATCAAAGGCAAATGTAAAGTCGTGGTGGGGTTGGAATCAATTCAATTCCAAGACTCCACACCAAAAATGTGATCCTGAAATGCTAATAAATGAGGCAAGGAAGGATGGCAAGCAATCAATTTTTATCTTGCCTCTAAAAAGACTTCACACAATGAAAAAGGCAAGAATCAAGATTCTTGGATTTTCGCTATGTGAAGTTTGCGGGAAATCAAGCGGTGGTGGGGGTGATAGCAAACAATCAACAAGTGGATTTTAGTCCACTTGCCTCAAGAAATTCGCAAGAGTGTTTTTAGGTTTTTGAAATTTTTAGATTTTTTTTAAGGTGACAAGATGACCTAAGTTACAAAGAGGAAGACACATACCTCCTCAGTAACGTGGGTGAAGCTCCAATGCAGTGCCGGCGACTTCATGATCACCCACCCGCCACATATTTGCCTAAGTCTCTGACCTCCTCTGAATGTCTCCTCCTTGCAACAGGTACACCTACACACAAACAAACTGAACACCTGTGAAGAGAAAGTGGGAGACGAGAAAATCAAAGAGAGTACAAACTTACTCCAAATAGTGCCTCCCCGGCAACGGTGCCAGAAAGACGTGATGCAAACTCAAATAGGTCTTATTAATATGGTGATATTATTGTTGAAATTAGTGCAGTGAGTTAACCTAAATCGAGTCTACACCAGTTTCACAAAATTTTTAACCTAGCCTACTTGATTTTATCTTGGTCACTTTTAGGCCCAGGGTCGATCTCAAGGTGGCAGGGATTAGGAGATCAAGGAGTTTCTACACCTTTCCTAAAACGTATCACTTCCTTGCATTTACTATGTTTTTGGTTTTTCTACTTTTAACATTTTTTTGTGATAATGTTGTTCTTGAGGCACACCCTCGAAAATGAGGTCCTTGGCCTTGAGCCAAATGGTCCTTGGCTTGAAGCAAACTTAGGGTTCCAAAATTGATCTTGCTACTCACAAGTACCTGCAAGACAAGAATTATCTTTTCACTTTTATACTATTTTTTTGTCTTTTAAATAGCAAGAAATAAATGACAAATGAAAGCAGAATAAATTGCAAGGAAAGAAATGAAAAGAAATACTTAGCATAGTATATATATATATGTATATATATGTAGTAGATATAGAATATATATATATAGTTATATATTATACAGATAGGGGTGGAGGTGGAAATGGAGATGGAATGTAGCATGGTGTCAAGTTGGCCACGTCTAGCAAGACGCAGCCTACAAGACTAAGTGCCGCATGGAGTGTGGAGCGGCTGTCTGTGAGTGTGGGTGAAAGCGCTTGCTTTGCACAGGAATCGGGAAATATTGGCAACTGGTGCAAATATTACTGTGATACGATGCACGGCGAAGGAGAGAGTGCACGGGTATGTGGGTAGTAGATGTGAGGTGAATGTGTGTATGGGAGAATGTGGATATATAAGTATATATGTATATATATATAAGTAGCTATGATTGTATAGATATATATATATAAATATGCATAGGAATATATATATATATATATTTATTTAGTTAAATATATATATATATTTATGTATATATAGATATTTAAGAGTGACAGTGTGTGAGTATATATATGTATGCATGTAGGTGTGTGAGTGTCTGTGAGTGTTTGTCAAGGTGTGTGTGTATGTGGCAGGATGGCACACAGTGCAAGCACTGAAGGAGCACCACACTGAGCGCAAAGGAGGAGGGACGCCGCACGCGTAGTGCACAAGGTCTGCGCGCAGAGCCGCAGCGCACAAATGCTGCACGTTGGGAGGATGAGTTAAGACATCCGGAGGTGTCGCACGTCGTCTGGCGAGTGGGTGTGGACCGCTTCCACGCGCGGGTGCACTAGGGATGTGCGAGCGCAGCATGCAGTGCACAAGGGCACATACTGAGCGATGAGGCACGAGTGCTAGGTGATCGGGCGGAGGCGGTAATGATGAGGAGAGAGAATGTAAAGCCACCGGCTAAGTGAGAAACTTGCCGGTGGCTATAGTGTCACATAGACTGTGATGAATAGTGTGCTACAGTGTAGCGCGGGGAGTGGTGACCGGCTGAGGCAGTGCGGAGTAGCCGTAGAGCACGGACATGCACGTGGAAAGGGAAGATGGGATCTATGCATGCACGCGGAGGTGTTTGGAGGTGAGTGGAGGCACGAGGAGGTGTAGGCTAAGCTTCAGAGCTTGAAGCTCTACAATAATGGTGGCGAGGGCAATGGAACAAAGAAAAACAAAACTAAAAATGAAATTAGAAACAATGGCGAGTACGCAAATAGCACAAAAAAAGGAAACCACCACGCGCACTTGCTTACGAAGGAGCTAGGCGGTTGTGGAGTTCACAGTGGGGTCTTGAGACCACTGTGAACTTCTCCTGCACACAGTGTGCCTCTTCTCAACTTGTGAGAAGAGGAATTGTGTATGGAGAGGGAGAGGGGAAGAGAGTGGCCAGCGGGTGTGTGTGGTGTTGTGTGTGTTGTCTGAGGGTGGAGATGGGTGTGTCTGCTGTTGGAAGGCAGGCTCCTTCAGCAAAGGAGAGTGCATGCTCTTCTATAGAAAGAGTGCGCGCCTCTCTCCATGCAACTGGCATGAGGGCGGCGAGGAGATGTGTACAGCAGTCGTAGAATATAGAAATGGGCGTGGTGAAATTATAATGCACACACACAATGAAGATGTTAATTATTGAAGTGGATTGAATGGCCATTTATTCTCACTCTCTTCCCCTCTTTATAAATGCATGCAAATCAATATTTACAAATGCAAGTATGGCTACATAAGATGCATGGGTAATGCTAGGAGATAACATAAGATGGCATATTTATTGGTCTAGCTTGTTGTGCAATCATACCCCCGTGCCTATCTTTTGCTAGTCCCTAGCGAAACAGTTGTATTGTGTTTAGAAATGATCTTAAGCTGAAGATTTTTTTTTTTCTGAAGCAACATTAATGTGTTTATCAGTTGGATATTGTGAGAACCAATTGCAGAGAAGACTACTAGTACTCAAGTCTTACATGATATAAACCATCTCTCAACTAACCTGGACTATTAAAATTTAAACCTTAAGTATGACTTCCAGGACTCAGAGGGTTTTGCCGTAGTCTAGAGCTAAGAGATTATGGTTTGTGCATAGTGAAGGATCAAGATCGACCAGATGAACATTAAGGCTCAAGCCCAAGGTTTCACACATTTTTAGGTACAGGTTGGCCCCAGCTTCAGCTCATGTCTTCAGATTAACCCTCAAAAAGATGATGGTTCAATCGAGGGTTTTTGAAATATGCGTTCGTTGTAGTAATAAATCCTCAAAAATTGCTTGAAAAATAGATAAAATCTATACTCGAATGAAAGTCCGAGGTCGTTCACTGGGGGCAAGTAAGAATTCATGCGGTAATCTCAACAATTAATGTAAATGAGCACAATATATTATTCAAAAATCAAATATGCAATGTAGCACATGAGTATGAGTTAAAAAGTAATTTAGACAAAATAATGGTGATTTGGATTACCCATCATAAGTCTAATACATAGAATAATTAATCAAAACTTAATCAAAGGCAAGAATATGTGATCAAACGTCTTAAAAGACATTGCTAAAGTATAACTTTATGATTTTTCTTCAGTTTCTCTCTTCTCTTCTCTTTGTGCCTCTTCTGCCTTCTTTCTTTGCTTCTTCTTCTTTCATTCTCTCTTTGGCTTCTATTCCTCACGCACAGAGGGAGGCAATCCCTCCAGTGGCTAACTATTAGCTGTTTCTCTATAGAGTAAGAACCTCCAACCCCCACACTCTCTTTCCTTTCTCTCTCTAGGTTTTCCTCCTTTCCCACCTTTCCAAGGCCAATGTCGGAATTATCGGGTAAACGAGCATTCGCGCACCTTAGACCAGAGTAGCTGGCCATGAATGGCAGCTGAGGTGTGAAAGTAGGCTTAGGTGGGTAATTCGACCAGCCAGACTCGCGTGGATAGTGATATGATGCGAACTTGAATAGGTCTTATTAATATGGTGATATTATCGTTGAAATTAGTGTAGTGAGTTAACTTAAATCGAGTCTACACTAGTTTCACAAATTTTTTAACCTGGCCTACTTGATTTTATCTTGGTCACTTTTAGGCCCAGGGTCGATCTCAGGGAGGTGGGGATTAGGAGATCAAGGAGTTTCTATGCCTTTCATAAAATGTATCTCTTCCTTGCATTTATTATGTTTTTGGTTTTTCTACTTTTAAGATTTTTTTGTGATAATGTTGTTCTTGAGGCACACCCTCAAAAATGAAGTCCTTGGCCTGGAGCCAATTGGTCCTTGGCTTGAAGCCAACTTAGGATTCCAAAATCGATCTTGTTACCCACAAGATCGAGTACCTACAAGACAAGAATTATCTTTTCTCTTTTATACTTTTTTTTGGTCTTTTTAATAGCAAGAAATAAAAGACAAATGAAAGCAGAATAAATTGCAAGGAAAGAAATGCAAACAAATACTTAGCTTAGTATATATATATGTATATATATGTAGTAGATATAGAATATATATATATAGTTATATATTATATAGCATGGTGTCAAGTTGGTCCACGTCTAGCAAGATGCAACCAACAAGACTAAGTGTCATGTGGAGTGTGGAGCGGGTGTGTGTGAGTGTTGGTGGAAGCGCTTGCTTTGCGTGGGTATCGGGAAATATTGGCAACTGGTGCGAATATTTCCACGATACGATGATCGGTGAAGGGGTGAGTGCATGGGTATGTGGGTAGTAGATGTGAGGTGAATGTGTGTATAAGAGAATGTGCATATGTGGATATAAAAATATATATGTATATTTATATAAGTAGCTATAACTATATAGATATATATGTATAGGAATATATATATATTTTTATTTAAATATATATGTATATATTTATGTATATATAGATATTTAAGGGTGAGAGTGTGTGCGTATATATATATGTATGCATGTAGGTGTGTGGTACATCATCTTCTCAACACAGTTAATTAAGTTAATTGTGCTTAATTATGTGTAGAAGAAAGTAACTTAGGTTAACTTGAATTTGTTTCAATTGAGTAGTATAGGGTCAAGTTAACCTAACATTTTAGATTTTATTTCTTTTAATTGGTTGAGTCCAATTCGTTCACTAGGAGGCATAGCTTATTTAGAATTCACCAATCGTTCTAAGCTACTCATTGAAGGTATAATTAGGTTAATTTTAACAACATGAACTTTGCTTAGTGATTTCAAATTAAAAGACTATGCAAAATTCCATAAGAAAACATATTTACACAAATGATCTTCTTTAATAACAAGTAAACATGTTTATTTTCAAGTGATTAAGGCAATAGAAAGTTTTACTAATAAAAGTATGCCTTATTACAACATTAAACTCAAAAAGGAATTAAAAATAAAGCAAGAAATTAAACCATTTCTCTTCTCTTTATATCTTCAGCCTCTCTTTCTTTTTCTTCTTCTTTTACCTGTTCTCTTTTTCTTTCTCTTTCTCTTCTTATTTCTTAATCTTCTCTTAACCTTTTTCTTAATTTTTTCTTTATTCTTTCTCTTAATTTTTCTCATATCTTTCTCGAGCTCTTTTTCTTTTCTTTCTTTCTTTTCTTCCTTACTTCTTTCTTCTCTTCCTTCTCTGCCTTCTCTCTTTAGTGTTTGTTCATCCTTCCTTTTCCGTCTACGAACTCTCCCTTTCTTCCTTCTCCTTCTCTTCCTTTCCTTTAATCCCTCTCTTCCTTTCCTTTACTCCTTCTCCTTCTTTTCCTTAGCATTTCTTCCGTCATTCCTTCTCTTTGTCGTCTTCTTAGCCTTAGCAGAACTCTAGCATTTCTTCCTTCTGAACCTCATAGACCTTTCTGAACCAAACCGGGTTTTTTTTCTTTTAACCAAAAATTAGGTTTCTTTATTGGCGGCTTGGACTGGTCGGGTATACACAGCACCCTTCTCAGGGTGTGACTAGACCCTACTAGGTCCAAGCCTAGTTCATTAAGCTTCTGTTTATTTCCGATTCATAGTCTCGAGCCAAACTAACTCACGGTCTCCCAGGCCCTCGCTCATGCCCTCATGGGCCCACACTCGCATGTCCATAGGCACACACACACCCAGGCACATACGTGCCCACACAAACAACCAATGCTCATTCGATTTCCTTGTGCCATGCGCTGTCGACTGAAGAGGCAATATAACAAAAACCTTTATACCTATGTAGCCGTTCAGATTTTTCTGAGGTGGGACTTAGTTTCCCCCTCCCAGACTGAATTTCAAACGATGATTTCTCCTAGCTCAGAGCTCCGTTCCAAGCAAATGAAAGCATGTTGGAAAGCTCTTGAGTTGCTCTACAAGATTAAAGTGTCAATTTGATTCAAAGGGGAAGTTAAGCTCTTTGATTTGAAGGGCAAAGATTCTGGTCTATCTATAGTTAAAATGGCCTAGAGAATGGATCATTGGTTCTAAAGTCCACAGACTGGACTTTGACTTCCAACTGAAGTGCTAAATAGGTCCTAAGGGTAATTCCGTAGCTGGTGGTGGAGGTTTTGAGCTTTCAAGAGCCTCAAGAGTAGTGCAGAAACTCAAAACTTCTCAGGAAGCTTCAGAACTGAGTTTTAGACTCTGAAGAGACCTAACAAACAGCTAAAGACTTGTTTAATTGATTAAAACAACTTCTAGAGGTTGTTACAAATCAATCTGGGCAAAGTTTGCATTCAAATTTCATCAAAAAGTCTGTCATTAGTTTGGGTTCGAAAACAACCCAAACTGGCAGAACTCGAATTCTGCTTTATAAACCATCCGACTCATCCAAAACTCATCTAAATCTTTCACACTTATCTCAGAAGCAATTTGAATGCATCAATTCATCTAATTGAATCCAGAACTCAAGAATCAGACTTAGGTTTGACTACTAAGCCTCAAGTTTTGACTTTCTAACGTTGGCTATTTCACAGAAAATTAAAACCTTAAATGTCTTCTATTCAATCACAGGAAGAGGTTTAGACCCTTAAATTGATGTTTCAACTAAAGTTCCTAGGGTTCTAAGATCGTCACCTGAGATTGAAAAGGTATCTGTTCGTCAGGAAAAACTAAGGGTTGTTACAGTGGTTTAAGCTTAGGAATAAACTTAGGATATGGCATTGAAGCTTACAGACCTTACAAATGCAACTTTAACCTAACTATCATACTTCTCCAACTCTGCTGGAGTTAAAGAAGATGAAGACTTAACAACAACTCCAGACACTAAAATCTCAATTAAAATACCTCAGCATAATCAGTAATCCTCATTTCATTAATCTAGAGCATCTCACTCAGTTTAATAGGCTGAAGAGATTGTTTTGACTCGTTGGAGCTCGCTGGAGCTCCGGTGAGTCCAAAAAAAGCTGAAATTGTGTACAGAATGTGAAATTATGCCATTAGTGATTTGAATAGGTTTTTGAGGTCACAAGGAGCCTTAGGAACAAATAAATTCCTTCAATTGTTCATTAGATTAAAGATTTAATAGTGAATTCATTTTTCAAAGAATCTAAGTTCGATCAAACTCAAGACTTGTTTTCCCACTCAATTGAGTGGTGAAAACAAGTCAACATATAATTGCGATGATAAATATTTGTATAATTAATGATTTGAACTACTCCTGAGCCACCATTGACAGGGAGCTCAGGAGCTTAATTAAGATTGGGCATTTACAACAATATATGTGGTAATTACTAGAATTAAAGTGAAGTTTAGGGTCCTTAGATGATGAATAGATGATGGAGGACCCAAGTGAAGGTGTAATTAGGTCAACTACCGCTGCCATGGATAGCAGAAGTAGTCGGTGGAAGTGGTGGTGGTTTAGGCGATTTAATGATCAATTTAGTAATTAAAGGCTATAGAAATGATCATGGAAGATGGAAAAAGGTGGACAGTGACTTAAAATGACAAAATGATCACTCCTGACAATCTCAAGGAGCTTGTTGGAGTTGAGGAAGATGAGTTTTAAATCTAACATTACAGCTACCTAAGCTACCTAACTATCTAACTAAACTAACCTACCTACCTAGTCTACTGTTACCTGGACGAAGGGGATAGAAGATCTTCTTCGACAACTCATGATGGAGGAAGAAATCAGAGGGTTGTCGAAAGATCTCTGATGGGCGGTTGTGAGGTGAAGCAAAGGAGAGCTCCTAGTCAGCACTTGTCAGAAGATGCAGCTGACTTCGATGGAGATCCAAAGCTATTGAAGATGGATGGAGGAAGTCGGATGAGGTGGAGGAAGTTCACTGGAGTTTTGGAGAGAATAGCCTATTGGGTCAGCTCAGTGAAGAAGAGGGAAGGGAGCCAACTTGGTGGAAATCGAGGGTGTCACTCGAGGGGTATTTATAGTTGACGGCAATTGAGAAGGAGGTGGAATCTGGACGGATTAGTGGCTAGGAGGGAATAGCCACCGATGTCTTCTTCGACACCGGTGAGGTTATCTCCAACCCTAAAATAGGATTTGGGCATCGTCCAGACCGGTGGATGAAAAGGGGATGGTGAGCGCAAGCTCCAGGAGCTTGGAGAAGAACGGATGACGTCGGATTGGCAAGTGATCAGGCGGTGGACGCACCTTCAGTCGTCAGCCATCCAAATAGGTGAAGAAGAAAAGAAGAAGAAGAAGTTCAGGGACTTTTTTGTAGTGAATCCTAATGACCTAAGTGAAAAATAAGGACCCAATTGAAATAAAATTTAAGGACTAAAATGTAAACACAGGTTTTCAAGGTTTATTTTAATTTAAATCTTTTCCAACTTTTTATATGTGATTGTAAATAAGATAATTATTATATTTAGACCTTGAATTTACATTTTTGACCTTTCTAGATTAATTTATTTAATTAAGTAATGTTATGTAAGTTATTACATAGGTATATATTATGCATAAGTTAGTTAACACATTAATTAGATGAATTACCGATAATATTTTGAGTCCAATTATTAATTAAATTATTAATAATATTAATTGGTTGATAATATAGCATTTTTAACCTATTTTAAGGTCCTTTACTATTTATTCCTTACTTAAGAATTAACCCATATATTCACATATTTCTAGTTAATTAACTAGGAAGACTAGTTAATTAGGGGTAATTAGAGATCATGATGAGCTTCTCATTAGTGTGCGAGTGTCTAAGTGTGTGTGTCAGGGTGTGTGTGTATGTGGGAGGATGGCACGCAGTGCAGGCTTTGAAGGAGCACTGCACTACGTGCAATGGGGGGGGACGTCACACGCATAGCTCACAAGGTCTACGCACAGAGCCGCAGCGCACAAGGGCTACGCACTTGGAGGGTGAGTTAAGATGTCCAAAGGCATCGCGTGTCATCTGGCGAGTGGGCGTTGGCCGCTTCCTCACGCGGGCATGCTGTAGATGTGCAGATGTAGCATGTAGCATACAAGGCCATGCATTGAGCGGTGAGGTGCGGGTGCTGGGTTATCGGGTGGAGGCGATAATGGTGAGGAGAGAGAATGCAAAGCCACCAACTAAGTGAGAAACTTGCCGGTGCATATAGTGTCCCGCATACTATGATGAATAGTGCGCTACAGTGCAGCATGGGGAGCGGTGACTAGTTGAGGTGGTGCGACGTGCGGAGAAGCCGTAGAGCACGCACATGCATGTGGAAATGAAAGCGGGGATCTGTGCATGCACACGGAGGTGTTCGGAGATGCACAGAGGCACGTGGAGGTGCAGGCTGAGCTTCAAAGCTTGAAGCTCTGCAACAATGGCGACGAGGGCGATGAAACGAAGAAAAGCAAAACTAAAAATGAAATCAGAAAACAAAGGCGAGTACGCAAATAACACAAAAAAAGGAAACCACCACGCCCACCTACTCACTAAGGAGCTGGGCGATGGTGGAGCTCATAGTGGGGTCATGAGACCACTGTGAACTTCTCTAGCACACAATGTGCCTCTTCTCAACTTGTGAGAAGAGGAACTATGTATGGAGAGGAAGAGGGGAAGAGAGTGGTCGGTGGGTGTGTGTCTTGTTGTGTGTGTTGTCTGAGGATGGAGATGGGTGTGTTTGCAGTTGGAAGGTTGGCTCCTCCAGCAGGGGAGAGTGCATGCTCTTTTATAGAAAGAGTGCACGCCTCTCCCCATGCAACTGGCATGAGGGCGGCGAGGGGATGTGCACAGCAGCTGTGGAATATAGAAATGGGAGTGGCAAAATTGCAATGCACATGCACAATTAAGATGTTAATTATTGAAGTGGATTGAATGGCCATTTATTCTCACTCTCTTCCCCTCTTTATAAATGCATGCAAGTGAATATTTACAAATGCATTATGGCTGCAAAAGATGCATGGGTAATGCTAGGAAATAACATAAAATGGCAAATTTATTCGCGTAGCTTGCTATGCAATCATGTCAGGAGAGAGGCAGGTGTTCAGTCGGGCATGTGAGGTATATGGGGACCTCACCCCTATGTGTTGATTCAATATGCCTACAACATAAATTCCTCTCATGCCACTATGAGAGTCCGTGCGCTTCCGAGGTGGGACTAAATCCCACGGCTTTGTTGCGTGAAGTAGTTGACGGATGCTGCTTGCAATTGGAATGGAAGGAATGCTTGATGCTCCCAAGTGGAAACCTGGATGTGTTCCTATGACTAATCTGCGTTGCCTGGAGGCTTCACCTGGGGCTGTTGTGGATAGAATGTGCTTGAAGCTTCCTCCGTAGTTCTGTGGCAATGGTGTGGCACCTGAAACCTAAAACTCAAAAAATGGCCTCTCCACCTCGTCAAAACACTTCAAGAGGATCGCTAGGTGATGGCGAAGGCGATCGTGGTGTTTGCGTGGAAGATTACGGCGTGAGGTGGTCGGATGAAGATAGGATAGGTCAGAGAAGGTGGGTTTGTTTGGAGGGTCGTGTGAGTGGATGAAAAGATGAATAAAGATGGGTGTTGTGATGGGTGTGATGTGGCAGAGGTGTAGAGGGTTTTGGTGAGGTGTGTGGGGTGGTTAAATGACGGGAAGCCCTCACCGGAGTGGTGGCCGGAGTGGAGAAGTTGATGGCAGACGGTGTCGTCGAGGGTCGAAATTGGGAAATGGAGAACGAGAAAGATAGTGTAAGCCTAACCAACCCTAACTAAGCTAATATAAATGGACGAAAGGGGGAAATCTCCTGGCCGATGGTAGATCAGACTTAGAGAAGACGAAGGCTCTGGTGTGTGGGAAATGGGGAGAAGATGTGGTCAGGGGCATCGGCGGGTATAGCACAACATGGATGAGAGAAGGAAGGATAAATCCATTGCAAGTATTGCAAACAAACGGAGAATGGAGTCAGAGGAGGTTGCCGGATGTCGAGGAGCTTCGACCAAATGAGGAGAGACGTAATGAAAGGGGAATCCGACCGAATTCAAGAGTTGGATGGACGGTATGCATTGGGGTTTCTTTTACAGGCCTTTAGAGGATGATTTAAGCTTGGGATGCAAGCTTCCCATGCTTTGAAGGTCACCAAAGATGGGGACCCAAAGGTTTCAAAGGTTCGCACTAGGATTTGGGACAATTTTAGTGCTTCGAATCTGGCTTAAAAGGATGGGAATTCCTTGACGAACTTCCCTTTCAAATCTGAGAAGGATTCGTCAAGGAATCAAGGAGAAAATGCCAAATCAAGCTCATCGGAGTTGTAGGATTAGGATTTCATGGCAGCAGGGACCTATTTGAAGAGGGAGAAGATAAATTTGGGGGGTAATTTGTAAGAAATTCAAAAGCTGAGGGGCTAAAGAAAGTCAGACTTGGACCAAAGTGCAAACTAGGTCAAAACAATCTCATATTGGGCCTGAATTTTGGTACAAACCTAATTTGGACTTGAGGAATTCAATGGTGAAGTTAGATCTTGGTTTTGACCATGTTTGGCTGGATAAATTGCATAATTATCCAAATTAGGGCAAAAGTCAGTTTGAAACTCTATTTTAAGTCAAGATAGGTTCTGATGGTCAAATTAAAGGTACCAAACCCTAGAGAATATTTTTCTATGAATTTTAGAGGGTTTAGGTGAATTTTATCCTGACCAAAACCTCAGTTATTTGAACGAGTCTGTTTTTAGGGTTTCAGATGTCATTTAATTCCTGAAATACGTGAAAATCCTTTTCTGTCTACACAGACCTAATTGTTAGACAATTAAGACCGTTTAAACTTTAATTAACTCTTGAGAAATCCCATGATTGTACTACTTTTAAGAAATGTTGTTAAAACTGTAGTTTTACTCCTATTTTCTTATTATTCTTTCAGAAAGGATTTGCAATGAATTATGGTCCTCTGGTGGTTATTTAGGAGAATTTAATGATAGAATATGACTAATTAAAGCTAGATATGACTGATGGTGATATTATCATCAATTATAATCATAGTCTTGTTGTCCAGGGTTAGGCCTTAGTCATTGAGGTTTGAAATAATATCCCCAATCAAAGTTATCCCGACTAAGGAATGGGTAGTCATAAGTCAGGTTGAGATAGTAGTCATCTTGAGGGTAAGTGGTGGTAGGAGAATAGGATTGTTAATGCGAATGTGGTGTGGAAGAATACATGGTGAAAAAGGAGGGAAAACAAAATAGAGAAAGGTGCCCCGCAATACAATCAACTAAACCTATCCTTAGGTGGGTTAGCATAAAGACCTACAGACTCCGTAGACCTGTCTTCAGATGAAATAGATGATTTGGTCTACTTCTATCCAGTCAATCTAACTAGTTAGAGGGAGGGTTGGGGAGAAGGTTCTTCCCTTAGCTTTCACCTAAGGTTCCTTTCATACCCCTCAACTACAGTCATTTGACGCTACTCCCCTAGCTAGACATTAGATGGACAAGTAGAATCAGATTAATAAAAAAAAAATCTTAGTTTGAGTCCTAAAGAGTGAGTTAATCCTTAAGGCCGATGTCTACTCAATTTTAATTAGGCTTGGGATGATTATACTCTTGGAATGTGATGGGCCCTTTAAATGGGTTGCGCCCTTAATGATCAATTTAAAAATGTGTGTGTGTGCACAACCAGGGCTTTCAAACAAGGTTATTTGATGATGTGTCTTTTAGGGTTCATCCTTGTTTAGTAGCTTTTAAGGTTCAACTTTAGTTTTGTTCAATTAAGTTCAGTAGAACACTCCATGTTTTTGTAAACACGGGTGTAGATATATTTCTTTAAAAATCAAAACTAATGTGGAGTCCCTAGTTCAGCCATAAAAATTGAACCCCAACAAGGAAACTACCTGATGAATCAGTTTTCTCTTAAGTGGTGTGGCCCAAACAGCTCAATTAATTGGCCTTGATGCACCACTTGATTAAGGCACACAAGAATGTTTAACCTATTCAAATTTTCTACTCACTTATTTGTGTTTTGAGTTAAGGTGTATCGGATCCACAGGTCATATCTCGGTTAAGTGGTAGAATCAAATTGATTGTGAGCCGTAGGATGAAAATTTGTGGGTGTTAAGTGTGTCTCTTTTAATTAAATCCCACAAGAGAAGAGTAATTTTTCCTGTATTTTTAATTTACGCTGGTGGGTTAGATGAGGTGAAGTGACAATCAAACAACCAGGACTAACCTAGGGTTTATGCAAGCACCTAAGTCAGTTTGGGTTTGATTTATTAGTGTGGTGAAATGAAATCTAGGGTGGGCATGGTGGGGATACATTTACATAACCTTCATCAGCACTTTTCTCCAACCAAATCACTTTGGCCCACCTCGGAAGAGTACATGCAATCATAATAAGATCAAAGAAAAGGTGAGATAAAAGTTCGGAAGAGTACCTGCAATCATAGTAAGATCAAAGAAAAAGTGAGATAAAAGTTAAGGCGGGAAAACACGGAAAAACCAAAGAGTGTTGCCTCCCCGACAATGACGCCAAAATGGTGAGCATTTATTTCATGAGGAAAATCAGGATTTTGGGGAACCCGTCATCATAGTCATAAAATATTGCTACCAAATAAAATTTATACTGAAACTCAAAGTGAGTCCCAGGTCGAACACAAGGAGGCAAATGATTGGTTTTGTGAAATCTGCGCTTTGATTTTATTTGCTTTTATTATTTTTATCTTTTGCAATATTTTTTGGTATATTAATAGGCAAGAGATTAGACCGACAAAATATTTATCTAACTAATCTACTTGAAAAGAGAGAGAGAGAGAAACAATCATATATATGCCCAAACAAGTGTTTGCTACAATGAAAGAAGTTGCAAATATACTTGAAAGTGATAAAAGACAAAGGTGAAAAGAATCCCTCTCGACGGTCCCTTGGAAGATGACTCGCTTTGACGATGCCTTAGACGAGGATGGTGGGAAGCTGGATGAAGGAGAATGGCATCGGAGGATGGAGGGTGGGACAAGACAGCGTTGCGATGAGGATCTTCTTCCGGAAGGCGGTGAGAGGATGACCACGAGATGCTCCATAAATGGGGCTGAGAGGTGAGAAAAATATTTGATTTCTACTCTAAAGGAGCATCTTGGGCTTGAGACAAGCTCTCTCTAGAGCCTTGGAGATAGTTAGGGAGAGAAAGGAAGAGATGAAGAAAAATAGAAGGGGTAGGGGTCCTTTTATAGTGGTGGAGAAGAGGTCAAATCAGTCATGGGTCTATAGCGACAGTACAGACATCACTAAAGCTCCAACTAAATTGTCATTGTAGGTCTCCAGCTTATGCTCGCGCATGTGTTTACTTATAGCTGTCGAGCGTGGATGAATCTCCACCATTGGATCCAAGATGAGTGGCCACGATTACACGATGATCACGTGTTAGATGGCGAATCAGATGGAGCGTTGGTCAACACGTGATCACATGCATGCAGACCACGCTGCTCTGATCGCACGGATGCAAACCGCACGGCTCTGATCTAGCCACATCGTGAAGTCTTCGGCACTTGATGGCCATCCAATGGACGCAATCGAATTGCACCCGTGCTCAAGAAATTAGGTGCTACGGCTAGTTTTGAACTGGCACTAGTGGGTTGCGAACCGCTCGTCCAATCACTACGCCATGGTCATCAAAGTGTTGCGTATATGAATTTCTATGACGTGGTTGTGGTGGCTTCTCAACCATTGGATCTTGATCTACTGATATAGATTTCTTCGCGAAAATTCTCCTTAGGGGTAAGCGGTGGTTACAACCGATCTTTGGTGGCTGTGATGGTGCCACATGGTGCCATCATGGTTGTCCATTTTCTTTGCTTTATAGGTGGCACCACGGATGTCGAATTGGGTTGATTTTCACGCTGTTAAGCTGTGATCGTCAATTTGGATCCATCCATGTAGTTGGATCTATCGTTTAAAGCTCCAAATTGCATCACCTAGTTCCTTAGCCGTTGATATTTCTCGAACTGCATAAGGTGCTACGGATCTCCTATCAAGGCGATTTCGGAGGTGTTAGACTCCTATCATCATCCAAATCGGATTTGTATGGTCGGATCGTCAATCCGAGGTGCCATAATAAATCTCCTTCTCTCGTTGCCACAAAAGGATGAGAGTTAACCTATAATTTACACAAACTATTCTAAATGCCAAATGATGCATGTTATGCAATATCTATAGTATGAAATGCATCTATAAGGTTAGGAATATGCATAAATAGGCATTTTACCCTAAATGGATGTGTCTACATTGCTACACTCCATCAAACAACCAACCACCACCACCACTACCTTCCTTGGGCTCCAAAGACCAAAAGCCCCATGTTTATTGGGAGCTTTGGTCATCCGAAACCTTAGCTGACCAACCCACTCCACTGTCATCCCCTCCAACCTCAGTAGAACACCACACACTTCCAAACACCATGCAAACACCACCACCACACTCCACACCACAAGGAGATGCTGATGAGCTCTCTAATTAGGGCCCAAAGCCTGTATTCCATGTTTCAGGTATTTACCGGACATCTCACCGCCGCCATCACCTTCTCTATCGTCATCCAGCATGCATTGATCATCTCTGGCCTCAATTTCACCCTTAGCAGGTGCGGACAAATCTTACAAAGCTACCTGGGCTCGTGATTGGAGAACACCCACAACAATAAGCAATTGAAGGAGTCTTCATAGCAGCTGTGCCACGTGAGAGAGGAACCTGTTTAGTCCCACATCATGGGTACCAAACTTGGATAAGCACATAAAATGAATTTTTGGAGAGGGTGTATTGCCTCGACACAGGGGGTAAGGTCCCCTCACTCATCTCACATGCCTCACTCCTCGCTTACCACCACTACTGGTAGGCCTGGTCCTGTTCATGACCTGGTTTTCTGCTACTGTGCAAACCATATACCTAATTAAGAAGGAAAGATGATTTTGAGGAGGGTAGGGGGTGGTGTTGCCTGAGGGTACATGTATGCATGCCTTGAGATGCATGCACATACGTCCAATAGTTAGGCGTTTCAAGAGGTTGCGCCTTGTGTTTGTGCATATGTTGAGCTTGGTGACTATGGCTTGGCTCTGATCATTGTGGACACATTTAGTACTTATCTGATGTGGATATTTGTGGGGTAGTGGTTCAGAATCACTATTGGGAAATTGAATTGGATTGAAACATTGGGATATGTGCTTATTTGTGGGATTAAATTGGTGATTCAAATCACCATTTTTAGGATTTTAATTCTCCTTTTATCCTATTGATTTCTGAGATACAAATTTTCATTATTGAATATATTTTTTAGTAGATCATTTATTCATTGAATATCTTATTGTGATTGATTATTGTGCTCATTTACTCCTTATCTTTCAAATAGTGTTGAATTCCATATTTGCTCCTTACAAACAACCTCGGAACTCACATCTATTTTTTGAGCATGTACAAATTTAAATGTTGTTGTTGCAATTCTATCACTATACTACAACACAATATTTTCCCACTAATTGAGACAATTTTCGACGCATCAGAGGATTATCTTATGATTATATTCATATTATTTCCAGACATCCATAGAGCCTCCCAAACGTCTAATAAAGAGACGTTAGGCTAGATCTGACCTAAATTGAGTTCCATTAGATCTTATGACTGTTAGCTTCTCAGGAAATCAAATCCCTCAGTCCTTTAGCCTAGACATCCAAACCTTATGACATACGTCCAAACTATCATCTGACCCTTAAGATCTAGAACCCTGTTTGGATCTAGTCAAAATAGGAATGAACCTGCCTATTATTAGACATCCAATTTTAGTGACAGACATCTTATAATGGCATATCAAATGTCCGCTTAAATCCCTGTTTAAATCCAATAGAATTAGGAACTGACCCTTTAGAGCAGACATCCAAAATATGCATCAAAGGTTAGACTAGACATTTGACTAGAACATTAGTTGCTTGATAACTCTGTCAAAGTCATTATGACCAAAATTTTGGCTTGATTTGCCTTGGATTTAATTCCAACAGCTATAAGCTCTCTCTAAGGCCTTCTTGAACATTCTTAGGACCTCTATAAATAGAAGAGGACCCTTGCTATGAAAAGCACACCTTGAGAAACTACTTCCATACCTTTTGTGTCCAAGAAGAGAAAGATCAAAGAAGAAGTGCTCTTGCTCTCAAAGCTTCCAATAAAGAGCACCATTACTCTGCATAATCACCCCTATGCACTTCCTATTAAGGGGAGATTTCTTGCTTATAGTAGCATAGCCTTCTATTTACTTTGTGTCCCTATAGGTATTTGTTTTTCCAGCAGTGCATGGATGGATCCAATGGCGCAGTCTAACGATCGACGGATCTGATCACACCTAAGTTGTTGCATGAGTTAGGAGGCCTAAATACCTACTTTTCCCCTCATTGAAGCTATAAAGATAGCCCTAGAGCACC
>JAZHRO010000070.1:600000-852500 GCA_037157565.1 Thalassia testudinum
GGTAGACGCGGGCGCAGGTATGGCGCGATGTGGAAGAATGAGGCGGAGATGACTTTGCCACTGGTATGGTGGCAGAGCGATGAGAAGAGGGAGGAAGAGTCGCCGGAGCTTGCGGGCTTTTTGGTTGGAGGAGTAAAGGAGGAATTCTGGGGGATTCTTTGGCCAAAACAAGCTTAGGATGGTTGGAAGGATCTGGGGGCCTTTAAATAGTCGCAGGCGGAGGGCCTTGTGCTTGGAAGGCAAGCTTCCAAACATGGCAACCTCACCGAACTTGGAAGGTCAAGAGATACCCATATCTCTCATGTGTTCACATGAGAGATTGGGTGGGAATCAGAGCGCTTAATTGGGTTCACACAGTCGGGAATTCCTCAGAGAATCTCCCTTTCAAATTTGAGAGGGATTCTCTGAGGAATTAGGGGGATATCCCTCTTGAATCCTCACCGGAGTAGGATTCCTCTGCTGTAATGGCAGAGGGACCTAATTGCAAAGAACGATGAGGAAGCTAGGGGGTGGCTGCAAGGTTTTCAAAAGCTAGGAGCATAAAAGTAATTGGGTTGGACTGTTTTGCAAAGTTGGTCAAGGTAAACTCCCCTTAGGTCTAAATTTTGGTAAAAACCTAATTTTGACCAAGGAAATCCAATGGTGAAGTTGGATTTTAGGTTTGACCACTTTCTAAAAGATATTTTGCACAAAAACCCAATTTAGGGCAAATGTTTGACTAGGACCCCTATTTAGGTCAAAATGGGTTCCAAAGGCCAAATTGAGGGTTCTAAACCCTAGAGGATATTTTTCCATGAATTTTAGAGGGTTTAGTTGAATTTTATCATGACCAAAACCTTGTTAAATTAAGTGGGTCTGTTTTAGGGTTACAAGAAGTCATTTAATTCCTACATTACACATCAACCCTTTTTTGATTGAACCAACCCACTTTTTATCTTGTTAAGACCATTTGACCCATGATTAACCCCTGAGAAATCCTGTTGTTGTACTGTAATGGTAAAATTACAGTTTTACCCTTTGTTTCTTGCTTTTCTTTTAAACCAATTATTCCCTGAGTTAAGCCCTTCACTTGATTATGTAGGAGCTTTTATTCTCTTTTCTAGGTCAAAGTGAGCTAGTTAGGGCTCATGGTGGTATTCCCATCATACCCCCATGCCTAGCTTTTGCTAGTCCCTTAGCAAAATTTTAAGGTTTTAACCTCTGTTCTAGACCATGAGTCTCTGTCACTATTTATGATAAGTGCATTTTCTTTTTCTTTTTGATTAGATTAGAATGCCGACAGTAGGCCTAGAGGTACTCAAGTACCAACCAAGATCCGGACCTGACCAGTTCTAGCCTTGGTCCTCCGCAAAGGTTTTTAAGGCCTGCAGGAACTATGCTAAGGTTCGTTGGACTCTGCAGTTAAAGCACCCGTGCTTGAGACATATTTTAGCATCGATTCAGTTTGTAGTGCATTTTTTGTAAGAGAGACAGAGGATTTATTTGTTTGGAGAGTTTTCTCTCTATTTTATTTTTATTTCTAGCTTTGGATTTGCTTCTCAACATGGTCTGTATCGGATTCCTCGTCCCCATCATCAATCCTCAAAGGTCCCTGGCAGTCGATGCTTCTTGATAGTACCGCCCATGGCAACCCCTAGAACCCTGGCTTTCGAGATTTTGAGATAATCTCACCCATGGCATTCCGTAGCCAAATCCAAACCCTGGCAATCGACATTTTGTGATAATGCCTCCCATGGTAGCTGAACTAGCAGGGTGCTTATGTGCCCCCGGTAGGATTTGTAAATATCCTAGGAGACAAGCACCGAGGAGACGATATGTTGTTACGCATCTTTGAGGGGAATTTCCCACCTCTCCGCGTCGGGAACTCGTCCAAATCAACTTGTGTTTATCAGCCACTCCTAATCTAGGCAACTTTTTTCAGAACATTTAAACGCTTTTGCGTGATTTTGATAGTTATGCGCACTAAACCAGACTGTGTGTGGATTGGGGTGCTTAGGTTATCGAGTCCCGCAAATCAAAGGTCAGTTAATGAGGCCGAATACTCTCTAAGCCTTAGACCTAATACTTAAGCTTCATATTTTCCCCAACCTCTTGAGGATTATCCAGATCTTAGCAGGTACTTGAATTTTTAAGCCTAAAAGTCTAGCCCAAAAGGCCTAAGATCAGCATTCCTACTAATCTCTTTCTGTGTCTCATTAGCACTTTTTTACTATTTTTCTCTTTTTCTTGATGTTGTCTAGAACTTCGGTTAATCCCTTAATCTCTTACTAATGACTATTCTTTTTCTTTTTCATTTTGTACTCCTTTTTTGTCATTTTGCTCTTTTCCTCCTCATGGTTTGTATGGCCTCAAAAATTTTCTCTGCCCCCCTAGTTTCTTTTTGTTCTTTTTCAAGATTTTTTCATTTTTTGGTGTTTTTTGTGATATGTGATTTTTTTGTTAAAACCTTTTCTTTGTGAGATGAGTTTTCATGAAGTTTTGCACTTTCATACCCCCATGCCTACAATTTGCAATGTCCCCATTGTAAATTAGGTGGGTTCGAATTCAGCTTAGTTCATTCATTAGGATAGGTTTTGGGTGGGCAAACGAGTCGGGGTGACTATTGCGAACGATTTCTTGACTCGGGTACGGGTACTTGAGGTGGAGTTGGCTGCTCTAATGGATGAACCCTAAAGTGCAATATGAATTCAACATAGAAATGTCAAGAAAGGTTTCGGGTTTTCCAAGAATGACAGGTTGCCTCCCATTAATCGCTGAGTTTTATGCCATCGGCTGGGCGCAATGAGCTCAGGGAGAATGGAGGATAAAGGATATCTCAGCCAAATTTGTATCGGTCACGTCAATGAATAGTTTATGTCTCTGATCGTTTACAACGAAGGGTTCGGAATCATGGCTGAGTGGACTGATTTCAATGGCTCCATTTCCAATGATTTGTTGGACTAAGTAGGGTTCGATCCATTTAGATCATAGTTTTCCTGGGAACAGTTTGAGTCTGGCATCGAAGAGTAGGACCTTTTGACAAGGATGAAAGATCTTTCTAGATATGTGCTTGTTGTGAAAGGCTTTAACCCACTCTTTGTAAATTTGTGAGTTCTTATACGCGTCGTGGCGTAATTTATCGATCTCGCTCATTTGAAGCTTTCTATGGGTTCCAGCCTTAGAAAGATCTAGGTTGCAATTCTATATTGCGCAATAGGCTTTATGCTCCAATTCGATGGGGAGGTGCCTTCCCGTACACCAATCTGAAGGGAGACATACCTAATTGGGTCTTGTGGGTGGTCCTATAAGCCCACAAAGCTTCCGAAAGTCGAGATGACCAATCCTTCCTGTCAGGTCGAACAGTAACCTGGAGGATTTTCTTAATCTCCCGGTTTGATAGCACAGCTAGACCATTAGTTTGGGGGTGGTAAGGAGTAGAGATTCGGTGTGACACCCCGTATTTGGTCATCAGTTACCTGAACTGAGCATTTGTAAAATGGGTCCCTCCATCGGAAATTATAGCACGTGGAATCTCGAACCGTGAGAAGATGTTCTGATGAATGAATTTGATAACTTTATGATCATTGGTTTGGGTCGGAATGGCTTTGATCCATTTGGACACAGTCCACAGTGAGTAGAATGTATTCGAAGCCGTCCGAGATAGGGAAGGGTCCCATAAAATCAATCCCCCAAATGTTGAAAATTTTGCATACCAGAATCGGCTGTAAAGGCATCATATCTCGACGGCTCATGTTGCCCAAGGTCTGGCAATGGGTACATGCCTTACAATGATTGTATGCATCCTTGAAAATTGTGGGCTAGTAAAAGCCACACTGGAGGACTTTTGCTGTGGTTTTATGTCCTGAAAAGTGTCCACCGCATGCCTGGTCATGGCAGAAGGAGAGTATGTCTTGGATTTCCGCTTCCGTGACACATTGTCGAATTATTTGCTCAGCATTGATGCGGAAAAGATACGGGTCTTCCCAAAAGTAATACTTGGCATTGGAAAGCAATTTGTCCTTCTTGGCCTTCGGCCAATCGAACAGGATCTGATGTGTTGCCAAGTAGTTTACTATATCAGCAAACCATGGAAGCCCTGTATTGATAGTCAGAAGGTGTTCATCATGAAAATGTTCCGTGATGGGTCCGGAAGGGTCGATGATCTCAGAAGGGAGGCAGGACAAGTAATCAGCTACCACATTCTATTTTCCCTATTTGTCATGAATCTCGAGGTCAAATTCTTGCAACAGCAAGATCCAACGGATTAATTGAGGTTTCGCATCCTTCTTTGCAAGGAGATGCCTCACAGCTGTGTAATCCGAGTAGATGATAACACGGGAACCTAGGAGATAAGATCTGAATTTTTCCATGGCAAATACTATCGCTAGTAGCTCTTTCTCAGTAACCGTGTAGTTACGCTGAGCCTCGTCAAGTGTTTTGCTAGCGTAGTAAATGACCACGGGTTTCCCATCAATTTTTTGCCTCAATACTGCTCCTACAGCGAAATTAGAAGCAACGCACATGATCTCAAAGGGTTGAAACCAATCAGGGGACTGTAGGATCAGGGCTTGGGTAACTTGGTAACAGAGGATCTCAAATGCTTGAGTGCATTCCTTGGAGATTTTGAAAGGTACATCCATGGAGAGAAGAGTGGTCAGGGGGCGTGCAATTTTCGAAAAATCAGGGATAAATCGACGGTAAAAATCGCCGTGCCCCAGAAAAGATCGGATGTCCTTGATCGAGCTAGGCATAGGGTGTTTTGAAATCAAGTTCACTTTGGCTCGATCGACTTGGATGCCTTTCTTTGAAATCAGATGTCCCAGGATAATTCCTTCAGGCACCATGAAATGGCTCTTTTCCCAGGAAAGAACCAGATTCATGTCAATGCACCGCCTGAGGATTTGGACCAAGTGTAGGAGGCAATCGTTAGATGATGCTCTGAATACTGAAAAGTCATCCATGAAGACTTCCAGATAATCACCTACCATATCTGAGAATATGGCAAGCATGCACTGCTGAAAAGTCGCAGGTGCATTGCAGAGATCGAACGGCATCCTTTGGAACATGTACATCCTAAAGGGGCAGGTGAATGTGGTCTTTTATTGGTCCTCAGGGTGGATTGCCACTTGGTTATAACTAGAGTACCCGTCAAGAAAGCAGAACCTATTTCCTACCAGTTTCTCGAGGATCTGATCAATAAACGGTAGTGGGAAATGATCCTTCTCCATGGAGGAATTGAGTCTTTTGTAATCAATGCAGACTTTCCACGAGTTAGCCACATGGGTCAGTATGACCTCTCTGGTTTTAGTCATAATAACAGTGAGTCCTGCCTTCTTAGGCACAACCTGGATTGGACTCACCCACCGACTGTTGGAGATCGGGTAGATGATCCCTGCATCTAACCACTTAATGATCTCCTTTTTCATGACCTCCTACAGATTAGGGTTCAAACGTCTCTGCATTTCTCATGAAGGTCGTGTGCCCTCTTCGGTGTAGATTCAGTGTGTGCAATAAGAGGGACTAATACCAGTCAAATCATTGAGAGTCCATCTAATGACTCTACAATGTTCCTGGAGAACAGTGATCAGACGGGATTCCTGGCAGGTGTGAGTCTGGAGTTGATAATCATAGGAAATGTATGATTGGAACCCAAAAAGACATTTCAGATGATCAGGAAGAGGCTTGAGTTCCAGGACAGGGTTATCAGCAGCAGCGGGCGGTTCAGGGTGTGTGTCAGGAGAAGTGGAAGGAGTTATGGGTGTATCTAGATCAGGTTCAGACCCCTCTGTTTGTGGGTTTTGATCTTCTGGTGGTTGATTGGGAATAATCAGGTTGTCCTCGATATACGGTTCATCAACCACAGCTTTGATATCACGTATTTGTTCTATAACACTACAATTAATCCCTTGTTGGGCCTTAAAGATGTCAATCTTTAGTGTTTGGTTCCCAAATTTTAGTTCTATTTGGCCCTCCTCACAGTTTATATTGGCCCTAGCAGTGGCTAGAAAAGGTCTCCCTAGTATAATTGATGTATCCCTTGTGTTTTCAGGTGCATCCATATCTAAGACTATAAAATCCACCAGGAAGTAGAAATCCAGTACCCTAACAATGACATCCTCGAGTACTCCTTTAGGTGACTTGATGGATCGATCAACTAACTGCAACGTCACCTCTATCGGTTTAAGCTCGGATTCTTCAAGGTGGTCAAGGATGGATGTAGGTATTAGTTTTATGGAGGCACCTAGATCTAATAAGGCTCTGTCGAATTGGGTATCACCAATAGTACATGAAATCAGGGGAGTACCTGGGTCATTAGCCTTAGGTGGGAGTTTGCTCAAGATTACAGAGCTGGCTTGCTTTGACAGTACGATCGGACTCCCACTTTTGGTTCGTGGCTTACGCTTGGGTGTACACACGTCTTTTAGAAATTGTGCGTAAGCCGATACATGGCGGATTACATCCATCAAGGGGATGTTTATCTGGACCTGTTCAAAAAGCTTGACCAGATCCTCCTCAGGAGCCACGAGTTTGGTTATCCTCTTTCCCTTGGTCAAGGCCTCTGGGAATGAAAACTTGTTTGGTCTCTCTAGAATAGTTCCAAGTTCTTGATCTGGGATAGGGGTATCCTGGATAACTATCCTAGGGCTTAGGTTACTACCAGGCTTGGAGTGGTTTGGATAAGATGGGTCTTGAGTTGCTTTACCACTACGCGTTGTTACGAAGTTTAGTCCTGCCTAGTTTTGGTTTCGGGTTGGTAAAATAGGTGGCTGCTGTTGAAATCCCGCGTAAGATGTAGAAGCTTCCATCCCGTCGGGTGATGGAACAGAAGGGGCCTGATAAATCATGTGTGCGTGGCCTAGATTTGGGTTCATAACGTGCCTCTGGGTCAGCACGTTATTTAGATTTGGCAGAGGTTGCGAAGGGAGTGTGCTAGGTTGGCGGGAATTCACCATCTGGGCGAGTTGATTGCAAACCTCTGTGATCTCGTCCTTGTGCTATTTTTGTATTGCTGCATTCGTTTTCTAAATGTCAGCCAGAGTTTGAAGGATAAGAGTCATTTGATCTGCTTGGTTTGGCCCAGATAGATAGGTGGGGTTGGGCCGAGGCTGAGGTGGCTGATATGGACGAGAAGCTTGTGGACGGGGTTGATAAGGTGGTCTTTGATTATGAGAATTTCCCACCCACAGGAAGTTGGGATGATTCCGCCATCCAAGGTTATAGGTATTGGAGAATGGGTCATTCTGGATGGCGTTGAGGTCCTTGCAGGTCTGAGGAGCCTCAGGAAGATCAGAGTATGAGGATTCAGAGTTCCCCCAACTAGAATAGACTGGATCGGAGGTCCCTCCGATCCTGGAGTTAGACAGGGGTGGATATGGGTCCATCCCCTGAGAAGATCGGTGATAGATGTTCAACACAGCTTCCCTCGTAAGAGGTGGCTGTGCAAATGAGTTTTTCGCAGAGGTGGCTCACTGTAGATGCCGAGTCAGCTCGTCCACCTTCTTCTCTATGATAGAGACCTTGTCCAACCGACTGGCCATCAGTTCCAAGTCGACGGATGCGGACAGGCCCTGCATCTCATATGCTCCCCTAGGATTTGTCGATGCGCGAGCATTCGTCCGGTCGAATAAGCCCATGGAGTCATTATTGATGGAGTTCTTGCACATATTCTCTAGAATCTCCCACACCGTGTCCTCGTGTTGACCCATGATGTTTCCTCCGCAGGTTGCATTGGCGAACAATCTAATGTCTTCACGGAGTCCCTGGTAAAAAGACTGGAGTTGTTCCAATTTAGGAACTCCGTGATGGGGGCATTTCCGCATGAGATCCAAGAATCGGTCCCATGCCTCATGAAGAGGTTCTCCCGATTATTGAGTGAAGTGAGTGATCTGGTAGCGCAAGGCATTTGTCCGGCCAACAGGGAAGAACTTTTTCAAAAATTTGAACTGGAGTTCAACCCATGTGTTGATTGGTCGTGTTTGAGTCTGATACTAATGAGCAGCCTTGTCCATGAGGGAGAAGGAAAACATCTTCATGAGTAGAATATCCCGATTTTGTACATCTGACCCGAAGGTCTGGGTCAGATGTTTGAGTTGTTTGATGTGCTGGAAGGGATCCTCGAAGTTAAGCCCATGGAATTTTGGAATGGCATGAATCATGTTGGGCTTGAATTCAGAATCAGGACCTCCAGCCGGGATTTGGACTCAAGGCTCGATTGCCACTGCAGTGGGATTATAGTGATCTCGCATCATAGGACGCTGCGGTAGGTTTACAAAGTTTTGGAATAGATCATTCAAGCGCTAAAGTTGGTGTTCAAGGTTCTCTTCTTCAATTGGTTGTGCCATGATGGAAGAAGGAGAACTTGGTTCTGATGAATCAGAGGAGAGATCTATGTGGTGGGGTTGCTGCACAAACACGGGAGTCGAGGCTTGGCCTCAGCTGGAGTAGATTTCTAAAGGAAGTCTTAAGGACCTCCTACCAAACATGCATTGAAGGATTTAGATGAGATTAGAATGTGTTGGACCCAATCGAGACACCCAAAAATTTTGGGTGACTATAGAGGTTCAGGGCAGATGATACCCCTTAGTCAGAAAGCCCGTCCACCTGGGAAATACCTGGGCAGCCAGAGAGGGAGAGTCCCGCAAAGACCCCTACACGGTAGAGCGTCCCCACAAGTTACAGGGTTTCCCCCACCTGACCTCTCTTGTCACTGAGATTCCAGGTAGACCAAAATAGGGACCTTGACCTCTTAAGTCTACCAATTTTACTTAAGATCAAGGTGTTTAGGGTTCCACTTGAACTTTAGATCTTTTGAGTGCAAAAAGTGACCTAATTTCAAGGTTGGTTGACCCAAGGGGTCAACTTCACCTCTTTGTCCTTTGAGAGCTTTTAGGTCCTTTCTTTTAGGGTTCAAGTGATTTAAAAGCTTGATTTTCTTAAGGTTTCTCTTGGATAAATCTCTTCAAACAAGGCTTAGGCACACCTCTTTTTGAAAATTTTGATTCTTTGCTTGGAGAAGATGTGTCTCTAAAAACCATAGATTGGAATCCTTAAGTTGGCTCTACTCGGTCCAATTTAGTTGCTACAAAGATGGTATCTAGGGCTCAATCAAGAAGGTACTAGCCCTAGGTACCTTAAATGGATGCACAATTCAAAATGTGTTGAAATTAAAATTAGGCAACTTTGGTGAATTACTAGATATGGAAAGCAGGTAGCCCTAGATTGATTTTCCCTTTGTTTTCCTTTTCAGAATTGAGGGGATTAAAAGAGAGGGCTAATGAGAATTTACCTGCTCCTGGTGTGGTTGTTGTGCAGCTGTTTTGTTTTCTTCCCCTGAAACAATTACAACAGAAGAAATAGATCAAGTTAGTACTGAATCAGAGGTTGTGATCAAAGTTTCCAAATTGCCCGTTGCTCCCCGGCAACGGTGCCAAAATGTTTATTCGAAAGCAAAATTGGGTTTGTAAATATTATGTTGCAGTATAGTTGAAATCTCTTCAAAAAATAAATGAAAATTTTATTACTCGAAGTTTAAGTCCGAGGTCGAACACAGGGAGCAAATTGGGATTTAGAAAACTAAGAACACAACTTCAAATTAATAAAATGTGATGTTCAACCAAATTATGAAGCAATAGAACTAGTTTCAGTGAATATAGATGCTAAAAAATATGAATAGAGATGTAAAAAAAATCAGATGCTTTTGGGCTTTTTCTTCTTCTTCTTCTTTCTTTCTTCTGATGTCTTCTTTCTTCCTTCTTTGCTCTTCTTTCTCTTTCTCTAACTTCAGCCGAGCCTTCTCCTTCCTTTGCTTGAGCTTTCTTCTTCTTCTTTTTCTTCCTTTCCTCTGCTTTTGATGTTGGCTTCTTCTTTCTCTTCTTCTCTTTCTCTGCCTTCTTCTTCCTTCCTTGGCTTCTTTCTCCTTACTGCCTTCTCTACAACAGTGCCTTTTCCTTAGCCTTTTTCCTTAGCGTCCTCTGTAGCTCCTTCTCTTCAGCTTCCTCTTCCTTCTTCCTTCTTCATCTTCCTTCTTCAGCTTCCTCTTTCAGCTTCCTCTTCCTGCACACAAGTGCAAAACCTACCCCTATCCTCCCCCGCGAACTCTCTCTTTTCTCTCTTAGGCTTGCTCTCCTAGAGCCTTTCTCGGGTAAACGGGTCGGGTTAGCGCGCCAGGGACCAGGTGCACAGGTATGGGTGATGCGCGAGGAGTGCACAGTAATCAGGTCAAGCAGCCAGGTCTGCGGAGGAGTGAGTCGTGAACGAGGCGAGAGTAGGTGAGAGGGACCTCACCCCATGTCAAGAGACAATAAGCCCCTGACACAATTACAATTTATGCCGCGCAATCCACTCCAAACTTACTGTTGAACGTGTTACGAACCTACGCTAACGTGTTTGGTTTTGGAAAACCCGTCGTTGTAGTTCGAAAGCGAAGGATTCGAGTTCAACAAATAAAATTTATACCGAAAAAAGAATTCCGGGTCGAACACAGGGAGGCGAACGTTTGATTTAAAAACTTCGCGTTTATTTTTATTTTGTCACGAAGAAATTCAATTTAAACTAAGTATCTACAACAAATAAAAGAGAGAGAGGGAGTAAGAGAGAGAGAAAGAATACTACACATGGAAATTAAAATGAGATGTAGAATAGACAAGGAATTTATCATAAAAGAGTTCATTCGTTACAACTAGAAAATATAAAACAATTACTCTAGAAAGCATTAAAAGAATGGAGGGAGAAATGTCCTCCTCGACGATCGCTCGGAGGACGAATAGACTACTCTAGAAAGCAGTAAATCTATACTAGAAAGCAGTAAAAAGAATAGGGAGAGAGAATCCTCCTCGACGGTCGCTTGGAGGACGAGCCGGACGGGACGACGCCTGGATGAAGGAGGACGAAGCGGGACGAAGGAGGACGAAGCAGAAGAACGGGAACGGAGCAGCACGCCGTCGTCATCGCGGGATCCACTTCCGAAGGGGGACGAAAATTTGGACTTTATCTCGCGAGAAGCATCCCGGGTGTGGGACAAGCTTCTCTTGAGCTTTGGAGAGGTAGAGAGGAGAAGGAAGGGATGAAAATTTCGTATGGAGGGGGTCTCCTTTTATAGTTGCAAGGAGTGGGGGCAAAATGGACATTACATCTTAAAAATAATAAATAAGGGGTCTTTAGTGACGGATAAAACCGTCGCTAAAGCCCTCAACGTGGGCGTAGCCTCCACGCCCACGCGCGCCCGCTCGGCTGCCCGCGCGTAACGCCTACGCACGTCGCTTGATTTTCAGCCGTCCGATCGCGAGATCGGACGGCTTAAAATCGCGCCTTCACCGCTGCCGCCCGCCCGCCTGCGCGTACGATCACGCGTTCATCAGAGCGTCCAATTGCGCGTCGGCGCTATCGGGCGCGCGCGGCCGTTGGATCGCGATCGTGCGGTCAATTGGAGCGCGCCCGCTCGCCTCAGAAATTGCTTGGCGAGGCTCGAACGCGCGCCAGCGCCTCGCGATAAGGCGCTGGACCGCTGCGCTGCCTCGCCCAAATGGTCGCGCGGATGCTTTTAAAACGATGCGTCCACAGCCGTTGGATTGAGATCCAACGGCGGAGAGGGGATGGGTGCGCGGTCTTCATAGAGTGTAGGCGGCCGTTTGGGCGGCCGGGATGGTGCCACGTGGTGCCATCTTGGCCGTCCATCTTCTGGAAGTTGTAGATGGTGCCACGGATGTCGGATTGACTCGAGTTTTGTGTCGTTGGGCTGCGATCGTCGATCCGAATTCATCCATGTGATCGGATTTGCCATCTGAAGTGTGGATTTACACCATCCTGGCCCTTGATCTTCTAAGGTTCCCCGATCTCTATCTGATGCTACGGATGCCTGATTAGGGCGATCTTGGAGTCGTTGAACTCCAATCGTCGCCCTGATCACATCCATACGGTTGGATCTTTGATCCGAGGCCCCGATTAAATGTTTGCCCTGTCCAAGCACATAAAAGGAGACAATTAACCTCCATTTTATTCAAACTACTCTAAATGCAAGATGATGCATGTTATGCAATATTTATATTATGAAATGCAATCCTATGCTTAAGAACATGCATAAATAGACATTTTAAGTAGTGTAAATGTGTTTACATCATACCCCCATGCCTATCTTTTGCTAGTCCCTAGCAAAAACTATATGCTATTTATAAAAGAATTAGGTTAGATTATTTGGACCTGAGTCACTTTCAAACATTAAGAAATTGTCTACTTAGGAACTGAACTTTCAAAGACACAACAGTGCCCAGGTATCAGCCAAAATGCAGACCGCCTCAAGCCTCGCCTTATTCAAAGAAACATTTCTTTTTCTCTTTTAATCTTTTCTATTTTTTTTTTTTGGATTTTCAACTTTTAGGGTTTAAGAGTGACTTTCTACGGCCATTCAACTCACCCAAGATTTGATGAGAATCCTAAGTTTTAAGCATCTTATTGTAATTGTGATAGACTTGTTGACCGGCAATTAGAACGGACTTCGGATTTCTATGCCTCTAGGTGACCTCAAAAAGAATTCTGCCTAAAGGTGTATCTTTACAACCGGTAGCTTTCTCCCTACTTTTATTTTTTAACGGGGTCAACACAAGGGTGAATCCAGTGTATATCTCCCCGGTTTATTCTACTTCTCCGCTTCTTCCTAAGTGTTTTGGGAATTTTTAAGGCATTTTCTGAGCTGGGTTCTGGACAACCGGTCGATGAGCTGTTACCACCGACAACTTGCCAGCCATACTCGTGCGGCGAAGTGTGGCTTATTTCTTTTTGTTCTTTTCTCCTTTTTGATTTTTTTTTTCTTTGTTTTTTTTTTTCTTTTTTCTTTTTTTTAAGTAGGTGGCTTCCCTGGTCTAAGATTTACCTAAAGGCAGCAAAAAGAGAAAGGTCCAGTGACTGGGCTCTGGACAACCTACCTATGGGCTGTTACCCATGATAACTTGCCAGCCATATCACCCTAGAAGGTTCATTAGTTACCCAATTTCCGTTAAAATCGCCAAACAACGAGTCAGTGCAAAGAAAGTGTGTAGATGCTTAAAACTCAAAATTCCCTTAAATCAGAGGGCGGGTTGACAAGTCGTGTACTTATCACCCAAACTTATTTATTCCAATTATAATAAAATTCAGGTTGGCGAGAACTCGAAAAACAAATCCACATTTTAGTGGATACATAGGCTGATTAAGTCCAAAGACCTGAAGGGTCTTTGTGTTCAAACCATAATATAGTATTTCTTAAGATCGAAAATTTTCTTAAACCCAAATTCTCTTTCCTAATTTTGATTTTTTTTATAAAATAAAACAAATCTACGCAGCTGACGAATGAATTCAAAGATAAATATCCACCCCCCCATGCCTATCTAATGCAATGTCCTCATTGTATTAAAAAGACATAAAACAGAGTGGAAAAGCGTAGAAAGCACCTGAATTGCGTGGATATCGGGTCGCTCCGAGATGAAAATGAAAAAGAACTGTATATGTGCTGAGTTTAGTGCCTTCAGCTAGGCACACTATACAAAGAAAAGAAATGAAGAATTCAGAAGTGCAGGTCAAAATTAGAATAAACAGAAGAATCCTCCGACCTGTCAACAGAGGTCCACAGATGTGGACCAGATTGTGGTGCAGACCCATCCCCCATAATCGAGAATATCTTAGGTTCTGGATAAAAATTACCCAAAACCTAAAATCAGAATGCAAGCGGGGTCGGGCCTGCGATTTGTGAGGATGCAACCCAAGGCCAAAATATCGGGTTACAGAGAATTGAAGCTCAAAAGGATAATCGTTGAATGTGTGCTTGAGTTGAACATCCTCGAAACAAATGTCGTAAGGGTTCTGATTTGATGGTTTCAGCTTAAAAGGAACCCTTCGACTCAATCTTCCATTTCCTCCAAAATTAACTTCCCAAATTAGAACTTCCCCGCTCCTATCCTCCTCATTAAGTGTATCAAATTCCAAGACCTCTTGTATATTCATCACCCCGTCTGGAATCTCCAAGTCTAAATGATGTGGCAGAATCAAAATTGACTTGGGTCTAATTATCTCAGAATTAGAATCATCAATAAGCTCAACAGGGTGTAACTGATAATCAGGGCATTGAATTAATTCCTCCAGAAAATGCGATTCTGGATCCGTATCGTGTGCCCTAATAAGATCAGTTTCCTCAGTTATTGGGCTATCAAATGATCTATCAGATTCCTCAGGCCCAATCGTCTCACAAAAATCGTGATCTGAAAACTCGTGTGAGACTTCGCAACTTGAATCTTCACCATCAGGATCCGTATCAATGTATGTCCCAAAATCATTTCTCACTTTGTGTTCCAAGGAGACATACGTTTCCTCGTAACCTGGCTCAGGGATTTCAGGTGAAGAAATCAAATCATCCTTAATTGGTTGTTTTAATTCAATCTGGTCAGCTTCGTAACACGTGTCCCCCCCAACAGGTGCCTGAGCGGGTTCTGTCATTGGCTTTCCTGAAGAGAGTTCATCCTGGGAATTATTCCAAGATTGAATCAAAGCAACCACGAATCTCATCTTCAATTTTGCTAATTTCCCAAGTAGAAACTCACCTGGGTTCTTATCCTTAACATCCTGGAGCCAATCCAACAAAGACTTATTTAAATCATCAATCATTTCAATCAGGGGCTCCAATCTCTCAATGCAAGGTATTGGCTGAACTTCTAAAGATTGAATGATATTCCTCAAGTTAGCCAGAACCTTATCTTGAACCTGATTAACCTGAACCAAATGAGTTGGTTTAGGGTTGGGCGGGTTTGACATCAAAGCAGAGGAATTAACGAATTGAGATTCGTTATACCCTTCCTGAAAATAGGTCATTTCAGAATGTTCAAAGGATGGTGATGACCTAAAGGCAGTGAAATCAGAGGATGGGTAAGGATCAGTGTATCCTTCTTGATTGTAGATCGCATTAGGTTGTTCATGAAAGGAGGACGATCTATAATCGATGCAACTCTGAGAAGGATAGAATTGAGAATCAAAGTGTTCAGGGTTAGACCCTATACACGGGGGTCCGGAATTGTATCCCCAATCCGAATTATCCCAACTAACTGATGGTCGATTACAATACGAGTTGGGATAATCGTCATGTTGAGGATAATTTACAACAGGAGGGAAAGAGCGGGAATGCGTGAAATATGTGGAAGGATTCATGATACAGGGGAGGAAGAAAGGTGCCCTGCAATACAAACAATCAAACCTGTCCTTAAATATGTTAGCCTAAAGACCTACAGACTCTCAAAACCCGTCTTGAGATAAAGGAACGATTTGATCTACTTCCGTCTGTTCAATCCAACCAGTTAGAAGGAGGGACTGGGGAGAAGGTTCTTCCTTCGGCTTACGCCTCCGGTTCCTAGTGTACCTCCCAACCGCGATCGTTTGACTCTGCTCCCCTAGCTAGACATCAGATTGAACAGTAGAAACAGACTAATCGAAAATAATCTCGTTCTGGGTTCTGAAGAGCGAGTCCAATCCTTAAGGCCAACGTCTACTTTGTTTTATTTAGGGCTAGGTTTGAATGTGCTTTGGAATGTGATGGGCCCTTTAAATGGGTTGTGCCCTTAATGATTGATTGATTTGTGTGTGAGTGCACAACCAGTGATTTTCAAGAAAGATTGTTTTTGATGTGGTGAATTTTAAGATTCAAATCTTGCTTAGTAGCTTTTAGGATTCAACTTTAGGTGTTTTCAATCAAGTTTCGTTGGCACACCAAGTTTTACAAGCACAGGTGAAGATGTTTTCCTTTAAAGTTTAAAAAGAATGTGGAGTGCCTGGTAAATCCCTAAGAGTTGAACCTAATTGGCAGCTACTTGATGAGTTGATTTTATTTGAAGTGGTGCAGCCCAAACAACTCAAACAACTGGCCTGATGCACCACTTAATTAGGCACACAAATGATTACCTAATCTGATTTCTACTCGATTATGTGTTTGGATGTGTGTACCGGCTCCTAAGATCGGTTTACCGGTTGAGTTAGAAAATCAGATGAGGTTGTGTACCTCTGTGAGATTTTTTTATTTTTTTCTTTTCTTTTTAATGTGGGGGTTGGAGTGAGTATGGATGTCAAACAATAAAACAATCTGACCTTAGAGTTTATAAGAACACCTAGGTTGATTGATGTTTGAATTATTATATGATGAAATGAAATCTAATGGGTGGGAGGTGGGGGATAACTTACAAAACCTTCCACAACACTTTACTCCAATCTACCGCTTTTACCTGCCTCGAAAGAGTACCTGCAATTACAATAAGAAAGGAGAAAAGTGAGGTAAATGATTTGTAAGTTACAAAACGCGAAGAGAAATCAAAGATCGTTGCCTCCCCGGCAACGGCGCCAAAATGTTGAACGATTTACGAACCTACGCTAACGTGTTTGGTTTTGGAAAACCCGTCGTTGTAGTTCGAAAGCGAAGGATTCGAGTTCAACAAATAAAATTTATACCGAAAAAAGAATTCCGGGTCGAACACAGGGAGGAGAACGTTTGATTTAAAAACTTCGCGTTTATTTTTATTTTGTCACGAAGAAATTCAATTTAAACTAAGTATCTACAACAAATAAAAGAGAGAGAGGGAGTAAGAGAGAGAGAAAGAATACTACACATGGAAATTAAAATGAGATGTAGAATAGACAAGGAATTTATCATAAAAGAGTTCATTCGTTACAACTAGAAAATATAAAACAATTACTCTAGAAAGCATTAAAAGAATGGAGGGAGAAATGTCCTCCTCGACGACCGCTCGGAGGACGAATAGACTACTCTAGAAAGCAGTAAATCTATACTAGAAAGCAGTAAAAAGAATAGGGAGAGAGAATCCTCCTCGACGGTCGCATGGAGGACGAGCCGGACGGGACGACGCCTGGATGAAGGAGGACGAAGCGGGACGAAGGAGGACGAGGCAGAAGAACGGGAACGGTGCAGCACGCCATCGTCGTCGCGGGATCCACTTCCGAAGGGGGACGAAAATTTGGACTTTATCTTGCGAGAAGCATCCCGGGTGTGGGACAAGCTTCTCTTGAGCTTTGGAGAGGTAGAGAGGAGAAGGAAGGGATGAAAATTTCGTATGGAGGGGGTCTCCTTTTATAGTTGCAAGGAGTGGGGGCAAAATGGACATTACATCTTCAAAATAATAAATAAGGGGTCTTTAGTGACGGATAAAACCGTCGCTAAAGCCCTCAACATGGGCGTAGCCTCCGCGCCCACGCGCGCCCGCTCGGCTGCCCGCGCGTAACGCCTACGCACGTCGCTTGATTTTCAGTCGTCCGATCGCGAGATCGGACGGCTTGAAATCGCGCCTTCACCGCTGCCGCCCGCCCGCCTGCGCGTACGATCGCGCGTTCACCAGAGTGTCCAATTGCGCGTCGGCGCTATCGAGCGCGCGCGGCCGTTGGATCGCGATCGTGCGGTCAATTGGAGCGCGCCCGCTCGCCTCAGAAATTGCTTGGCGAGGCTCGAACGCGCGCCAGCGCCTCGCGATAAGGCGCTGGACCGCTGTGCTGCCTCGCCCAAATGGTCGCGCGGATGCTTTTAAAACGATGCGTCCACAGCCGTTGGATTGAGATCCAACGGCGGAGAGGGGATGGGTGCGCGGTCTTCATAGAGTGTAGGCGGCCGTTTGGGCGGCCGGGATGGTGCCACATGGCGCCATCTTGGCCGTCCATCTTCTGGAAGTTGTAGATGGTGCCACGGATGTCGGATTGACTCGATTTTTTTGTCGTTGGGCTGCGATCGTCGATCCAAATTCATCCGTGTGATCGGATTTGCCATCTGAAGTGCGGATTTACACCATCCTGGCCCTTGATCTTCTAGGGTTCCCCGGTCTCTATTTGATGCTACGGATGCCTGATTAGGGCGATCTTGGAGTCGTTGAACTCCAATCGTCGCCCTAATCACATCCATACGGTTGGATCTTTGATCCGAGGCCCCGATTAAATGTTTGCTCTGTCCAAGCACATAAAAGGAGACAATTAACCTCCATTTTATTCAAACTACTCTAAATGCAAGATGATGCATGTTATGCAATATTTATATTATGAAATGCAATCCTATGCTTAAGAACATGCATAAATAGACATTTTAAGTAGTGTAAATGTGTTTACATCACTCACCGAGGTGGAACTAAAAGTCCCACCCTCTTCTTCGCATGCGCCTGCAGGGGTCTTCTCCTAATTGCTGTAGCTGTGGATGCTGGGGCTCCAATTGCTGGGTGCAACTTGTTCGCAAAGGGATTTCGCACGTCTAGAACCTGACGTCCTGGAGAGGAGCCACCTGGAGTGAGCTTGCAAGCAAGCTTCGCTCCCTCTCCAATGGTGGATAGAGGTCTAACCCTGTCAACACGAATACGACTTCACGACCATGTTAAAATACTCAGCAAGCTTCACCGTGACATGGCGAAGGTGGCTCGGGTGCTGGTGTGCTGCGGGACGGCTTGGGGGTGTGTGCCTAGGTTGTTCTGTGGCCATGAAGGTGGGGTTGTTTGGGGGTAGTGCATAGAGCATGTGGTGGTCGATGGAGAGGGGGAAGATGATCAGTGGAAGGTGGCGGAGCTTCTGAGGTAGTTGGCGAGGCGTGTGGGTGCGTGGAGTGGTGGATGTGCCTCGCCGGTGGTCTATTGGAGGTGGAGACGATGGTGGTGGTCTGTGCCTGTCGAGGGGTGGTTTGGGAAATAAAGAGGGGGAAAATGAAGAGACGAGAGAAGGGGACTTATCTGTGAGTGATTGGACGAAGGGGGAGGTAGAGGGGCAGACGGCGCGTATCTGCCGTCATCGGAGACGAAGGCCCTGAGATGGAGGGGCGACAACGACGAGAGCAAGTATGGCGCGACGCGGAAGAATGAGGTGGAGATGACTCTGCCACTGGTATGGTGGCAGAGCGACGAGAAGGAGGAAGAGTCGCTGGAGCTTGCAGGCTTTTTGGCTAGCGGGGGAAAGGAGGAATTCTGGGGGATTCTTCGGCCAAAACAAGCTTAGGGTGGTCAGGAGGATCTGGGGGCCTTTAAATAGTCGCGGGCGGAGAGCCTTGTGCTTGGAAGGTAAGCTTCCAAGCATGGCAACCTCTCCAAACTTTGAAGGTCGAGAGATACCCATATCTCTCATGCATTCGCATGAGAGATTGGGTGGGAATCAGAACGCCTAATTAGGTTCACACAGTCGGGAATTCCTCAGAGAATCTCCCTTTCAAATTTGAGAGGGATTCTCTAAGGAATCAGGGAGATATCCCTCTTGAATCCTCGCTAGAGTAGGATTCCTCTGTTGTAATGGAGGAGGGACCTAATTGTAAAGAATGAAGAGGAAGCTAGGGGGGTGTCTACAAGGTTTTCAAAAGCTAGGGGCATAAAAGTAATTAGGTTGGATATTTTGCAAAGTAGGTCAAGGTGAACTCCCCTTAGCTCCAAATTTTGTTATAAATCTAATTTGGACCTAAGGAATCCAATGGTGAAGTTGGATTTTAGGTTTGACCACGTTTTATTGTATATTTTGCATAAAAACCTAATTTAGGGCAAATATTTGACTAGGACCCCTATTTAGGTCAAAATGGGTTCCAAAGGCCAAATTGAGGGTTCTAAACCCTAGAGGATATTTTTCCATGAATTTTAGAGGGTTTAGTTGAATTTTATCATGATCAGAACCTTGTTAAATTAAGTGGACCTATTTTAGGGTTACAAGAAATCATTTAATTCCCAGATTTCACATCAACCCTTTTCAGATTGAACCAACCCACTTGTTATCTTGTTAAGACAAATTGACCCATGTTTAGCCCCTGAGAAATCCTGTTGTTGTACTGCAATGGTAAAATTACAGTTTTATCCTTTGTTTCTTACTTTTCTTTTAACCAGTTATTCCTTGAGTTAGGCCCTTCACTTGGTTATGTAGGAGCTTTTATTCTCTTTTCTAGGTCAAAGTGAGCTATTTAGGGCTCATGATGGTATTCCCATCAAGCACATTCAACATTCAATGTAGAAAGGAGCAGCTGAGAAAAATTCATTACTGCTAACCAATCTACAAGATTCTCAGGAAGCCATGCTAGCAATTGTCTGTCTCCGTAAAACATCTCCAACGACTACCAGGCACCTTTCAATCTAGTTGGATCCACATGATGCAGCAAGAAGGACAATAGAAGATGTAACAACTAATGAACATAAATAACATATAAACAAAAAGGCACGAAGTTATCCAAAAGCAGAATTGCCAGTTCTATCAAACAAATCTTATATAGAACTCTTTTGGCACTAATATCATGTAATTTAGCACAGTGGTAGCTACCTCCTCTACAACCATCCTTGATCCTTCAAAAATGGATCAAGCTTGCCTAATTGTGTGATTTTCCTTCATACATTTAATTGATGTACTATTCACATTTGTGATAATTTAGGTGACATAACCAAGCTTGCCCTCTTTCTTATCGTAATGTTTCAGATGTGGCATCTTATGTTCTTTACTTTATCATCCATGTCCTTTGTTCAAATCTTATGGAAAAGTCCTATAAATTTTTTTGAAGGGAGTTGTCTACTATATTCTATTGCTATGTAGCTAGTTACCTTTTGTGTTGCAATGCTTGAGAAATAAAGATTGCTATGTGAATGCTTTTAAGCTTCTTTGCTTTTAAGTTTAATCGGTAATATATTTTAGGTCTTTCAAGTCTATGATTATTGCTTGCATCAGTCCTTGGTTGGCAAATGTGTCAAATCATTCTAAACACTGCAAGTTCACTACCTTCTATGATCAATTATCACTTATTTCCAATCTCTCAGATCACCCATTCTCTTAGTGTTCCTACTTTATGGCATCATCTTCCTTGGTACTAATCCTTTATATTCCCTATTTATGATATTGCTTGCTTTGAAGGTAAATCCATGAAATGGCTTTTTACTGTAAAATATGTTACTTGCAAATATCATGAAGTGGTTAATCATCACTTGACAAGGGATCTCTTTAGCTCATCCCCCTGCAATTTTTTCTAGGCCTCCTTGCTTGTCCTTTTTCTCTTTGCCTACTTTGGGTGTAAGCCCATTCTTGTGATGTTGAGCCTGAGAATGAATTTGTAGCAGAATTATGGAAGGTTCTTCTTTCTGCCCTCAAGGATGTAATTGAGAATGGTGAAGAACATGGATGGAATGTGGTACACAGGCTAGTAATTACCTTAATATTCTTTTAAATTTGATAAATATGTTGGCTATGTTGTCTTTACTGAAATTTCTAGGAATGGAAATAACAAAAATGGGTATATGAATTAACAACTCTCGTGGAATTATACTTGAAGTTGCTCATATATTTGAGGTTAATAAAATGATAGAACATACTACAGGGACACTAGTTGATGAAAATGTGACCACTTATGCATCTAAAGCAAGTTTTTTGTCCAATCGCTGGATCAAAACCTGTAAGTACGTTTTAATCCTTCTGGTGGAAAGAAGTGGATGGCTATTGAGCTCAATAAAAACTCAAAAAGCCATCGGTAAGCTTTTTTTCCTACTCTCGGTTTTGCATAAGTGGTAGGTGTAGGCAACACTTGGCTATCAAATATGTTATAAAAAATGAATAGTCAAGATCAGGTGAGGACAAAATCCTCTTTTACTGTGCTTCAATTTTGATTTCAATGACTTTGATTTTGATGTACTTTTTTGATCGATGGTTTCTGTGATACAAGATTTTCCTTACTGTTATTGATGTCATCTTTAGTCTTCTAAGAAGTAGCAATTTCAAACTGAAGTTTCTGTTAAAATTTCTTACCAGGTTCTAAAACGTAAAAGGGAAGATAATTTTGGCTAAAGCAGAACAAATATTCATGTGCATGTGCTTGAAGTAGACCAGTAAAGTAGTATCACAAGTTTTCAAATAAACTTACTTCTGGGGGTAAGCATTGTCATTCACCACTCATAAACTGACCCCTTGAATTGTTAATGCTGGAATCATTAAAAATTTGTCTTGGTGTGCTGCCGATAATTGCTCAGTTTGTTTGGATGAATATCATGTATACCCGTCTAACCAATCATATTTTTTGACCATCTCTCTTTCCATAAAACATGAGCTTGGACCTTACCAAGGGGACTGTTTGTAACAACCTCAAGGCAGGGGTTATTAAGTGTACAATGAGTAAAGTGAAGATTATACAGGTACAATACTTGCATATATAATGTAGTATCGATTTAATGATAGAATGCTACTAAAGATAGAAGTTATTGCATATATGGCATAGTCTTAATAATGGATTTACTGCAGCTATGACAAAGGCCAACTCCCAATCGCAACACAAGGAAGCGAGGCAGCAGACATAACAAGACAGGCTTCTTGAATTGTTGGTCTCCAACTTTATTTTCAATTGTTGGTCTTCACAAGGAGAATTTTGCATAGCTAAAGAGCATCTTGGGCATCGAAATAGGAATGATGTGAAGCTCTGAAGAAGCATTACAATGTGGGATGGATGCCAAAGTTTTATGATTTTGCAGATGATTTTAGTTGGGTTGATGAAGTGCTTTATATGTCAGGATCCTCGTTGTATTTTTAATTTTGCTATATTTTTGTTTTCTTTTCTCTTGTATTACCCTTAAGAGGGGCATATGTACTTTGATGATCTATGAAGTCAATAAAAAAGACTTTGCACTTATGCTCCTATGTTTTGAGCTTGATAAAAAATTTATTTCTTAGTAAAGTATATATAGGCATCATTAAAGTGAATCAATAGTGGCAATTAAATGACAAAAGAAAGTGCCATTAAAGCAAGTCAATAGTGGTGATTTAGAGACGACACAAATAATTATTGCTAAATAATATCAATAGAGGCAATTAAATGGCAAAAAAAAGTGACACTAAAGTAAATAAATAGTGGTAATTTAGTGATAAGAAAAAAAACCATTAAATGATGGATATAGCGACACTAATAGCATCAGTTAAATTGTCACTAATATAAATCAATAGTGGCGAAATAGTAGTAAATAAATTGCCATTGTAGATCATTAGCGACATTATTTATGGTAATTAAAGGGTTGCTAATACCATTGATTTAGCGACGATTGTACAATTATCGCTAACTTTTTAGTGACACCAACAAAGGCGGCAATTAAGCAGCAATTATTTTAAGTGTTGCTAATTACATATAGTGGCAAATAAAAGGCCTATAGTAGCAAATATTAAATGTCGCTAATTTTTTTTGTAGGAACCTGACTAACAAGTTTTTTTTCTTACTAACAGGTTGCTTTACCCATTGGATGGAGATATTTATGTGATTTGAAATTGATTTTAATAACTCACTTGAGGGCATTTTTACATATATGTTGAGTTTCTGAAAAAGATCGATTTGCCCATGACTTCTAATTGGTAGAAGGGAAACACTTAGTCATTTTATGAGGAGGAATTCACCTATAAGGAGAGGTAGTTGACAGGCTTTCCAACTCATAACAAACTCTCTCTTTAAGCTCTCTAAATCTACTATTGAAATTTTGATTTTAAGGAGAGTAGCCTAAGTGATTCTAGAGGGAGATTTTGGAGGAAATTCTAAATGAGATTCGAGAAGTGATTTTAGAGAAGATTTTGAGATTTCAGTGGTTTGAATAGACGTGATTTGATTGAGAGGATTTTCTCTTTCAGAAATAGTCAGAAAAAGTTGTCGTTGTAGTAAGAAATGTGGTGGAAAACCCCTGATCAAAAAATTACTAAGAATATTCTGAAATTGAACCATAAAATCAGGTCCTATCCATAGGGAGGTGCAAACCAATGAATCACCAATATTTACGGTACATGAGCATGTTGTATGAGGCTTAATATGATGCAAAAATTAATTTGACGATTAGTTGTAGCATCGAACAAACATGAGAATAACTTGAATGGGCAGTAACATGAAATATAGAGAATCAAAGGGTCTGAGAAGCAATTACCCACAATATAAAATAATTTCTCAAAAATCACACCTCTTCAACCAAGTTCATTCAAACTAATTCACCTCCTCCTGTAGCAAAACAGGGGAGGTGAATCTCATGGCTGTGCATGGGATTAGGGAGATGGCTGAAGGTGAGGCATGGCTGGAGGAGATCGGTCGGAGGATGGGAGCAGTCCAGTGGTGGTGTGACGGCCTGAAAGAGTCGGAGCTGGTCATACGGTGAGGAGGAGGGTCGGCGGAGGGTTGTTTCCCGTGGCGTGAGTGGATTGTGAGAGGACCTGCTACGGGCGTGAGAGAGTTCGTGGAGTCAAGGAGAGTCCGGGGAAGTCGCTGGCACAGAGAACGCAGCCGGATGAGGTGGCTGCGTGGAGGTGTTTGAACGCCGGTGATGGGTTCCTTCAGGTGTTGTCTGGATGTTGAAGATGAAGATGGAGAGGAAAGGGAGTGACCGGCCTACTACGGGGATGGCGCACGGTGCGAGAGGCTGTGCTGCGTGGACGTGGATGTGCACACGAGGGTGCGGCTGTGCGCTGATGATGGTGATGGAGGGGATGCTGTTGGTAATCTAGTGTGTGGGATGTGTTGGTGGTGATGGGTTCCCACGGGAGTTGCAGGTGCTGTGGTGGCTGCACACTGTCACCGTGCAACCGACAAGAGGAAGGAGTAGGTGGGCGTGATGATGGTGGACTTGGTTTAGAGGGCGTGCAGGCTCAGTGCTGTCACCACCGAGCCGTCGAAGAGGATGTGATGGCGGTTAACGGAGGGCAGGCGATGGTGTGCGGGGGATGGAGAGGAATGGAGTACACAATAGCCACAGTGCAAGCCCAAATGACCCCCCTCCTGTTGGTGGAAGAAGTCCCCCCTCTTATTGTGCACGGGGGAGAGCGAGTCAGCCATCTTATTGAGAGAAGCTTGGAGAGGCGTTGCGAGAGGCTCGGGGATGCGGTCTCAAGAAGCTCGGGGAGGCGGTCACATGTTTTGCAGGAACTTAGAGAAAAAAGAAACAAATTTGGTTATTTATAAAATAATCCAAAATAATGTATGAAATGCATGTCATTATAATGGAATGTATGAATATGCATGCAAGCCTCTTTTATAAATTAATTTATTTATATATTAAAACATGTTATGTACATGCAAACATTAATCTAGTAATTAGGTATTTAAGTATTTACTTAGCCCACAATTGTGGTCTCATCAAATGCCCCCATGCCTAGTTTTTACTAGTCCCAAGTAAAAGTGAAAAACAATGGAAGTAACCAAAAGATTTCTTCTTTCCCTATTCCAAGCATTTAGAGATCTAGATAAATTTGAAGTGAGTAGCCTAGGTAATGGATCCAAGTGAAAAGTCAACTTACATTTGCAGTTTGCACTTAACCCTTGATAAAATTCTATCGGGATAGGCAACTACTTTCCTTAGGGATAAAGTAGAAAATGATCTATAATTTGGCCCTGGCTTTTTGGCTTAAGTAGGAGATACTGAGTTAAATGGGTTTATATTTGGTGGTCACACTCATCTGGTGCTACCTGTAATCTATTATTGTAGGCTCTAGATCTTTAGACTATCAAACAAGTCAACCCAGAGAAAGGTTGAACACTGTGCTCTCTTTGCATTCCCTTGCGCTCACTCATTCTCTCTTTTCTTTTTCTTTTTCTCTTTTTATTTATTTATTATTATTTTTTTTTGAGATCACATATCTTACCAGATTTTATAACTGTACTTCATGTTTGGTGGCTTCACATGACATTCACACTTTAATTAAAATCCTAATAATCCTACAACTAAGTTAGAAGTCCTCAGCTAGTATTCGGGCGATCAGAAATACTGAAAGATAGGTATGGGTCATATTTGGTGAATCGCAATGGGTATTTTTATTGTTGCCCCAAAAACATCGACACAAGATGAAAAATGACATGAAGATAAGTCTCTAAACTTGAACTCTTTTTTTATTCTTTTTCTCTCTCTCTCTTTTTTTCATATTTTTCTAAATATAAATGTTTCTTCTTTCTCTTTCATTTTTTTATTTTTTATTTTTTTATCAACTACTAACACAAAACAACGCATACTTTTATTTAAGAGGCATTATTAGGAATGATGATGGTCAAAAGGATATTGTGTGGCTTATTTGGTGGAAGTGCCTACTCTTGACACCGAGAATGAATGGATAGGATAATCAGAGTTCTGACCTTTGATATTACTACCCTCCTTCAGCCGAGGACTCTATGAAGGATAGTCGTAACCATCCACCATAATCATAGTTTTATTCAGACTCAATCTCTATGTATCTGCCTTATTTGGTGACTCTCAGGAATTCATACAATGTTTGCACACAGGAATAGAGAGCGAAAACTATGCCTAACTCTGAGGTATCATCATCTAATTATCCAGAACTTAAGAGTCCTTACACTAGACTTAGCGCACCAGTAGTCTCTCTACTTTCTTTTCACAAATATTGGGTGGACCTAATAAAAGATAGTATGCCTGACTCTATTCAAACTACCCAAGGAATCAGCAGACTGAAAATGTTTATTGGTTTTCTACAAAGATCCATTACCTAGTCTATGTGCAAGTGAAGTAATTGTATTGGATTCTAAACTTAGAAATAATCTAAGAAAATTTTTAATAAAACCTCCTTGATAAAAACTTTTGATAGGGACTAACCAATTTAGCTCAAGAAAATAAAAGAGATGTTTTTTGTTTGAACTAATGTATCTATCCTAAATGCATGCAAATATTTATAAATGCTATAAACTTTCTCAGGTTATACCCTCCCATGCCTAAGATTGACAATGTCCTCATTGGAAAAATAAAGACATAGACGAATATCACCTGAGGAGGAGAGTGGGAGGAGCTAAGGCTCCTCAAGCTAAAGTGCATCCAAAACTTGGCCATTTGAAAGAGTAACATATGGTTTAAGTTGTTGGCCATTTACCTTAAAGGTCGCACCAGAAGTAGGGTTCCGAATTTCTACTACTCCATGAGGGAAGGCAATGGTAACAACGTACGGCCCATCTCAGCTGGACTTGAGCTTTCCTGAAAATAATTTAAGTCTAGAATTGAAAAGCTAGACCCACTGGTTGGGCTCAAAGGTCTTTCTAACGATATGCTTATCATGGAAGATCTTTGTACATTGTTTGTAAGCTTGAGAGGTTTCGTAGGCTTCATTGCGAAGCTCCTCAAGCTCACTTAACTCCAGCATGCATGCCTTTCTCGCTTTATCCAGATTTAGGTTAACGTTTTTAATAGCCCAATAAGCTTTGTGTTGAATTTCAATGGGAAGGTGGCACGCCTTTCCATAGATAAGACGGAAAGGAGACATGCCCAAAGGAGTCTTATATGCTATTCTGTAGGCCCAAAGAGCATCATTCAATTTTTTCGACCAATCCTTACGGTTAGGCCTAATAGTTTTTTCCAGAATCCATTTAATCTCCCTATTAAACACTTCAACTTGTCCACTTGTTTAGGGATGGTAAGGTGTGGCTATGATGTGGTTGACTCCTAAATTTTGGAGTATCCTTATGAAGTGTACATTCTTAAAATGAGGTCCTCCACTTATGATCGTCCTTGGGCACATGTATCGAGAAATGATATTAGCCCTAACAAAATCCAAGACCATGGAATGGTCATTATACCATGTGGGTATGGCTTTTATCCATTTCGATGCATAGTCCACGACCACAAGGATGTACTCATATCCGAAGGACACAGGAAAGGGACCCATGAAGTCGATACCCCAAGTATTAAAGATCTCAAAGAGGAGCATAGGTTGCTGGGGCATCTCATCCCTTTTTCCAATGGTTCCCATTTGTTGGCAACGTAGACATGCGCCCACATATGTATGTGCATCTCGAAATAATGTGGGCCACCAAAAGCCAGACTAAAGAACCTTCTGGGCAGTCTTTTTTCCACTAAAATGCCCTCCACAATGGAGGACATGGTAGAAACACAGAACACTCCTTTGTTCTTCGTCAGGGACGCAAAAGCGGAATAACTGGTTAGGGCTTATTCTAAAAAGCTTGGGTTCTTCCCAGTGATAAAATTTAGCGTTAGTAAGAAACCTGTCTCGCTTCTGCTTGTCCCAAGTACTGGGGGTAATGCTCGTGACCAAATAGTTCACTATGTTAGCAAACTAAGGAGTTTTGGCCTCCACGGCCATCAGAGACTAATCAGGAAAAGTCTCTTGGATATTGCCAGTAAGGGTTGATGACTCAATAGGGATCCTGGACAGATGATCTGCTACCACATTCTCAACTCCTTTCTTATCTTTTATTTCCAGGTCAAACTCCTAGAGTAGCATAGTCCAATGAATCAAACGAGGTTTGGTGTCCTTTTTAGCAAGAAAATGCTTTAAAGCAGAATGATCAGTGAACACTACAACCTTGGATCCTAATAAATAAGATCGAAACTTTTCTAAAGTAAACACTACAGCAAGAAGTTCCTTTTAAGTGACTGTATAGTTTTGTTGAGGATCCATAAGGGTCTTGCTAGCATAATGTAAAACATGAGGTTTTCCATCAACCCTTTGACCTAAGATTGCTCCCATTGAGAAATCAGAAGCATCACACATTAGCTCAAATGGGAGGGTCCAATTTGGTGCTTGGAGAATTGGTGCGGTAATAAGGGCTTTCTTCAAGACTTGGAAAGCCTCACCACATCTGTCATCAAAATCGAAGGAAACATCCTTCGCTAACAGGTTGCAGAGTGGCTTAGAGATTTTTCTGAAATCTCTAATGAAGCGCTGTAGAATCTAGCATGGTCAAGAAAAGATCTAACTTGACGAACATTGGTGGGCGATGGAAGCTTAGAGATGGAATCAATTTTGGTGGTATCCACCTCTAATCTTCTCTCGAAAACTACATGCCCAAAAACAATGCCCTGCTGGACCATAAAGTGGCTTTTCTCCCAATTAAGCACCAACTTTGCCTCTTCGCAACGGGTTAAGACTTTAACAAGTTACGAAAGGCATAGGTCAAATGACGATCTGTAAATGGAGAAATCATCCATGAAAATTTCTACAAACTCATCGATCATATCAAAAAAGATAGCCATCATACAACATTGGAAAGTGGCAGGAGCATTACATAACCCGAATGGCATTCGGCGAAATACAAATGTGCTATATGAGCTCGTGAAGGTGGTACGCCCCTGATCATTAGGAAAGACAACAATTTCATTATGCTGAGAGTACCCGTCAAGGAAACAGAAGTACTTGTTCCCCGCTAGACATTCCAAAATCTGATCGATAAATGGTAAGGGGAAATGGTCTTTCTGGGTAGCCGTGTTCAAACAGCAATAATCAATGTAGACCCTCCAGCCAGTTGAGGGTCTAGTGGTTACCAACTCTCCTTGGTCGTTTTCTTCCACAATGATTCCTGCCTTTTTGGGCACCACATGTATAGGACTGACCCATTTACTATTTGAAATGGGATAGATAATTCCTACATCCAGCCATTTCAGAATCTCCTTTTTGATAACCATCCACATATTGGGGTTGAGCCTTCTCTGCATGTCTTGAAAGGGCTTCACGGACTCATTCGTGTATATATGATGCATGCAGAGGGAGGGGTCAACACCCTTAATGTCAGCTATCGACCAAATAATAGCTTCCTTGTGCCTTTGTAAACACTCGAGCAAAGCTCCCTCTCGTGATTCAGTTAATGCAGATGAGATAATGACAGGAAGCATGTTGTTAGGGCCAAGGAAAGCATACTTCAATGTGCTTGGGTGGGGTTTAAGCTCCAACTCAGGAGCCTTTTAGATTGAGGGTTTAAGTTGAGATGTTCCTGCCTCAGGTAGTGGATCCACCTTCAGGGTTCAGGGTGGGGACAGAGACTTTGTGTGTACTCCCAGGAGCTCTTCTAATTCGGGCATATCTCCTTGAGTTTCTTTAATAGTCAGAGGATGGTCTTTAGATATGACCTTTTAAAGGGGATCACTACATAAGAGTGCTAGAGTAGTCTCCTTAATGATTTCATCAACTACCTTAATCTGGGAACAATCTTCAAATCCAGATTGCTTGTAGGTATCAAAAACATTCAACCAGATCTTCTTGTTCCCAAAGCCCATTTTAAGTGCCCCTGATCTACAATTGATAGAGGCGTTGGCTGTGGCCAAGAAGGGGCATCCCAGGATAATGGACGGCTTGGTGGGCTTATTGGATGGGTCAGTGTCAAGTACAAGAAAATCAACAGGGAAGAAGAAGTCCTCCACTCTCACCAGGACATCTTCCAACAATCCCCGTGGTGTCTTAAGTGACCTGCTTACGACATGGAGGATGATTGGACTAGGCTTTAAATCACCTCCTCCGAAAAGGTCATAGACAGAGCTCGATAAAATGTTCATCCCCGCACCCAGATCGAGTAGAGCCTCATCAATGTGTTGGTTACCTATAACCACTGAAATATACGAGGCCCCTGGGTCTTTCATTTTGGGGGGTGTTCCATGTTGGAGCACTGAGCTAACATAGTCAGGCAGGATGACCTTAGCTTGGACCTGTCTCCTAGATCGATGCTTCTAGGTGCACAAGTCCTTCAGAAACTTGGCATAGGATGGGGTCTGTTTTATAGCATCCAATAAAGGCAAGTTGATGTGGACTTGCCTGAAAGTGTCCATAATCTCATCCGTCCTATCCTTGGCTCCAGATGAGCCAACAGAAGATTCCCTAGGAGTAGATAGGTGCTCAGGATAAGGCACCCTCGGCTTCTTGGTAGAGGGGTCGTCATGTCAAGGAAGGGGTGGTGGAATGATGACATCCTTGGGGTGAGTGATTTCAAGCGAGGGAGAGCAATGTGGCTCTTCCTCGGTGGAGATGGAAGTCAGGTCTGGTATAGGAGGGGAATCCTGAGAGGTGACCGTAGGAGTGCTATCAAGCTTGTCGATTTTCTTTCAACTCCTAGCACAGTCACAGCTTGGGCGTGCTCCCTGAATATGACCCCCTTACCCTTTGGGTTCTCCTCACAAGAGCTAGGCAATTTTCCCGGATCTCGCTGCCTAACTGCCTTAGTAAGATAACCAATTTGGGATTGCATATCAGTGATCATCTTATTTTGAGATTGGGTGACCATATTTTGATGCTTATGCATCGCTGTCATCATGGCTTTTAGTTCATCCATCTTAGAAGGCTTATTCTGAGGAGGGTTTGCAGAGGATGGCTGGTATATAGGTTGGGGAGGTTGGGGTCTTGCATTCCCTAAGTTAGAAGTATCACCTTGTTTCTATAAAAAGTTTGGATGGTTCCGCCACCCCGGATTATAGGTATTGGAATAAGGGTTATTACAAAAAGGTGGACGGAAACCTTGGGTCGCATTTTGGTCGGCCTGAATCAACTCAGGGAATTGATGTGCTTGATGGCACTCCGCAATGGCGTGCATTGTGCTTTGGCAAATGGAGCACTCACTTGAAGCCTGAAAGATAGAGGTTGCCTGCTGGTTTATGCCGGGGTTTACTAAAAGCATATGAAAATTTTTATTCAATAATTGAATCTGATAAGCCAAATTCTGAGTAGCCCCGGCTTCATGGGCCTCTAGCTTCCTTTGCAAGATTGATGGTTTTCTTTCTTGATAGGCAAAGGACATATGTATGGAATCATCACTTAATGTTTCAAATAATGCCTAGGCTTCATCCTCAGTTTTGGTCATGATGGTTCCTGTATAGACTATATCAATGGTTTGCCTATGCCTCTCAGATAATCCATTATAGAACCTTTTGACCAATTGCCATCTTGGCACCTAATAGTGGGGGCATAACCTAAGGAGGTCATTAAAGCGCTCCCAAGTCTCATGAAATTTCTCCCCTTCCTATTGAATAAAACCCATAATCTCTCTTCTATAATGGTTGGTCTTACTCATAGGAAAGTACATTTTCAAAAATTCTCTCCTAAGGGTGGCCTAATTATTTCCCCTTGCATCGAGGGTATGATACCAGTGCTTGGCCTTATCCTTAAGGGAGAAAGGAAATAGAGTCCTCATCAGGGCTTTATCAGTAAAGCCCTGGAGCTTCACCGTGGAATAGACCTCGGTGAATTCCTCAAGCTGCCTGTAGGGATCCTCCCTAGTAGTACCATAGAAAGAGGGGAGTAAAGTTATGGTGTTGTTCTTGATTTCATAAGGATTATCCACTCCAGGTCTTCGGATAGGTAGGTCTTGGTGGGTTGTAGGGAGGAAATAGTCTCTCAAGGTTCTCTGATTTTCACCAACCCTAATCTCTTCTTCAGGTCTTTCTTCAGCCATTTTTCTTCTTTCTTGGTTGGCTTTTCTAATAATTCTCTCTAGTTTTGGGTTGAAAACAAGACTACTTCTAAGAGAACACCTACCAAGCATACACCAAGTAAACACAAGGCAATAGGTCTTTTGTTGATTTAAAGTACTTTAAGTCCCCTTCCAACTCTTCAACTTTGCTAAATGGAGTCAAGGCAGTATTTCTCCGTTTTTACGTAAGTGGTATAAGAGAAATAAAGCACTTGAGATGCCTGGTCAATATTTTTTAAGGAGGTTGAGGTTACTTTTAGTTCTTTTAGGTGATCAATCAAGTTGTCAATCAATTATGTACACTAGATTGACCTTCGAGTGCCCTAGAAACATATACTTTGTTGCAATGATACTCTCAAATGCTCAAGTAAAAAGGTACTTGATGGGAACACCATCATGATCCTTAATTAGCTCATTTTGACCCAATGAAGAGAATAAAAGCTCCTACATAACCAACTGAAGGTCCTAATTTACTACATAACCTTTTTGAGAGAAAAATAAGAAACTAGGGGTAAAAGTGCAATTTTACCAATGCAGTACAACAACGGATTTTCTCAAGGGCTAAACAAAGGTCAAATGGTCTTAATAAGATAATAAGTCAGTTGAATCAGACAGAAAAGGGTTTGTGTGAGTTCTGGGAATTAAATGATTTCTCGAAACCCTAAAGCAGACCCACTTAATTAACCAAGGTTCTGGTTAGGATAAAATTTACTTAAACCCTCTAAAAATCATAGAAAAATATTCTTTAGGGTTTAGAACTTTCAATTTGGCCATTGGGACCCATCTTGACCTAGAATGGGGACTCGGACAGATATTTATACCCTAAATTGGGTTTTTGCATAAATTTCCTAATCAAATGTGGTTAAACACAAAATCCAACTTTACCATTGGATTCCTTAGGTCCAAATTAGGTTTGTACCAAAATTTGTACCTAAGGGGAACTCATCTCGACCTACTTTGCAAAGTGGTCAAGCCTGATTACATTTCTAACCCTATCTTTCAAAAACCCTTGCAATCAACCCACTAGCTTTCTTATCATCTTCACAAATAGGTCCCTTCGCCATTGTAGCGGAGGAATCCTACTCCGGCGAGCTTTGAAAGGAGGTTTCTCCTTGATTGCTCAGAGAATCCCTCCCAAAATTGGAAGGGAGATTATTTAAGTAATCTCCTCCAATCTGAACCCATCTGTGATCCATAATTGTTTCCCAATCTCTCATGCGAACGCATGAGAGATTTGGGTCTTTTGAAGTTGCCAACTTCGGCGACCCTGCACAAATCCTTCTCCAGAGACCTATTTAAGACTCCCCAAATCCAACCGTATTCCCTCAGCTTGAAATTGGGCTGAATTCCCTCACATTCTTCTCTCCTCGCCAGCTGCAACCCTCCACAAGCTCCGGTGGTTTCCCCCTCGCTCTCTCATCGCCCAACCACAATACCAGTGGTCGGGTTGTCTCCCTTTCAGTCCTCCGTGTCGTGCAACACCGACCGACGTCACTTCTGCCCTATCTTTGCCCGCGCCTCACCTACGGAGGTATTCATCTTCCCCATGTCCGGCAACCATTCGGACGTGGGATTCCCTTTCCTTTCATCCTTAGATTAGGTTTATTAGATTCCCTCTCTCTTCCACTTTCTTTCCCTCTCTTTATTTCCCTAAATCAACCCTTGACGCCACTGACCACTGTCACCTTCTCCACCTCCGGCGATACCTCTGGCGAGGTGCCCTCGTCTCTCCGCACCTCCATCCACCTCGCCAACCACCCTACAACCTCCGCAACGCTTCACTGATCATTTCCTCTCACTCAAACCTCTCCATCAATCACCCAAATGCACCCTAAAGACAACCACTCACACGCCCATAGTAAGCCCTAGTATGCCACCACAGCCACCCACATGCCACGAAACCACGCCCAGCACATCCGTCGTGGTCCAGGAAAACTCCTTGAGCGATTTTACGTGGTCGTGAGGCCATTCTCATGTTTTTAGGTTTGTCGGCCATCCGCCATTGCTGTCGAGCTTGAAGCTCGCTTGCTGCAGCTCCAAGTGCTGCTAATCCCAGCATGACACTTCCAGGACACGTGGAAGAATCTCGCGTACAGTTTCAAACCTGTGATTGGAGTTAAGAGCTACAGCCTCACCAATTGGAAGCCTCATCCTACGGCAGACGCGCGGAAGCAGGTGGGACATTTAGTCCCACCTCGGAACTAGAAGGTAGCCCGTGTGCGCATAAATTGATTTTGTGTTAGAGGCTTATTGCCTCCAACACTGAGGGTGAGGTCCTCCTCCCCCTTCTCAAGGACTCGTCCGTGGCACTGCCCATGCGGACCTAGCCATCACCCTACTACCCGATTACCTTTACTCCTCTCTCACCACACACGACGGTGAGCTTGGACCTGGGTCTTCGTTAGGTCCGATTACCCGACCAGTTAAAGGCTCTGGGAGAGCGGCTCTGAAATAGAGAAGAGAGAAAGAGAGGAAAGCTATCCAAGGGAAGGGGGGTTTTGCTCTGAGGAGTTTGGTTCCACACTTAGCCAATTTAGAGAAGAAGAGGAGGTTAGCTGAAACGGAAGAAGAAGAGGAGGTCAGGAAGAAGAAGAAGGAGAGGAGCACCGCAGGGCTTAAGGCAAAGCAAAGAAAGAAGGAAGAAGTTGAAGAAGAAGGAGGCTTAAGGTAGGGAAAGAGAAAAGGAAGAGAAGGCCAAAGACAGAGAAGAAGGAAGGAGAAGCTAAGGAAAGAAAGAAGAGAAAGAAGAAGAGGGCTCTCAAAGGCCAAAGGGAAATCAGAGAAAGAAATCAGAAAGCTAAGGAAAGAAAGGCACTGTAGCACTAGATATTTAAGACATCTGATTGCGAAATCAGACGTCTGATGCTCATATGCTCTTTATTATTTTGCCCACAACTCTTTTTATTTTTCATATGCTCATGCTCAACATTCCTAATTAGATTTTGAGTAGTATTATGTGTTCAATTTGCATTTATTGTTGAGATTAGTGCATGAATTCCATTTGCTCCCTGTGTTCGACCTCGGAATATATTCGAGTAATAAAATTGTATTTGTTTTGAATGCTTTTTCGACTGTACTATAATGCAACACTTTTAAAACCCAATTTAGTGTCTCAACAGTACTCTAAGGATGGAACTAAGGGATGCAAGTAAGGTGAACGCTTCCTTTGAGGCGATGCGTTAGCGGTGCCTCTTAACTACCCTTGAATTCTTTTAAGGGGTGTCCTCCTCCTTAGAGTATCAAATCACTTAGGTAAAAGTTAATACCACCGTCACAAAGCGAGATAGGAGGGTTTGCATCGATAAAGAGATCGATGACTATAGCCTTAAGGGTCCAAGTCCTAGTGCAGTGCCTATAGTGCATGCTCAGTGCAAGAAGTGTGCATCACACTGCGAAAGGTGATTTTTCTTTTGAAAATCGCAGTCAAGTTATTCAAACACTTCTTGTATCTTTTATTTTCTTTTCAAGAAGTAATGTGACCACTTGATTAATCTTTTCAAATCATCTTATGTGGTCTTCTTTAATTATGTCCAAATGCAATGCATGTGCAGATAACTGATGCAAAAAGATAGGAAATATGTACCTTACTCCATCACTCTTCTATGCAAAAATGTACACAATGCAGTAAGAAAATCTAGATGCTGCTCAAGCAATCCTAGATGGTCACCCTAAAGATATGTAGCTTCTAGCAGGCAATTCAGATTTTTTTTTCTTTTTTTTAATATATAAATAAATGTGCAATCAAAAGATCTAACTAACACACACAAAATAATCCTAGAATCTAAAGAATCGGGGACACCCCCAAAAAATTGGCCCCAGAGTACAAGGGCAAGAAAATAAATAACTCAACTAAATCCTAAAGAGTCGATTCTAAAATGCTAAATCAGAAGTCTAAGAGGAAGAATCCTGCTAGATGGTCCTCTGTGCGTCTCCAGGTGGCATCAAGGTCCACCAAACGTATTGTCTCCACTGTGTGCTCCTCCTCCTCAAGAATGTACCTTGCATACAATAATAGAGAATAGTAATAAATAAACCAGGTGAACCTATTGCATCTGTTGCCTCCCCAACAACAGTGCCTATTGATGAGGTGAAATCGTGTTTTTGAAAGATGTTCGTTGCAGTCTAAATGAAATCACTACGAAAACAAATAAGAATTATAACTCGAAAATCAAGGTATCTGAGGTCGAACACAGGGAGAAATTGGGTATTTAAAAACTTAAGAGCACAACTCTCAATTTAATAAAAAGCAATAACCAATCCAATCAAAATTGAGAAGTAATGTTAATGTAGAAATAATGCTCAAAAATTGGATGTCTGATGAAAGATTAGACACCTTAAAAAGTTTTGTTACAGTGCTTGATTTGTCCTTCTCTTTCTGATTTTTGTCTTCTCTTTCTCTCTTCTTTCTCTTTTTCTTTCTCTGTGGCTGTGCTTCTTCTGCCTTCTTTGGCTTCTTCTTCTTCTTTTCTTCTTTGTCTTTCCTTGTCTTCTTCTCTTTCTGTCTCTGCTTAGCTGCTCCTGCTTCTTTCCTTCTTCAGCCCATGACTTTCTTTGGCTTCTTCTTCTTCTTTCTTCTTTCTCTTCTTTCTTCTTTCTCTTCCTTCTTCTGCGACTAAGTCCCTACTTGGCTTTGGCTTCTTTTACCTTCAGTAGCTACCTTCTTCTTCTTCTTCTCTTCCTCTTCTGCACTTGGTCTTTTTCTTCAGCTGCTCCTCTTCTTCCTTCTTCTCCTCCTCTTCTATCTTCAGATTCCTTCCTGCACAGCACAATGGAGCAAAACCTACCCCTACCCCTCCTCGCGTCTCTCTCTCTCTTTCTTTCGCTCTTAGGTACGCTCTCCTAGAGCTAGGTAATCAGGTCAGGTTTCGCGTGCCCGGGTCCATGCGCACTGGCGTGGTGTAGTGGGCGAGGAGTGCTAGGTCTAGGTAATCGAGTTGGGTGCCAGGTCCGTGGGGGTAGGGGTCGCGGACGAGGCATGAGCGAGTGAGGGTGAAGGACCTCACCCCTGTGTTACTTGAGGTAACCAACCGAAAGCACAAATTCAATATATATCATGCCGCTTACCCCTGAGTTTACGAGGTGGGACTAAATGTCCCACCCGCTTCTGCTGGTGCCCGCAGAAGGAGAAGCCACGCAATTGGAGTAGCTGGAAGACTCGCGACATCTACTCTCAGGCTAAATACACTCGCATGCTCAACGTGCGTAGCCTGGAGCCCTGAAGCCTGGAGTGCGCGGCCTGGAGCTCTGAAGCAAGCAAGCTTGCTTCAGCGCTAATGGCGGAAGAAGGCTCAGATTTGCACGACACAAAGACAGCCTTGTGGCCCTGTCAAACAATAGGGAAAGCTTCATCGTATCATGGCGAAGGTGAGGCAGGGGTCGGCATGGCGCAGAACGGCCTAAGCGTGCGTGCCTAGGTCTGACTGTGACCGTGCGTGTGGGTTTGTTCGGTGGAAGTGTGGGGCATGTGTGGCGGTCAGTGGATGGGTGGAGAGTGATCAGTGGGTGATGGCAAAGGTGAAGAGGTTGGTGGCGAGGCGTGTGTAGGTGCGGAGTGGTGGATGCATCTTGCCAGAGGTCAGCCGAAGATGGAGAAGATGGAGGTAGACAGTGGCAGTCGAGGGGCAGTTTAGGAAATAAAATGAGGGAAAATGAAGAGTGGGAGGAGAGAAACTTATTTGTGGTTATTGGGATGAAGGGGAGGCAGAGGAGACAAGGGGCACGTATGTGCCATCGTCGGGGAAGAAGGCACTGAGGTGGAGATGACGGCGACGAGGAGAAGGTCAGAGAGGCGTGCGCTGGTGCGGCGCAACGCTGAGGAACAAGACGAAGCTAACCCTGCCACTGGTATGGTGGTAGAGCGACGAGAGGAGGGAAGGGAGATTGCCGGAGCTTGTAGGCGTTTGACCAGAGATGAGGAAGGAGGAAATTGAGAGGGTATCTGTGGCCAAATCAATCTTGGAAGATGCGCAAAGGACTGGGGGTCCTTTTATAGCCGCTGGCCGAGCCCTTTGTGCTTGGAAGGCAAGCCTTCCAATGAAAAGTCCTCATCGAAGAAGGAAGGTGCGTAGGACACCCAAATCTCTCAAGTGTTCGCACGAGAGATTGGGTTCTAATATAATCTGGAGATCTTGTTCAAATGATGGAGAAATCCTCAGAGAATCTCCCTTCCAAATCTGGGAGGAGATCTCTGAAGAATCAGGGAGTACTCCCCCTCCATTCCTCACCGGAGTAGGATTTCTCCCCATTAATGGTGGGGGGACCTATTTGTAAGAGTGGAAAGGAAGTTAGGGGGGTCTGTGCAATGGTTTTCAAAAGATAGGGACCAAAATATAATTGGGTGTACTAATTTGCAAAGTAGGTCAAGATGACCTCCCCTTAGGTCCAAATTTTGGCACAAACCTAATTTGGACCTAAGGAATCTAATGGTGAAGTTGGATTTTAGGTTTGACCATGTTTGACTAGACATGTTGCGCAAAAACTCAAAATCAGGTTAATTAATGAGCTAGGACCCCAATCTAGTCAAAACAGGTTCCAAAGGCCAATTTGAAGGTTCTAAACCCTAGGGGATATTTTTCCTTGAATGTTAGAGGGTTTAGTTGATTTTTATTCAGATAAGAACCTTGTTGAATGAAGCAGGTTTGTTTTAGGGTTAAAGAATGTCATTTAATTATTAAATCTCACAATAACCCTTGTCTGACTAAACCATCCCACTTTTCCTCTTATTAAGTCCAATTAACCTATGTTTAATCCTTGAGAAATCCCATTGATGTATTGGAATGGTAAAATTGTAGTTTTACCCTTTAGTTCATGTTTCCTTCCCAGAATAGTAATCCCTTGACTTAGGCCTTTCTTTAGGTTATGTAGGAGCTTTTGTTTACTTTCTCAGGTCAAAATGAGCTAGTTAGGGCTCATGATGAGGCTCTCATCATACCCCCATGCCTAGCTTTTGCTAGTCCCTTAGAAAAATTTTAAGGTTTTAACATCTGTTCTAGACCATGAGTTTCTTCTACCAGTTGTGATAAGTGCTTTTTCTTTTTCTTTTGTGATTAGGTTAGAATGTCGATAATAGGCCTAAAGGTACTCAAGTACCAACCAAAATCTGGACCTGACCCGCTTTAGCCTCAGTCCTCCGCAAAGGTTTTTAAGGCTCGCAGAAACTATCCTAGGGTTCATTGGACTCTGCGGTTAAAGCACCCGTGCTTGAGATATTTTTAGCCTAGGTTCAGTTTGCAGTGCATTTTTGTAAGAGAGAGAGACAGAGGATTTATTTGTTTGGAGAGTTTTCTCTCTCTTTTCTTTTTATTTCTAGCTTCGGATTGGCTTCCCAACATGATCTGTATTGGATTCCTCATCCCCATCATCAATCCTCAAGTGTCCTTGGCAATCGATGCTTCGTGATAGCACCGCCCATGGCAACCCCCAGAACCCTGGCTTTCGAGATTTTGAGATAATCCTTCCCATGGTGTTCCGTGGTCGAATCCAGACCCTGGAAATCGACATTTCATGATAATGCCACCCATGGTATCTGAACCAGCAGAGTGCTTACATGCCCCTAATAGGATATTTAAATATCCTAAGAGACAAGCACCAAGGAGATGATATGTTACGCATATTCGAGGGGAATTTCCCGCCTCTCTGCACTGGGAACTCGTCCAAATCAACTTGTGTTGATCGGCTGCTCCTAATCTAGGCAACTTTTTTAGAACATTAAAATGCTTTTGCGTGATTTTGATACTTATGTGCACTAAACCAGACTGTGTGTTGATTGAGATGCTTAGGTTACCGAATCCTGCAAACTGAAGGTCAGTTAACGAGGCCGAATACCCCCTAAGCCTTAGACCTAATACTTAAGCTTTGTATTTTCCCCAACCTCTTAAGGAGTATCCAGATTTTAGCAGGTACTTGAATTTTTAAGCCTAAGAGTCTAGCCCAAAAAGGCCTAAAGTCAGCGTTCCTACTAATCTCTTTTGTGTCTCCTTAGCACTTTTTTTCTTATTTTTCTCTTTTTTCTTGTTGTGGTCTAGAGCTACAGTTAATTCCTTAATCTTTTACTAATGACTGTTCTTTTTTTCTTTTTCATTTTGTACTCCTTTTTGTCATGTTGCTCTTTCCCTCATATTTTGTATAGCCCAAAATTTTTTCTCTCCCCCCTTAGTTTTTTTTATTCTTTTTCCATATTTTTCAATTTTTTTGTGTTTTTTTTTTGTGTTATGTGAATTTTTTTGTTGAAACCTTTTCTTGATATGAGTTTTCCTAACAATTTGCACTTTCATACCCCCCTATGCCTACGATTTGCAATGTCCCCATTGTAAATTAGTTGGGTTCGAATTCAGCTTAGTTCATTCATTAGGACAGGTGTTGGGTGAGCGAACAGGTCGAGGTGACTATTGCGAACGATTTCTAGACTCGGGTATGGGTACCTGAGGTGGAGTCGGCTGTGCTAACAGATGAACCCTAAAGTGCAATATGAATTCAGCATGGAAATGTTAGAAAAGGTTTCGGGTTTTTCAAAGAATGACGGGTTGCCTCCCGTTAAGCACTGAGTTTTACGCCATCGGCTGGGCACAATGAGCTCAGGGAGAATGGAGGATAAAGGATGACTTAGCCAAATCTGTATTGGTCATGTCAATGAATGGTTTGAGTCTCTGACCATTCACGATGAAGGGTTCAGAATCGTGGCTGAGTGGACTGATCTCAACGGCTCCATTTCCAAAGATTCGTCGGACTAGGTAGGGTCCGATCCACTTTGATCGTAGCTTTCCTGGGAGTAATTTGAGTCGGGAATCAAAGAGTAGAACCTTTTGACCAGGATGAAAGATCTTTCTAGAAATGTGTTTGTCATGAAAGGCTTTAAGCCACTCTTTGTAAATTCGCATGTTCTCATACGCGTCATGGTGTAATTCATTGATCTTGCTCATTTGAAGCCTTCTATGGGTTCCAGCCTTAGAAAGATCTAAGTTGCAATTCCGTACTGCCCAATAGGCTTTATGCTCCAATTCGATGGGGAGGTGACATGCCTTCCCGTACACCAGTCTGAAGGGAGACATGCCTAATTGGGTCTTGTGGGCGGTCCTATAAGCCCACAATGCTTCCGGAAGTTGGGATGACCAATCCTTCCTGTCAGGTCGAATAGTAACCTGGAGGATTTTCTTGATCTCCCGGTTTGATAGCTCAGCTAGACCATTAGTTTGGGGGTGGTAAGGAGTAGTGATTCGATGCGACACCCTGTATTTGGTCATCAGTGACTTGAACTAAGCATTTGTGAAATGGGTCCCTCCGTCGGAAATTATTGCTCGTGGAATCCTGAACCTTGAGAAGATGTTTTGATGAATGAATCTAATAACAACCTTGTGATCATTGGTTTGGGTCGGAATGGCTTCGATCCATTTAGACACGTAGTCAACGAAAAGTAAGATGTATTCGAAGCCATCCGAGATAGGGAAGGGTCCCATAAAATCAATCCCTCAAATGTCAAAAATCTTGCACACCAAGATCGGCTGTAAAGGCATCATGTCTCAATGGCTCATGTTGCCCAAGGTCTGGCAACGGGCACATGCCTTACAGTGATTGTATGCATCCTTGAAAATTGTGGGCCAATAAAAGACACATTGGAGGACTTCTGATGTGGTTTTGTGTCTTGAAAAATGTCCACCGCATGCCTGGTCATGGTAGAAAGAGAGTATGTCTTTGATTTCTGCTTCCGCGACACATCGTCGAATTATTTGATCAGCACTAATGTGGAACAGAAACGGGTCTTCCCAAAGGTAATACTTGGTATCGGAACACAATTTGTCCTTCTTGGCCTTCGGCCAATCAGATGGGATCTGATGTGATGCCAAGTAGTTCACTATGTCTGCGAACCATGGAAGCTCTGTACCGATAGTCAGGAGATGCTTATCAGGAAAGTGTTCCGTGATGGGTCCAGAAGGGTCAATGATCTCAGAAGGAAGGAGGGACAAGTGATCAGCTACCACATTCTATTTTCCTGCTTTGTCACGAATCTTGAGGTCAAATTCTCGCAACAGCAAGATCCATCGGATTAATCGAGGTTTCGCATCCTTCTTTGCAAGGAGATGCCTCACAGCCGTGTGATCCGAGTAGATGATAACACGGGAACCCAGGAGGTATGATCTGAATTTTTCTAGGGCAAATACTACAGCCAGCAGCTCTTTCTCAGTAACCGTGTAGTTACATTGAGCCTTATTTAGTGTTTTTCTAGCGTAGTAAATGACCACGGGTTTCCCGTCAATTTTCTACCCCAAAACTGCTCCTATAGCAAAGTCAGATGCATCACACATGATCTCAAAGGGTTAAGTCCAATTAGGGGATTGTAGGATCGGGGCTTGGGTAATTCAGTCACGAAGAATCTCAAATGCTTGAGTGCATTCCTTGGAGAGTTCGAAAGGCACGTCCTTGGAGAGAAGAGTAGTCAGGGGGCACGTGATTTTTGAAAAATCAGGGATAAATCGATGGTAAAAATCGACGTGCCCCAAAAAAGATCGGATGTCCTTGATCGAGCTAGGCATAGGGAGTTTGGAAATCAAGTTAACCTTGGCTCGATCGACTTGGATGCCTTTCTCCGAAATTAGATGTCTTAGGACAATTCCCTCAGGCACCATGAAATGGCTCTTTTCCCAGGAAAGAACCAAATTCACATCGATGCACTGCCTGAGTATTTGGACTAAGTGCTGGAGGCAATCATCAAATGATGCTCCAAAAATTGAAAAGTCATCCATGAAGACTTCCAGATAATCACCTACCATATCTGAGAATATGGCAAGCATGCACCGCTGAAAGGTTGTGGGTGTGTTGCAGAGATCGAAAGGCATCCTTCGATACGCGTACGTCCTGAAGGGGCAGGTGAACGTGGTCTTTTCTTGGTCCTCTGGATGGATTGCCACCTAGTTGTAACTGGAGTACCTGTCAAGAAAGCAGAAGAGCCTATTTCTCGCTAGTTTCTCGAGGATATGATCAATAAACGGTAGTGGGAAATGGTACTTCATGGAGGAATTGAGTCTTCTGTAATCAATGCAGACTCTCCATGAGTTAGCTATTCGGGTAGGTATGACCTCTCTGGTTTCAGTCGTAATGATGGTTAGTCCAGCCTTCTTAGGCACAACCTGGATTGGACTCACCCAGCGACTGTCGGAGATCGGGTAGATGATCCCTGCATCTAACCACTTGATGATCTCTTTTTTCACGACCTCCTGCAGGTTAGGGTTTAAACATCTCTGCATCTCTCGTGAAGGTCGTGCACCCTCTTCCGTGTAGATTCGATGTGTGCAATACGAGGGGCTTATGCCAGCCAAGTCATCGAGAGTCCATCCAATGGCTCTATGATGTTGCTGGAGAACAGTAATCAGACAAGATTCCTGGTCAAGTGTGAGTCGGGAGTTGATAATCGTAGGAAATGTCTGATTGGAACCCAAAAAGACGTACTTCAGATGCTGGGGAAGGGGCTTGAGTTCCATGACAAGATTATCAGCAGCAACGGGTGGTTCAGGTCTGTATCAGGAACAAGGGTCGGAGTTATGGGTGTGTCTAGATCAGGTTCATACTCCTCTATTTGCGGGTTTTGATCTTCTAGTGGTTGATCAGGGATAATCAGGTTGTCCTCAACATGCGATTCATCAACCACGACTTTGATATCACATATTTGCTCTATAACCCTGCAATTAATCCCTTGTTGGGCCTTAAAGATGTCAATCTTCAGAGTTTGATTCCCAAATTTTAATTCTATTTGGCCCTCCTCACAGTTTATGTTGGCCCTAGCAGTGGCCAAAAAAGGTCTCCCTAATATAATTGGTGTATCCCTTGGGTTCTTAGGTGCATCCATATCCATAACTATGAAATCCACTGGGAAGTAGAAATCCCGTACCCTAACAATGACATCCTCGAATATTCTTTTAGGTGACTTGATGGATCGATCAGCTAATTGTAATGTCACCTCAGTCAGTTTAAGTTTGAACTCTTCAAGGTGGTTAAGGAGGGATGTAGGTATTAGGTTTATGGAGGCACCTAGGTCTAGCAAGGCTCTATCAAATTGGGTTTCACCAATTTTACATGAAATTAGGGGAGTTCCTAGGTCTTTGGCCTTGGGTGGGAGTTTACTCAAGATTACAGAGCTAGCTTGCTCTGACAGTACGATCGGATTCCCACTTCTGGTTTGTGGCTTACGCTTGGTGTATACATGTCTTTCAGGAATCGTGCGTAAGCCATTACGTGGCGGATTGCATCCATCAAGGGGATGTTTATTTGGACCTCTTCAAGGAGCTTGACCAGATCCTCCTCAGGAGCCACGGGTTTGGTTATCCTTTTTCCTTTGGTCAAGGCCTCAAGAAATGGAACCCTAGTCGGTTCCTCTAGGATAGGTCTAGGTTCTTGATCTGGGATAGGGGTATCCTAGATAACTATCCTAGGGCTTGGGTTACTACCAGGCTTAGAGTGGTTTGGATAATGTGGGTCTTGGGTTGCTTTACCACTACGAGTTGTTACGGAGTTTAATCCTGCCTGGTTTTGGTTTGGGTTTGGTAGAATGGGTGGCTGCTGCTGAAATCCCACATAAGATGTTGAAGCTTCCATCCGTCTGGTGATGGGATAGAAGGGGCCTGATAAATCATATGTGCGTGGCCTAAATTTGGGTTCATAATGCACCTTTGGGTCGGCACGTTATTTGGGTTTGGTAGAGGTTGCGAAGGAAGGGTGCCATGTTGGCGGGAATTTGCCATCCGGGCAAGTTGATTGTGAACCTCTGTGATCTCGTCTTTGTGCTGTTTTTGCATTGCCGTAATCATCTTCTGAATGTCAGCCAGTGCTTGAAGGATAAGAGTCATTTGATCCTGGTTTGGCCTAGATTGATAAGTGGGATTGGGCCGAGGCTGAGGCCGCTGATATGGACGAGGAGCTTGTGGACAGGGTTGATAAGGTGGTCTTTGAGTCAGAGAATTTCCCGTCCACTGGAAGTTGGGATGATTTCGCCATCCAGGGTTGTAGGTATTGGAGAATGGATCATTCTGGATGGCATTGAGGTCCTCGTAGGTCTAAGGAGCCTCAGGAAAGTCAGAATAGAATAGAGTGGATCGGAGGTCCCTCCGATCCGAGAGTCAGACTGGGGTGGATACAGGTCCATCCCCTGAGAAGATTGGTGATAGATGTTCTGCACAGTTCCCCTCGCAAGAGGTGGCCGTGTAAAAGAGTTCTGCACAGAGGTGGCTCGCTACAGATGCCGAGTCAACTCATCCACCTTCTTCTCTATGATAGAGACCTTATCCAACCAACTGGCCATCAGTTCCAAGTCGATGGATGTGGATAGGTTCTGCGTCTCATGTGCTCTTCTAAGATTCATCGATGCACGGGCATTCGTCCGGTCGAATAAGCCCATGGAGTCATTATTGATGGAGTTCTCGCACATATTTTCGAGAATCTCCCACACCGTGTCCTCATGTTGACCCATGATGTTTCCTCTGCAGGTTGCATTGATGAATAATTGAATGTCTTCACGGAGTCCCTGGTAAAAATATTGGACTTGTTCCCATTTAAGAACTCCGTGATGGGGGTACTTTCGCATGAGATCTAAGAATCGATCCCATGCCTCATGAAGAGGTTCTACCATTTGTTGGGTGAAATGAGTGATTTCGTGGCGCAAGGCATTTGTCCAACCAACGGGAAAGGAGTTCTTCAAAAATTCAGACTGAAGTTCATCCCATGTGCTGATCGGACGAGTCTGAGTTTGATACCAATGAGCAGCCTTGTCCATGAGGGAGAAAGAAAACATCTTCATGAGCAGAATATCCCGATTTTGTGCATCTGACCCGAAGGTCTGGGCCAGATGCTTGAGCTATGTAATGTGCTGGAATGGATCCTCGGAGTTAAGCCCATGGAATTTTGGTATGGCATGAATCATGTTAGGATTGAGTTCAGAATTAGGACCTCTAGCTGGGATTCGGACTCGAGGCTCGATTGCCATCGCAGCGAGATTATAGTGATTTTGCATCATAGGATGCTACGGTGGGTTTACAAAGGTTTAGAAGAGATCATTTAGGCACTGAAGCTGGTGCTCAAGGTTGTTCTCTTCTTCAATGGGTTATGCCATGATGGAAGAAGGAGAACTTGGTTCTGAATTAGAGGAAAGATCTATGTGGTGGGGTTGCTGCACAAACAAGGGGGTTGAGGCTTGGCCTCGGCGAGAGTGAATTTCTAAAGGATGTCTTAAGGACCTCCTACCAAACATGCACCGAAGGATGTGATGAGATCAGAAGGTGCTGGACCCAATCGAGACACCCAAAAATTATTGGGTGACTATAGAGGTTTGGGGCGGATGATACCCCTTAGTCAGAAAGGCCATCCACTTTTGAAGTACCTGGGCAGCTAGAGAGGGAGATTCCCATAAAGACCCCTACACGGTAGAGCATCCCCATGAGTTACATGGTTTCCCCCACCCGACCTCTCGTCACTGAGATTCTAGGTAGACTAGAATGGGGACCTTGACCTCTTAAGTCTACCTTTTTTTTTTAGTTAAGATCAAGGTGCTTAGGGTTCCACTTGAACTTTAAGCCTTTTGAGTGCAAAAAGTGACCTAATTTTAAGGTTGGTTGACCCAAAGGATCAACTTCACCTCTTTGTTCCTTTGAGAGCTTTTAGGTCATTTCTTTTAGGGTTCAAATGGATTAAGAGCCTGATTTGCTTAGGGTTTCTCTTGTATAGATCTTTTCAACTAAGGCTTAGGCACACCTCTTTTTGAAATTTTTGCTTCTTTGCTTAAGAGAAGATGTGTCTCTAAAAACCCTAGCTTTGCAATCCTTAGGTTGGCTCTAGTTGATCCAATTTAGTTGCCTCAACAATTGGTATCTAGGGCTCAATCAAGAAGGTTTTAGCCCTAGTTACCTTAATTGGATGTGCAATTCAAAATGTGTTGAAATGAAAATCAGGCAACTTTGGTGAATTACTAAATATGGAAGTAGGTAGCCTTAGATTGATTTTTCTTTATTTTTTTCCTTTTCAGACTTTGAGGGGATTAAGAGAGAGGGCTAATGAGAATTTACCTGTTCCTTGGTGTGGTTGTTGTGTGGCTGCTTTTCTTTGCTCAGCTTTTCTCGAGACAAACACAACAAAAGAGAGAATAAGTCAGTATTGAATCAAAAGTTGTGACCAAAGCTTCTAAAATGCCCGTTACTCCTCGGCAACGGCGCCAAAATGTTGACGAGGTGAAATCGTGTTTTTAAAAGATGTTCGTTGCAGTATAATGAAATCGCCGTGAAAACAAATAAGAATTTATAACTTGAAAACCAAGGTATCCGAGTTCAAACATAGGGAGCAATTGGATATTTAAAAACTTAAGAGCACAACTCAATTTAATAAAAATCAATAACCAATCCAATCAAAATTAAGAAGTAATGTCAATGTAGAAATAATGCTAAAAAATTGGATGTCTGATGAAAAATCAGACGTCTTAAAAAGCTTTGCTACAGTGCTTGATTTGTCCTCTTTTTTATTTTTGTCTTCTCTTTCTCTCTTCTTTCTCTTTTTCTTTCTCTGTGACTGTGCTTCCTCTGCCTTCTTTGGCTTCTTCTTCTTCTTTTCTTCTTTGTCTTTCCTTGTCTTCTTCTCTTTCTGTCTCTGCTTAGCCGCTCCTGCTTCTTTCTTTCTTCAGCCCTTGACTTTCTTTGGCTTCTTCTTCTTTCCACTTTCTCTTCTTTCTTCTTTCTCTTCTTTCTTCTTCTGCGGCTAAGTCCCTGCTTGGCTTTGGCCTCCTTTACCTTCAGCAGCTACCTTCTTCTTCTTCTTCTCTTCCTCTTTTGCACTTGGTCTTTCTCTTCAGCCGCTCCTCTTCTTCCTTCTTCTCTTCCTCTTCTACCTTCAGATTCCTTCCTGCACAGCACAATGGAGCAAAACCTACCCCTACCCCTCCTCGCGTCTCTCTCTCTGTTTCTTTCGCTCTTAGGTACGCTCTCCTAGAGCCAGGTAATCTAGTTAGGTTTCGCGTGCCCGGGTCCAGGCGTACGGGCATGGTGTAGTGCGCGAGGAGAGCTAGGTCTAGGTAATCGGGTCGGGTGCCAGGTCCGTGGAGGCAAGGGTCGCGAATGAGGCATAAGCGAGTGAGGGCAAGGGACCTCACCCCTGTCTTACTTGAGGCAACCAACCGAAAGCACAAATTCAATATATATCACGCTGCTTACCCCTGAGTTTACGAGGTGGGACTAAATGTCCCACCCGCTTCTGCTGGCGCCCGCAAGAGGAGAAGCCACACAATTGGAGCGACTAGAAGCCTCACGACGTTTGCTCTCAGGATGGATACACTCGCATGATCAACGTGCGTAGCCTAGAGCCCTGAAGCCTGGAGCACGCGGCCTAGAGCTCTGAAGCAAGCAAGCTTGCTTCAGTGCTAATGGCGGAAGAAGGCTCAAACTTGCACGACACGAAGACAGCTTTGCAACCCTGTCAAACAATAGGGAAAGCTTTGTCGTATCACGGCGAAGGTGAGGCGGGGGTCGACGTGGTGCAGAACGACCTAGGCTTGCGTGCCTAGGTCGGACTGTGATCGTGCATATGGGTTTGTTCGGTGGAAGTGTGGGGCATGTGTGGCAGTTAGTGGATGGGTGGAGAGTGATCAGTGGGTGATGGCGAAGGTGAAGAGGTTGGTGGCGAGGTGTGTGGAGGTGCGGAGTGGTGGATGCCTCTCGCTGGAGGTCAGCTGGAGATGGAGAAGATGGAGGTGGACAGTGGCAGTCGAAGGGCGGTTTAGGAAATAAAATGATGGAAAATGAAGAGTGGGAGGAGAGAAACTTATTTGTGGTTATTGGGATGAAGGGGAGGAAGAGGAGACGAGTGGCACGTATGTGCCGTCATCGGGGAAGAAGGCCCAGTGGTGGAGATGACGGCGACGAGAAGGTCGGAGAGGCGTGCGCTGGTGCGACGCAACGCAGAGGAACAAGACGAAGCTAACCCTGCCACTAGTATGGTGGCAGAGCGACGAGAGGAGGGAGGGGAGTTCACTGGAGCTTGCGAGCATTTTACCAGAGATGAGGAAGGACGAAATTGAGAGGGTATCTGCGGCCAAATCAAGCTTGGAAGATGCGCAATGGACCAGGGGTCCTTTTATAGTCGTTGACCGAGCCCTTTGTGCTTGGAAGGCAAGCCTTCCAGTGCAAAGTCCTCGCTGGAGAAGGAAGGTGCATAGGACACCCAAATCTCTCAAGTGTTCGCATGAGAGATTGGGTGCAAATCTGATCTGGAGATCTCGTTCAGATGATGGAGAAATCCTCAGAGAATCTCCCTTCCAAATCTGGGAGACTTTGAGGATTCGAGGAGATATCATCCTCAAATCCTCACCGGAGTGGGATTCCTCTGCTGTAATGGCGGAGGGACCTGAATGTAAGGGTGGAGAGGAAGTTAGGGGACTCTACGCAAGGGTTTTCAAAAGTTAGGGGCCAGAATGTAATTGGGTGGACCATTTTGCAAAGTAGGTCAAGATGACCTTCCCTTAGGCCCAAATTTTGGTAAAAACCTAATTTGGACCTAAGGAATCCCATGGTGAAGTTGGATTTTAGGTTTGATCATGTTTGACTAGATATTTTGCACAAAAACCCAAATTAGGTTAAATACTGAGCTATGACCCCAATCTAGGTCAAAACAGGTTCCAAAGGCCAATTTGAAGGTTATAAATCCTAAGGGATATTTTTCCATGAATTTTAGAGGGTTTATTTGATTTTTATCCAGATCAGAACCTTGTTAAATTAAGCAGGTTTGTTTTAGGGTTACAAAATGTCATTTAATTGTTAAATCTCACAATAACCCTTTTCTGACTGAACCATCCCACTTTTCATCCTATTAAGTCCAATTGACCTATGTTTAACTATAAAGACCCATTCTGTTCTGTGCCTTTTAAGATGTCTGGACTGTCAGTCAGACGTTTGGTCAGACATCTGGACCCCTTCCCAAACATCTAGAAATTGAAAATTTTGTACGCAGGGTCGGGTCTGCGTGCTGGTTGCACGTAGATAGCCTTCCTCTCTTCTCTCTCTCTTCTTTTCTCCTCCATCGAACCCTAGCCGCTCCCTATATAAGACCCCTCTTCCCCTTCCTCTCTTCTCCACTCCACCACCACCACCTTCCTTCTTCCTCTCCACTGCAGCGAGAGGGACGAGCGAGAGAGAGGGACCGAAAGAGAGGAGTGAGGAGGAGGAGTGGCGTGAAGAGAGGAGGAGCTTGAGCTCTCCAGAGGATGCACGGTCGGAGCTGCACGTACGGGAGGAGTGCGTCGGGGGAGCCGTCCCCGACACCCTGCTGCAGCCGGAGCTACAGACGAGGAGGAGGAGCCACGGCTGCGTGTGGCGAGAGGAGCATTAGCTCCCTCTAGTTCTGGGTTTTTCCTAGAATCAGACGTCTGGCGTGCCATCTAGACGATGAGTTGGACATTTGGTGACGACATCGGTCATCTGAAAGCAAGGTTTCACGAAGGTACGTTCCTCTTGCGGTTACGGCCATGCAGGCCGCACCGTAGAGCCAACCTGTGTGACTAAAAGTGAAAGATTTGGTCTATCGCGTGCAGGAACAGCTTTGGGAAGGCACGGTGCACACCCTCCCACGTGTTTCGGACGTCTGGACAGCTTACTAGATGACCGGAATCACTCTTAGATGACTGGAGGAGAGGTCGGACATCTGGAGTTGAGTCCGGATGATCAAGTAGGGGTTCTGGATGTCTGAAGTCGATGCAGGAACTTGAGGTGAGACCCTGGTGACTTTTAAGATGTTTGGACCTTGTGCCAGACATCTGATTTGGGTCTGCAGTTCAGTTTTTGACCTGTTTAGGGTCCATTTGAGATCCGTTTTACACAAGCAAGATATCTGTGGTTTCCTTGTGAGTTCCTCTACATGTTAAAAATCCTTATATACTGTTCTGAATGTTCCATTGTGGTATGTTCCATGGTATAAGACTTCGATCGATTGCGTGTTCGAGGCTTCTTGAGGCACGTAAGTCTGCCGTTCGAGCCCTTAGTACTCTCGGATTGGCTGGTAGAGTGGTTTCCCCCTGTTTTAACTATAAAACATGAATGCATATGTGAAATTAGATAACTAGAAACCTAGGATGTGGCATGAATCCTAGGACGAGAAACAGTTGCACTATTTGTATGCATGTTTGAGGTTGCAGTCATAGATGAATGAGTAGAATTGTAGGCAATTATCTGTTAATAAATACGAGCTACCTGTTGGAATATGAAATGCCTGTGCTAGTTAAACAGTCACTTGTGATATAACTTGTTGCATATGTTAATTGTGAAAATACGAGCTGCATGTGTAAATACGAGAATGGGAATGTGAAAGATGAAACCTGGTATGGAACAACTTAGTGAATATGAGCATGAGCCCAACGGGGAATTAGGAGTAGAGCTCCTGCGGATGAATGGAAAGGATCTGGAAATGTGAGTGGGAAGTGTGCTGGCCCTTGAGTACGTGGTACCAAGGAGAGCGACTGTTCCCTATTTAGTGTATAGCGGAGCTAGCCGCCCTTGGGTTGGGACTCGGGGTTAGGATTGGCCACTCTACATCGACTTCTGTTGGCCCTCACGTACATTGTACCGGGGAGAGCTACTAGTGTAGGGAGAGAGCTAGCCACCCCACGGGGCCCGGGGTTCAGCTAGTCACCCTACATCGACTTGTTAGGCCCACTAGGCAAACTAAGGTAGTCAAATGAGGGTGTGCGGACTGTGGAGGGGCAAAACTCCTATTTGGTTTTGAGGGGCTAGACCCCTGTTACTGAGAGGGCTAGGCCCTATATTGTTCTGTGCTGTACTTTGGGCGTACCCACTAGCGAAAATGACTGACCGCGTGCCAGTGAGGGGTAGCTACCCGTGCGCTTATCACGTGTGCTGTAGTCACCGCTACATCTGTCCGTGACCTCGGGGTGGTTGACTGGGTGTAGGATCACCACGGGGGACTCTCCTGGCTAGGAGAGCACCATGTGTGCCTTCTACTCTTCGGAAAAGACTGCAATCAAGATCGTTCCCAGGAGGAACATACGAGATCAAGAAAGAGATCTGAAAGTAAACCAATGGGTGAAAAGAAATGACTTAAAATAAAATAATTGGGAAAGATAAATTTACCTGTTAGTCTTACTACTTTAGTTAGTTTGGTTACCATTCTACTCAACTTTCGCTAACTCCGTTTACTCATAACCCTTTTCAGGTCCAGGAGTTGAGCAGCTTGAGTTACTGGCTGCAGAGGGTGCTGGGCCCAGTCGAGCTTAGCAGTAGTTCTTACTGTTGTTGTACTTCCATTTTGTTAGTGAGTTTAGACTTTGTTATTGTTACTGTTCTGTACTTTTGTTCTACTCTACTGTTGTGGTGGTGATATGTACTATTAGAAGCTTTTACTTCCTTTACTGCTTGTACTCTTTTAATGTTAGTTACTTTGCATAGTGAATGTGGTTTACTTTCCTGCTTTTTGGTTATTTCTTATTGGACGACTGGGTCTTGGGATTAGTCGAGTCGAGCCAGTCTCGGGTCCTGTAGGGATTCATGAATCGGGTCATAACATTAACCCATGAGAAATCTCGTTGATGTACTGCAATGGTAAAATTACAGTTTTACCCTTTAGTTCATGTTTCCTTCCCAGAATAGTAATCCCTTGACTTAGGCCTTCCTTTAAGTTATGTAGGAGCTTTTGTTTACTTTCTCAGGTCAAAATGAGCGGGCTCATGATAAGGCTCTCATCAACGCCATTTGATCAAGAGGGTTTTCACGTTCAGAAATAGTTAGAAAAAGTTGTCGTCGTAATAAGAAATGTGGTGGAAAACCCTTGGTCAAAAAATTACTAAGAATATACTGAAATTGAACCATAAAATCATGTTGTATCGATAGGGAGGTGCAAACCAATAAATCACCAATATTTGCGATACATGAGTACGTTGTATGAGGCTTAATATGAAGCAAAAATTAATTTGACGATTAGTTGTAGCATCAAACATGAGAATAACTTGAATGGGTAGAAACATGAAATATAGAGAATCAGAGGGTTTGAGAAGCAATTACACACAATATAAAATAATTTCTCAAAAAGTCACACCTCTTCAACCAAGTTCATTCAAACTAATTCACCTCCTCCTATAGCAAAACAGGGGAGGTGAATCTCATGGTAGTGCATGGGATTGGGAGATGGCTGAAGATGAGGCATGGCTGGAGGAGATCAGGGAGTAGTCCAGTGGTGGCGCGGTGGCCTGAAAGAGTCAGAGTTGGTCGTACGGTGAGGAGGAGGGCTAGCGGAGGGTTGTTTCCTGTGGCGTGCCTGGATTGTGAGAGGACCTGCCGCAGGCATGAGCGAGTTCATGGAGTCGAGGCAAATGCGGGGAAGTTGATGGCACAGAGAATGGCAGCCAGACAAGGTGGCTGCGTGGAGGTGTTTGAAAGCCAGTGATGGGTTCCTTCAGGCATTGTCTGGAGGTTGAAGATGAAGATGGAGAGGAAGGGGAGTGACCGGCCTACTACGGGGATGGCACGCAGCGCGTGAGGCAGTGCTGCATGGACGTGGATGCGCACACGAGGGCGTGGCTATGCGCTAATGATGGTGATGGAGGGGATGCTGTTGGTGATCTAGTGAGTAGGATGTGTTGGTGGTGATGGGTTCTCATGGGAGTTGTAGGTGCTGTGGTGGCCGCACACTGTCACCGTGTGACCGACGAGAGGAAGAATGAGCGGGTGGGAATAATGATTGTGGACTTGGTTTAGAGGGCATGTGGGCTTGGTGCTGTCACCACCGAGCCGTTGAAGAGGATGTCGTGGTGGTCAACGGAGGGCAGGCGATGGTGTGCAGGGGATGAAGAGGAACAGAGTACGCAACGGCCATAGTGCAAGCCCAAATGACCTCCTCCTATTGGCGGAAGAAGTCCCCCCTCTTATTGTGCACAGGGGAGAGCGAGTCAGCCATCTTGTTGAGAGAAGCTTGGAGAGGCGTTGCAAGAGGCTTGGGGAGGCGATCGCGAGAAGCTCGGGGAGGCAGTTGCACGTTTTGTAGGAAGTTAGAGGAAAAAGAAACAAATTGGGTTATTGATAAAAATAATCCAAAAAAATGCATGAAATGCATGTCATTATAATGGAATGTATGAATATGCATGCAAGCCCCCTTTTTTTTTTGAAACGATGAGGAGTGTTATCGACAACGATAGCAGACCGGAAATAATTTATTCATGAAAAAGCATGAAAGTTATAGGGAGTCACACCACTCTCTAACAATTCTCCAACACTCCCTTATGATACCCCCAACATTCAACACACCCCATTAAATCGAATGTCATTGCGAGCCCGCCACACACACCACATTACGCCCACCATCTTCATATGCTCCCCTTCCTTCATCAGGATGGACCACCATAATCATCCCACGTGGGTAGAGCAACCCCACAGATGTCCCTCCATACACGGTCCGTCACCAAACACGAAGAGAAAAGGTGCATCCTATCATCAGAGGGAAGTGTGCATAATGGGCAGTTTTGGGGAGGAGTCCCCATCGTTTTCGACCTCATTTCACCAGTGATAAGACCATCCCAATTACAAAGCCAAAGGAGCACTTTGATTTTTAACGGTACCTTCAACGACCAAATCTTGGCGTAATCCACCTCCTCCCTTGAATGATCAATAGTCAATGAGGCCATCAACTTTTTGTATGCCTTGGCCGGGGTGAACAGCCCATGTTTCCACCTAAACCCATCTGTCCTGTCCACCGACTAAAATGGCATCAGGTCTACCAGCAGCCTCTCCTGTTCGATCTGTGTGCGTCCGCCCTCGTGCAAACCAGCCCCTGCAATATTCCACCTTCCACCTGTAGAATCCCAATAATCAGCAAGCCCTTGCAAGCCCCTTTTTATAAACTAATCTATTTATATATTAAAGTATGCTATGTACATGAAAACATTAATCTAGTAATTGGGCATTTAAGTATTTACTTAGCCCACAATTGTGGTCTCATCATGATTCTACAGAAATATCTGGCAAAACTGGTTCTTGGTAAACCTCTAGCAAAATAGATACTAGAAGAATCTTTGGCAGAGTGGATTCTAGGTGAACTGACTCTAAAAGAATTGTTGGCAAAAATTAATTTCTAAATCTAGGTGGGAAGCCCTGTTGCCATAAAATAGAAGATTTTCCTATAGCTTCACAAAGTACAGTAACTTTAAATTTTTGAATTTAAGATTTTAGTGAGGCATATTTAATAGTCTTACTAGCTATTGCTTAATATTCTAATATAAAATGAGTGATATCTATATTTCTATTCTACTTGAAATAGGAGATGGTGACATGTGGTCACAAGTGTATTAGTTGGCAAATTATTAGATAACACCAAGTTAACTATGTTTTAGTTGAGTTCCCATGAACAAGTTTGATTAATTGGTTGGATAACCAATTGTTGTAAATGTTCATGTTACACCTATAAATAACTTGATTTTTGTTATGGACTTTGTGATAGGAAGTCATAGAAAAAACCTAAGGTGGGGAACATCAGGTAGTGGAATGACTTTGTATAAAGAAATGACAATTGATGCTTTCTATCTATTAATATCCTAGCTCAAGCTTATTTGTATTTTTATTGTCATTGATTTTTTAACTTTGTGAGTGTACTGGCTAAAAACCTTTAGGAAACTATAACTCCTCCATAAAGGTGACCTAGTGGTTTAAAGTCTTATTGCATACGATAAATGCAACCCTGCTCTTGTAAAACTAAGTTCAGTTTATTTCTTAATTTTATTTTGTTCATTTTATTTTTCTTGAGAACTCGCAAAACTTAGGCATGAAGGTAATCAAGTCATAATTTAATATTAATTGCATGCCTAATTTTTTGTAATTTACTTTATAATATAGCAATTCTAGATATCAATTTACATTTTGTGAATAATAATATCCCCTTTATTTTTATATTAGTTAAGAGGAAGTGAAAATAAGAAGGTGAGAACTTGCAATAGGTAGCTTTCGAATTGAAAGAGAAAACTTTTAGAAGAAATTCCATGCAAAAACATCAAGAAAGGAGAAAAGCAAAGAAATAGGAAAATGAAGAATAAAAACAAGTGGAAAAAGCCCATTAAGAGAAAATGGGATGGCCAGAGCATTTTGGACTTTTCTCAAATTTATTGCATAAGTATTACAAGTCCTTTATGCGATAAAATTGGTAGGTTGCTTAGTTAGATAGATAGGTATGCCCTATAATTTTCTTACAATTTTTACAATTTTGTGAAGTTATTTCCACACAAACTAAATTTAGGCCCCTTCTTTGCATTTTAGTCCCTATCCTCAGATTTCACTCTCATATACTATGTTAAAAATACCAAAAAATCTAAAAATTCAAAAATAACAAAAATAAAATGTAAATTGACTCCTAGTGTATTATTATGAAAATGCCCGAGTGACTCCTACTCTCAATCCAGACTAGCTAGTTAGGTAAGTTGACTTTTACTCCTAGTTTGTTTCCTTAGGATGTCTATATCATTATCTTGGAATAAAATGCATAGTTAGTTTCGCTTTATCCTTTCATTTATCAAAAAAAAAAATCTCACCCAAAACATGCACTTGATTAGAAGATATTTGTGGTTATTAGGGCATTCATATAATAGGATTTATCTACCTTTAGAGGATTGAAATCATATTTCGTGTGATTAATCATCCAAAAATTGGGCACATATCTATTTGCGTTAAATTTTAATTGCTTAAAGGAAGAGTCATCACCCATAATAACTTTCTTTGAATCTCTAAAATTTGCAAGTGTAATCCTAAAATACATGATCAAGTTGAAAACATAAGATAGTCGAATTGCAAATCAAAGGACTTGTTTGCTTGGGTGTTGCACTGAACCACATTTAAATTGATCTTAAGGGAAACCTGCCCCTAATGCATATCACATTTTGATTACATAGATCCTAAGCCTTAAAATCAAGTAGACATGCCTCTAGATTGGATTTAATTTTCCTAATACTTTGGGATTTAGATTGAATCAACTTGAGGCTTTATCTACTTTGAATCATCAATGACAAGGTACGATGGTGCAATAACCACCTTGACCTCTTAGGCGAACCATCATGCAGATTGTCTAAGTGGTCCCTCTCGCCTGGTCAGCCATATAATTCAAAAGTCAAGGAGATTTAATTTGGGTCTCAAAGGCATTAGGATTCAGTCCCTTAGGGTGAAACCTAATTAGGGCTAGAATTGGTGTGATTGATTATTTAGTTAGGGAACTTTCTTATCTCATTTATCTCTCTTCACATTTCCATATTTCTTCTATTTATGCACACCCATGAGATGGCATATTCTTACTACAATCAAGATCAACCAAATCATCCATATGAATACTACCCATCTATTAGTTCCTTTGTACACAACTCTTCATCTAAAACTTATGAATCATCCTCCTTACACAATATTGATTTTACAGATCCATATGGGTATAAGTTTCCCTTTAGAGATCATTGAAATCTTTCTCATTACGCAAGAGCATCGCCTATCTACCTCTAAAACTCTAACCTTAACTTAGGGCGAAGTTTCTCTATGCTAGAAACCTCTTATCAAATGTTAACACCTAAACCTTATATCCCTTATGATTCATCAAATTAGGTGAAATAGCGATCTTCGTTTTCATTGAAAACTTTAGCATGAAATGATGTGTCGTGGCAATTTGTTGCATGGCAGAAAATCGCTTTTCAAAAATATTCAATAATTGAAAACTAACCATGAAGAGTTAGGTCATCTCCATAGGGAGGAATTAGCCTATTTAAACTAATGAATCATGTCTTGTTTTTTAGGGAATGTCAATGTGTATGCATACTAACTGGTGCACGTGATTTCAACATAATTTCTTGATTTAAAGAATTAATTAATAATGTAAGGGTGCACATGCAAAATCACCATAATATAATATTTTGTTAATAAGTGAATAGTGATCTTGGGATATAGCAAAAATGTAAGTATTAATCTCCAATAGGATAAACCCAGTTTACTATAACCTCATCTTATGCTTTGAATCCTTCATAAAAGTAATTTAAATAAACAGGAGGTATATCCATGCAAATTGCTTTCCATAATTTAATGCCTTAAATAAATGAATAGCAACATCTGCAATGGTATTTAGCGTAAATATTAATTGAAGCTTTACTGTAGCAAAACAAGGGAGTTTGTTCTCCTCGTGCACACGCGGTGGAGAGGGCACGGTTGGATGCAAGAGTCGAGGGGGTAGTGCACCACGATGAGGGCTTCACATTGACGTTGGTCTCGTGACGAGAGGTGGTCGGAATCAGCCGGACGAAGAGCTTGACACCGGTGGAGTTTCTTGCTATTGCTGGCTGCAGGCTGTAGGAGGGGACGCGGGCCGCTGCATCTGCGCACACACGGCTAGGCGTCGCGCGTGGGATCTGCTGGTCGTGCGAAGAGGTGCGCCGCGCATAGAAAAGAAGGGCAAGCTGGAGGTAGCGCGCTGTTGCTATTGTGACGCACCTGCTGGCCGTGCGTGGAAAGGGAGATGCAGATGTGTGATGCGCGGGAGATGCGCTTGCGCAGTGGAGGCATGATGGACGGTGGTGGTGCGCAGAGGCATGATTGTGCGATGAAGCTGGTGCGCGCACGGGCATGCGTAGGGCGGTGATGGGCTGCTGTTGTCATCCTGAGTTGGAGGTCGAGGGCGGGTGGAGGTGGAAGGAAGAAGAGGAAGAAGAAGCTCACCAAAGGTCCCACAGTGCACGCGGAAGTCCCACGGTGCCTACCTGTTGCACGGTGGTGGAGATGGAGAAGACGTCTCCGCCAGGGGGATGATGATTGCCTCTAGAAGCCTGGGCCTTTTCTTTTTAAAACCTCTTGCTGTTGTGACTTTCTCTTTCAATCTGTTTCCTTTCCCCAAGGACTTAGCTCTTCCAACAAATTGGCAGCAGTGGTGAAGTAGTGGCGGTGTCGATAGACTCGGAGGGAGTTGTTACGAGGAGGAAGGCGGTGCTCTATATAGGTTGGGCACATCAGACGTCTAGATTCAGTTCGGGACATCTTAGAAATGTAATTGCAGCAGATCCACAATTGATGGTTATCTTATGTCCAAACTGTCCTCAAGACGTATTATGTAATGACTTTGGACATTTGAATGATGCCTTCTAGTTTCTTGCACTTACCCTACATCAACCATATAGATTATCATAACCATATATTATAAAATTGGTGCACAAAATTATACGTAGACTATGGTGAATTATCAATTAACTCCTAATTAGTTAGAAACTAAGGACAGATAATTAAAGAGTACTTAGGCTAAATAAAGGTTCACTAAAGTGGACTTATCAAATACCCTTATGCCTAAGTTTTGCTAGTCCCTCGCAAAAAGTGAAAAGCAATAGAAGTAACCAGAAGATTTCTTCTTTTCTTTTTTCAAAAATTTAGAGTTCCAGACAAATGTGAAGTGATAATAGCCTAGGTAATGGATCCAAGTGAGAATAACCAACTTACATTTGCAGTTCGTACTTATCCCTTGGTAAATATTTCTATCAGGATTGGCAACTACTTCCCTCGTGGATAAAGGAGAAAATAATCTGTAAATTTGACCCTGACTTTTTGGCTTAGGTAGGAGATATTGAGTTGAATGGATTTGTATTTGGTGGCACACACTCATCTGGTGCTACATGTAGTCTAGTACTACAGACTCTAAATATCCAGACTATCAAATGAGTCAACCTAGAGAGAGGCTGAACACTGTGCTCTCTTGATATTCCTTTATGCTCACTCTTTTCCTTCTTTTCTTTCTGAGATCACAAATCTCACCAGATTTTGTAAATGTACTCACTATTTTGTGGCCTTACATGGCATTCACACTTCAATTACAGTCCTAATAACTCTACAACTAAGTTAGAGTCCTCAGCCAGTATTCGGGCGATCAGAAATACTAAAAGGTAGGTATGGGTCATATTTGGTGGATAGCGATGGGTGTTTTTGTTGCCTCAGAAACATTGTCACAAAGATAAAACTATAAACTTGGACTCTTTTCTTTTTCTTTTCTTTCTCTCTTTTCTCTTTTTTTTTTATAATTGTTTCTTTCTTTTTTTTCTTTTTCTTTCTTTAAAAGTCAACATAACATGACGTAGACTTTTATTTATGAGGCATTATTAGGGATGATGATGGTCAAGAGAATATTGTGTGGCTTATTTGGTGGAAGTGTCTAGTCTCAGCACCGGGAAGGAATGGATAGGACAAGCGTATTTCTAACCTTTGACACTATTACCCTCCTTCAATCGAGGACTCTATGAAAGATGGTTGTAACCATCCACCATAGCCATAGCTTTATTAAGACTCAATCTCTGTGTATCTGCCTTATTTGGTGACTCTCAGGAATTCACACAATGTACGCACACAAAAACAGAGAGCGAAAACTATGCCTAACTCTAAAGTATCATCATCTAATTGTCCAAAACTTAAGAGTCCATGCACTAGACTTAACGCACCAGTAATCTCTCTACTTTCTTCTTACAAATATGAGGTGGATCTACTAGAAGATAGTATGCCTGACTCCCTATTAACTGTCCAAGGGTTCAGCAGACTAAAAATGCTTATTAGTTCTATTCAAAGATCCATTACCCAGTCTACGTACAAGTGAAGTAAATGTACTGGATTCTAAACTTAAGAAACAATTTAAGAAGAAAAATCTTTAATGACACCTCCATGATAAAGTCGTTTTGCTAGGGACTAACCAATTTAGCTCAAGAAAATAAGAGTTGTTTTTATATGTCCTAAATGTATGCAAATATTTATAAATGCTATAAACATTCTCAGGTTATACCCCCCCATGCCTAAGACTGACAATGTCGTCATTGGAAAAATGTAAACATAGAAGAATATCACCTGAGGAGGAGAGTGGGAGGAGCTAAGGCTCCTCAAGTCAAAGTGCATCCAAAATCTGGCCATTTGAAAGAGTAATATAAGGTTTAAGTCACAGACCATTTACCTTAAAGCTCTCACCAGAAGTAGGGTTCCGAATTTCTACAGCTCCTGAGGGAAAGTATTGATAACAACGTATGGACCATCCCAGCAGGACTTGAGCTTTCCTGGAAATAATTTAAGTCTTGAATTGAAAAGCCAGACCCACTTGTTGGGCTCAAAAGTCTTTCTAATGATGTGCTTATCATGGAATACCTTTGTACATTGCTTGTAAGCTTAAGAAGTTTCATAAGCTTCATTACGAAGCTCCTCAAGCTCACTTAACTCTAACATACGTGCCTTTCCCGCTTTATCCAGATTCAAGTTAACGTTTTTAATAGCCCAATAGGCTTTATGTTGGATTTCAACGAGAAGATGGCACGCCTTTCCGTAGATAAGATGGAAAGAAGACATGTCCAAGGGAGTCTTATACGCGATTCTGTAGGCCTAAAGAGCATCATTTAGTTTTTTAGACCAATCCTTACGATCGGGCCTGACAGTTTTTTCTAGAATTCGCTTAATCTCCCTATTAGACACTTCAACTTGTCCACTCGTTTAAGGATGGTAAGGTGTGGCTATCATGTGTTTGACTCCCAAATTTTGGAGTAGCCTTGTGAAGTGTACATTCTTGAAGTGAGGTCCTCCATCACTTATGATCATCCTTGGGCACCCGTACCGAGAAATGATATTAGCCTTAAGAAAGCCCAAGACCACGGAATGGTCATTGGTTCACGTGGGTATGGCTTCTATCCATTTCGATACATAGTCCACAGCCACAAGGATATACTCATATCCGAAAGACATAGTGATGTAAACGCATTTACACTACTTAAAATGTCTATTTATGCATGTTCTTAAGCATAGGATTGCATTTCATGATATAAATATTACATGACATGCATCATCTTGCATTTAGAGTAGTTTGAATAAAATGGAGGTTAATTGTCTCCTTTTATGTGCTTGGACAGGGCAAACATTTTATCGGGGCCTTGGATCAAAGATCCAAACATATGGATGTGATCAGGGCGACGATTGGAGTTCAACGACTCCAAGATCGCCCTAATCAGGCATCCGTAGCATCAGATAGAGACTGGGGAACCCTAGAAGATCAAGGGCCAGGATGGTCTAAATCCGCACTTCAGATGACAAATCCAACCGCACGGATGAATTCGGATCGACGATCGCAGCCCAACGACACAAAAATCGAGTCAATCCGACATCTGTGGCACCATCTACAACTTCCATAAGATGGACGGCCAAGATGACGCCACGTGGCGCCATCTCAGCTGCCCAAACGGCCGCTTGCATCTTGTGAAGACCGCGCACCCGTCTCCTCTCCGCCGTTGGATCTCGATCCAACGGCTGCGACGCGCCCGCGCTGAAGTCAAGCGCTCGACACAAACGCGACCACAGCGCAGCGGTCGAGCGCTCTAACGCGAAGCAGGGACGCGCGTTCGAGCCGCGCCCCGCAGAAATTGGAGCAGTGGTGCGCCTCCAATCAACCGCACGATCGCGATCCAATGGCCGCGTGCGCCCGATAGCGCCGACGCGCGATTGGATGCGCGCGTGAACGCACGATCGCACGCACAGGCGGGTGGGCGGCAGCGGTGAAGGTGCGATTTTAAGCCGTCCGATCTCGCGATCGGACGGCTGAGACTTCGCGGACGTGCGTAGGCGTTACGCACGCGGCCAGCCGAGCGGGCGCGCGTGGGCGCGGCGGCGACGGCCACGTCGGGGCTTTAGTGACGGATTTATCCGTCACTAAAGACCCCTTATTTATTATTTTGAAGATGTAATGTCTATTTTGCCCCCACTCCTTGCAACTATAAAAGGAGACCCCCTCCATACGAAATTCTCATCCCTTCTTTCTCCTCTCTACCCCTCCAAAGCTCAAGAGAAGCTTGTCCCACACCCGGGATGCTTCTCGCGAGATAAAGTCCAATTTTCGTTCCCCTTCGGAAGTGGATCCCACGACGACGACGGCGTGCTGCTTCGTTCCCGTTCTTCTGCTTCGTCCTCCTTCGTCCCGCTTCGTTCTCCTTCGTCCAGGCGTCGCCCTGTCCGGCTCGTCCTCCGAGCAACCGTCGAGGAGGATTTCTCCCTCCCTATTCTTTTTACTGCTTTTTAGTATAGATTTACTGCTTTCTAGATTAATCTACTCGTCCTCCAAGCAATCGTCGAGGAGGACATTTCTCCCTCCATTCTTTTAATGCTTTCTAGAGTAAATTTATCGCTTTCTAGAGTAATTATTTTATGCTTTCTAGTTGTAATGAACAATCACTTCAATGCAAAAATTCCTTGTTTATTTTACATCTCATTTTGATTTCTCTGTGTAATATTCTTTTTCTCTCTTACTCTCTCTCTCTCTTCTATTTATTGTAAATAATTAGATAGTACTAAATTGAATTATTCTGTAACAAATAAAAAGAAACGTGTAGTTTTTAAATCAAACGTTCACCTCCCTATGTTCGACCCGGAATTTTAATTTCGGTATAAATTTTATTTGTTGAACACGAATTCTTCGCTTTCGAACTACAACGACAGGTTTTCCAAAATCGAACTCGTTAGCGTAGGTTCGTAGCGTTCAACACATAGGAAAGGGACCCATGAAGTCAATGCCCCAAATATCAAAGATCTCAACAGGGAGGATTGGTTTCTAGGGCATCTCATCCCTTTTTCCAATGGTTCCCATCTACTGGCAACATAGACATGCTCCCACATATGTATGTGCATCTCGAAATAATGTGGGCCACCAAAAGCCAGACTGAAGAACCTTATGGGCAGTCTTTTTCCCACTAAAATGTTCCCCACAATGGAGGTCATGGCAGAAACTTAAAACACTTCTTTGTTCTTCATCAAGGATGCAACGGCGGAAAAGCTGGTCAGGGCCTACTCTAAAAAGCTCGGGTTCCTCCCAGTGATAAATTTAGCGTTAGCAAGAAACCTGTCATGCTTCTACTTGTCCCAAGTATTGGGAGTAATGCCTGTGACCAAATAATTCACCATGTCAGTGAACCAAGGAGTTTTGGCCTCCATGGCCATCAGAGACTCATCAGGGAAAGTCTCTTGAATATCGCCAGTAGGGTTTGATGCCTCAATAGGGATCCTAGATAGATGATCTGCTACCACATTCTCAACTCCTTTTTTATCTTTAATTTCTAGGTCAAACTCCTGCAGTAGTAGAATCCAATGAATTAGGTGAGGTTTGGTGTCCTTTGTAGCAAGAAGATGCTTTAAGGCAGAATGATCAGTGAACACCACAACCTTAGATCCAAAAAGATAAGGCTGAAACATTTCCAAAGCAAATACTACAGCAAGAAGTTCCTTTTCAGTGACCGTGTAGTTTTGCTAAGGATCCGTAAGGGTCTTGCTGGCATAATGCAACACATGAGGTTTGCCATCAACCCTTTGACCTAAGACCACTCCCACTGCAAAATCAGAAGCATCACACATTAGCTCAAATGGGAGGGTCAAATCTGGTGCTTGGAGAATTGGTGTGGTAATAAGGGCTTTCTTTAAGACTTGGAAAGCCTCGCCACATCTATCATCAAAATCGAAGAAGACATCCTTCGCTAATAGGTCGCAAAGTGGCTTAGAGATTTTACTGAAATCTCTAATGAAGCGCCTATAAAATCCAGCATGGCCAAGGAAAGATCTAACTTGACAAACATTGGTGGGCAATGGAAGCTTAGAGATGGAATCAATTTTTGTGGTGTCCACCTCTAATCCTCTCGCAGAAACTATATGCCCTAACACAATGCCTTGCTAGATCATAAAGTGGCTTTTCTCCCAGCTAAGCATCAGCTTTGCCTCTTCACAACGGGTTAAGACTTTATCAAGGTGCGAAAGGCATAGGTCAAACGACGAGCCATAAATGAAGAAGTCATCCATGAAAATTTCAACAAACATGACAATCATATCAGAAAAGATAGCCATCATACAATGTTGGAAAGTGGCAGGAGCATTACATAACCCGAATGGCATTCGACAAAACGCAAATGTGCCATATGGACTCGTGAAGGTGGTACGCTCCTGATCGTCAGGAAAAATGGCTATTTGATTATACCCAGAGTACTCGTCAAGAAAACAGAAGTACTTGTTCCCCGCCAGTCATTCTAAAATTTGATCGATAAACGGTAAGGGGAAATGGTCTTTCTGGGTAGCTGTGTTCAAATGGCGGTAATCAATGTAGACCCTCCAACCAGTTGAGGGTCTAGTGGTCACCAGCTCTCCTTGGTCATTCTCTTCCACAGTGATTCCTACCTTTTTGGGTACTACATGAATAGGACTGACCCATTTACCATCTGAAATGGGATAGATAATCCCTGCATCCAGCAATTTCAAAGTCTCCTTTTTAACAACCTCCTGCATATTGGGGTTGAGCCTTCTCTGCATGTCTCAGAAAGGTTTCACGGACTCATTTGTGTATATATGATGCATTCAAAGGAAGGGATCAACACCCTTAATATCAGCAATTGACCAGGCAATTGCTTCCTTGTGCCTTTGTAAACACTCAAGCAGAGCTCCTTCCTGCGATTCAGATAATGCAGACAAGATAATAACGGGGAGTGTGACATTAGGGCCAAGGAAAGCATATTTCAATGTGCTCGGGAGGGGTTTCAACTCCAACTTAGGAGCCTTTTGGATTGAGGGTTTAAGTTGAGATGTCCCCTCCTCAGGTAGCGAATCTACCTTCATGGTCCAGGGTGGGGACAGAGACTCTGTGTGTATCCCCAGCAACTCTTCTAATTCGGGTATTTCCCTTTTAGTTTCTTTAATAATCGGAGGATGGTTGTTTACACTACTTAAGATGTCTATTTTTGCATGTTCTTAAGCATAGGATTGCATTGCATGCTATAAATATTGCATAACATGCATCATCTTGCATTTAGAGTAGTTTGAATAAAATGGAGGTTAATTGTCTCCTTTTATGTTCATGGATAGGGAAAACTTTTTATCAGGGCCTCGGATCGAAGATCCAACCATACAGATGTGATCAGGGCGACGATTGGAGTTCAAGGACTCCAAGATCACCCTAATCAGGCATCTGTAGCATCAGATAGAGATTAGGGAACCCTAGAAGATCAAGGGCCAAGATGGTGTGAATCCTCACTTCAAACGACAAATCCGACTACACAGATGGATTCAGATTGACGGTCGCTGCCTAACAGCATGAAAATTGACTCAATCCGACAACTGTGGCACCATCTACATCACCCAGAAGATGGACGGCTAAGATGGTGCCACGTGGTGCCATCTCAGCCGTCCAACCGGCCCTCAAGATTGCCGCTGCCTCTCCAAAGGACATCCAGCGCACGATCTGGGCCATTGGATCTTCATCCAACGGCTGTGGATGCAGCGCCTTAAATCGTCCGCGCGACCTTCTTGATTGTGTAGTGCAGCGGAGACGACACTGCGGGCGAAGCAGAGGTCGCGGGGTCGAGCCCTTGCAAGCCTCAAATCAGGTGTGGGCGAGTGGGTGCGTGGAGCGTTGGATCGCGATCGAACGGTCGCGCGCGCCCGATAGCACCCACGCGCTATTGTACGCGCAGCGAAGACACAACATTGTACGCGAGTGGGTGCGCGCTGAGGAGGCGGGCGTAGCGCAATCTGAGTCGTCCGATCTCGTAATCGGACTGCTGAGGATGGCTGAATGTGCGCGTGTGTTGAGCGCGCGGGCAAGCGAGCGGGCGTGCGTGCGCCGCCCACTACGCCCATGTTCAGACCTTTAGTGACGGTTTTATCCGTCACTAAAGGTCCTGAATTAATGTTTTAAGAGTTGTAATGACCAAATTGCCCCCACTCCTTGCAACTATAAAAGGAGACCCCCCTCCACACGAAATTCTCATCCCTTCCTTCTCTTCTCTGCCTCTCCAAAGCTCAAGAGAATCTTGTCCCATACCCGGGATGCTTCTCACAAGATAAAGTCAATTTTTCGTCCCCCTTTCGGAAGCGGATCCCGCTATGACGACGACGTGCTACCTCATTGCCGTTCTTCCTACTTCGCCCTCCTTCGTCCAGGCGTCGTCTCGTCCGGCTCGTCCTCCAAGCGACCTCGAGGAGGATATCTCTCTCCCCATTCTTTTACTACTTTCTAGAGTAGTTTTACTGCTTTCTAGAATAGATTTACTGCTTTCTAGTTTAATCATTTTCTCGCTTTCTAGTCATAATGTTTAGTGTAACAAACAATCTTTCTAATGATGAAATTCCATGTTTATTCTGCATCTCGTTTTGGTTTCTGTTTGTAATATTCTTTCTCTCTCTTATTCTCTCTCTCTTCTATTATTGTAAATAGTTAGATAGTTCTAATCAATTAATTTACTTCGTGACAAATAAAACAAACACGTAGTTTTTAAATCAAATGTCCACCTCCCTGTGTTCGACCAGGAATTTCCATTTCGGTATAAATTTTATTTGTTGAACACGAGTTCTTCGCTTTCATACTACGACGATAGGTTTTCAAAACCAAACACGTTAGTGTAGCAACTCCGTGCATTCAACATTTTGGCACCGTTGCCGGGGATTCAACATTTTGGCGCCATTCTCGAACGTTCAACATTTTGGCACCATTGCCGGGGAGGTCAACATTTTGGCGCCGTTGCCAGGGAGGCGATGCTATTTGATTTTTTTTCTTCGCATTTTCTAACTTACGAATCATTTACCTCACTTCCCTCCTTTCTTATTGTGATTGCAGGTACTCTTCCAAGACAGTCAAAAGTGGTAGATTGGAGTAAAGTGCTGTGGAAGGTTTTGTAAGTTATCCCCCACCTCCCACCCATTAGATTTCATTTCACCACATAATAACACAAACATCAATCAACCTAGGTGTTCTTATAAACTCTAAGGTTAGATTGTTTGTTGTTTGACACCCACACCCGCCCCAACCCCTACATTAAAAAAAAAAGAAAAATTAAAAAAATCACACAGAGGTACACAACCTCATCTGATTTTCAAACTGAACCGGTAAATCAACCTGTGGAGCTGGTACACACATCCAAACACATAATTGAGTAGAAATCAGATTAGGTAATTATTTGTATGCCTAATTAAGTGGTGCAACAGACCAATTGATTGAGTTGATTGGGCCGCACCACTTCAATTAAAATCAACTCATCAAGTAGCTGCCACTTAGGTTCAACTATTAGGGATTTACCAGGCACTCCACATTCTTTTTAAGCTTCAAAGGAAAATATCTTCACCTGTGCTTTCAAAACCTGGTGTGCCAAAAAAACTTGTTTGCAAACACCTAAAGTTGAATCCTAAAAGCTACTAAGCAATATTTGAACTCTAAAATTCACCACATCAAAAATAATCCTGCTTGAAAACCACTGGTTGTTCATGCACACACAAATCAATCAATCATTAGGGCACAACCCATTTAAAGGGCCCATCACATTCCAAAGCACATTCAAACCTAGCCCTAAATAAACAGAGTAGATGTTGGCCTTAAGGATTTGACTCGCTCTTCAGAACCCGGAACGAGATTATTTTCGATTAGTCTGTTTCTACTGTTCAATCTGATGTCTAGCTAGGGGAGCAGAATCAAACGATCGCGGCTGGGGGGTACACTAGGAACCGGAGAACCAAGTCGAAGGAGGAACCTTCTCCCCAATCCCTCCTTCTAACTGGTTGGATTGAACAGACAGAAGTAGATCAAATCGTTCCTTTATCTCAAGACGGATTTTGGGAGTCTGTAGGTCTTTAGGCTAGCCCACTTAAGGACAGGTTTGATTGTTTGTGTTGCAAGGCACCTTTCTTCCTTCCGTGTCTCATGAATCCTTCCACATATTACACGCATTCCCGCTCTTTCCCTCCTGTTTTGAATTATCCTCAACAGGACGATTATCCCGACTTGTACTGTAATCAACCATCAGTTAGTTGGGATAACTCGGATTGGGGATACAGTTTCGGGCCTCCGTGTTTAGGGTCTAACCCTGAACACTATAATTGCGATTTCTATCCTTCTCAGAGCCACATCGATTATAGATCGTCAACCTTTCATGGAAAACCTAATACGATCTACAATCAAGAAGGATACACCGATCCTTACCCATCCTCAGATTACATTGCCTTTAGGTCATCACCACCTTTTGAACAATCTGAAATGACCAATTATCAGGAAGGGTATAACGAATCTCAATTCGTTAATTCCCTTGCATTGACCCCAAACCCGCCTAACCTTGAACCAACTCATTTGGTTCAGGTTAACTAGGTTCAAGATAAGGTTCTGGCTAACTTGAGGAATATCATACAAACTTTAGAAGTTCAGCCAACACCTTCCATTGAAAGATTGGAGGCCCTGATTCAGATGATTGATGATTTGAATATGTGTTTGTTGGATTAGATCAAGGATGTTAAGGATAAAAACCCGGGTGAGGTTATACTTGAGAAGTTAGCGAAATTGAGGATGAGATTTGTGGTTGCTTTGATTCAATAGTGGGATGATTCCCAGGATGAACCCTCTTCAAGAGGACCAATTTCAGAACCCGCTCAGGCACCTGTTGGGGAGGACATGTGCTACAAGGCTGACCAGATTGAATTAGAGCAACCAATTAGGGATGATTTGATTTCTTCACCTGAGATCCCTGAGCCAAGGTATGAGGAAACGTATGTCTCCATGGACCATAAAGTGACAGATGATTTTGGGACATACATCAATACGGATCTTGATTTCCTTGATTCTGATGGTGAAGATTCAAGTTGCGAAGTCTCACGCAAGTTTACAGAACATGATTTTTGTGAGACGATTGGGCCTGAGGAATCTGAAAGATCATTTGATAGCCCAAGAACTGAGGAAACTGATCCTATTAGGGCACACATTACAGATCCAGAATCACATTTTCTGGAGGATTCAATTCAATGCCTTGATTATTAGTTACACCCCGTTGAGCTTATCGATGATTCTACTTTTAAGATAATTAGACCCAAGTCAATTTTGATTCAGCCACATCATTTAGACTTGGAGATTTCATATGGGGTGATTAATATACAAGAGGTCCTAGAATTTGACATGCTGAATGAGGATGATAGGAGCCGGGAAATTTTGATTTGGGAAGTAAGTTCTGGAGGAAGTACAAGACTGAGTCGAAGGGTGCCTATTAAGCTGAAACCTTCAAACCAGGACCCTTACGACATTTGTCTTAAGGATGTCAAACCCAAGCACACATTCAATGATTATCCTTTTGAGCTTGAAATCTCTGTAACCCGACTCTTTGGTCTTGGGTTGCATCCTCATAAATCGCAGGTCCGACCCCGCTTGCATACTGATTTTAGGTTTTAGGTAATTTTATCCAGAACCTGAGATATTCTCGATTATGGGGTATGGGTCTGCACCACAATCTGGTCCACATCTGTGGACATTTACTGACAGGTCAGAAGTTTCTTATGTTTATTCTAATTCTGACTTGCACCTGTGAATTCGTTATTTCTCTTCTTTGTATAGTGTGCCTAGCTGAAGGCATTAAATTTAGCCCATATACAGTTCTTTTTAGTTTCTATCTCGGAGCGGACCTGACATTCATGCAATTCAGGTGCTTTCTACGCTATTTCACTTTGTATCATGTCTTTTTAATACAATGAGGACATTTCATTAGATAGGCATGGGGGGGTGGATATTCATCTCTGAATTTATTCATCAGCTCCATAGATTTGTTTTATTTTCTTTTATTAAAAAAAAATTGAATTAGGAAAGAGAACTTGGGTTTAAGAAAAATTTCAATCTTAGGAAATACTACATTATGATTTGAACACAAAGACCCTTCAGATCTTTGGACTTAATCAGCCCATGTATCTACTAAAATGTGGATTTGTTTTTCGAGTCCTCGCCAACCTAAATTCTATTTTAATTGGAGTAAATAAGCTTGGGTGATAAGTACATGACTTATCAACCCGCCCTCTAATTTGAGGAAATTTTAAGTCTTAAGCATCTACACACTATCTTTGCACTAACTTGTTTTTCGACGATTTTAACGGAAATTGGGTAGCTAATGAACCTTCTAGGGTGATATGGTTGGCAAGTTATCGTGGGTAACAGCCCATAGGTAGGTTGTCTAGAGCCTAGTCACTGGACCTTTCTCTTTTTGTTGCCTTTAAGTAAATCTTAGACCAGGGAAGCCACTTACTTAAAAAAAGAAGAAAAAAAGAAAAAAACAATCAAAAAGAAAAGGAGAAAAGAAGAAAAAGAAATAAGCCACACTTCACTGCACGAGTATGGCTGGCAAGTTGTCGTTGGTAACAGCTCATTGACCGGTTGTCCAGAACCCAGCTCTGTAAATGCATTGAAAATTCCCAAAACACTTAGGAAGAATCGGAGTAGAATAAACTGAGGAGATATACACTGGATTCACCCTTGTGTTGACCCCGTAAAAAAATAAAAGTAGGGAGAAAGCTACCGGTTGTAAAGATACACCTTTAGGCAGAATTTTTTTAGGTCACCTAGAGGTGTAGAAATCCGAAGTCCGTTTTTACTGTCGATCAACGAGTCTATCACATGCACAATAAGATGCTTAGAACTTAGGGTTCTCATCAAAGCTTGGGTGAGTTGAATGGCTGTAGAAAGCCACTCTTAAACCCTAAAACTTGAAAATCCAAAAAAATTAGAAAAGAGGAAAAAGAGAAAAAGAAATTTTTCTTTGAATAAGGCGAGGGCTTGAGGCAGTCTATATTTTGGCAGATACTCGGGCACTGTTGTGTCTTTGAAAGTTCAGATCCTAAGTAGACAATTTCTTAATGATTGAAAATAACTTATGCCCAAATAATCCAACCTAATTATTTTATAAATAGCATATAGTTTTTGCTAGGGACTAGCAAAAGATAGGCATGGGGGTATGATGTGAATGTGTTTACACTACTTAAGATGTCTATTTATTCATGTTCTTAAGCATAGGATTGCATTGCATGCTATAAATATTGCATAACATGCATTATCTTGCATTTAGAGTAGTTTGAATAAAATGAAGGTTAATTGTCTCCTTTTATGTTCATGGACAAAGCAAACCTTTTACCAGGGCCTCGGATCGAAGATCCAACCATACAGATGTGATCAGGGCGACGATTGGAGTTCAACGACTCCAAGATCGCCCTAATCGGGCATCTGTAGCATCAGATAGAGACATGGGAACCCTAGATCAAGGGCCAAGATGGTGTGAATCCACACTTCAAACAACAAATCTGACCGCACGGATGGATTCGGATTGACGATCGCAGCCTAACAGCGTGAAAATCGACTCAATCTGACAACCGTGGCACCATCTACATCATCCAGAAGATGGATGGCTAAGATGGTGCCATGTGGCACCATCTCAGCCATCCAACCGACCCTTAAGACCGCCGCTGCCTCTCCATAGGACATCCAGCACACGATCTGGGCCGTTGGACTTCATCCAATAGCTATGGATGCAGCACCTTAAATCGTTCGTGCGACCTTCTCGACTGCGTAGCGCAGTGGAGACAACGCTGCGGGTGAAGCAGAGGTCGTGGGGTCGAGCCCCCGCGAGCCTCAAATCAGTCGCGGGTGAGCGGGCACGTGGAGCGTCGGATCGCGATCGAATGGTCGTGCATGCCCGATAGGGCCCATGCGTTATTGCACGCGCGGCGAAGACGCAACATCGTACGCAGGCAGGCGCGCGCTGAGGAGGCGGGCGTAGCACGATCTGAGCCGTCCGATCCCGCAATCTAACGGCTGAGATTGGCTGAACGTGCACGTGCGTTGAGCGCGTAGGCAAGCGAGTGGGTGCGCACGCGCCACCCACTACGCCCATGTTCTGACCTTTAGCTATGGTTTTATCCGTCACTAAAGGTCCTGAATTAATGTTTTAAGAGTTGTAATGACCAAATTGCCCCCACTCCTTGCAACTATAAAAGGAGACCCCCTCCACACGAAATTCTCATCCCTTCCTTCTCTCCCTCTCCAAAGCTCAAGAGAAGCTTGTCCCACACCCGGGATGCTTCTCGCGGGATAGTTAATTTTTCGTCCCCCTTTGGAAGCGGATCCCGCAACGACGACGACATGCTGCCTCGTTCCCGTTCTTCCTGCTTCGCCCTCCTTCATCCTGCTTCATCCTCCTTCGTCCAAGGGTCGTCTCGTCCGTCTCGTCCTCCAAGCGACCTTCGAGGAGGATATCTCTCTCCCCATTCTTTTACTGCTTTCTAGAGTAGTTTTACTGCTTTCTAGAATAGATTTACTGCTTTCTAGTTTAATCATTTTCTCGCTTTCTAGTCATAGTGTTTAGTGTAACAAACAATCTTTCTGATGATGAAATTTCATGTTTATTCTACATCTCGTTTTGGTTTCTGTTTGTAATATTCTTTCTCTCTCTTATTCTCTCTCTCTTCTATTTATTGTAAATAGTTAGATAGTTCTAATCAATTAATTTACTTTGTGACAAATAAAACAAACACGTAGTTTTTAAATCAAACGTCCTCTTCCCTGTGTTCGACCCGAAATTTCCATTTTGGTATAAATTTATTTATTGAACATGAGTTCTTCGCTTTCATACTACGACGACAGGTTTTCAAAACCAAACACGTTAGCGTAGCAACTCCGTCGTTCAACAATGGTCCTTAGATATGACCTTTTGAAGGGGATCTCTACATAGGAGTGCTGGAGTAGTCTCTTCAATTATTTCATCAATGACCTCAATCTGAGAACAATCTTCAAATACGGATTGCTTATAAGTATCAAAAACATTCAACCGGATCTTTTTGTTCCCAAAGCCCATTTTAAGTGCCTCTGATCTACAATTGATAGAGGCGTTGGTTGTGGCCAAGAAGGGGCATCCCAGAATAATGGACGGCTTTGTGGGCATATTAGATGGGTCAGTATCTAGCACCAGAAAGTCAACAGGGAAGAAGAAGTCCTCCACTCTCACAAGGACATCTTGCAGCAATCCCCGTGGTGTCTTAAGTGATCTATCTGTGACTTGGAGGATGACTGGACTAGGCTTTAACTTGCCTCCTCCGAAAATGTTGTAGATAGAGCTCGGTAAAATGTTCACCCCCGCACCCAGATCGAGCAAAGCCTCATCAATGTGTTGGTTACCTATAACCACTAAAATATACGGGGCCCCTGGGTCTTTCATTTTGGGGGGTGTTCTATGTTGGAGAACCAAGCTAACATGGTCAAGCAGGATGACCTTGGTTTGGACTTGTTTCCTAGATCGGCACTTTTGGGTGCATAAATCCTTCAGAAACTTGGCATAGGATGGGATCTGTTTGATAGCTTTCAATAGAGGCAAGTTGTTCTGGACTTGCCTAAAAGTGTCCATAATCTCCTCTGTCCTATTCTTGGCTCCAGGAGAGCCAATAGAAGATTCCCCAGGAGCACATAGGCGCTTTGGATAGGGCACCTGTTTGCAGCACTTGATCATGTTTTAAATCAGTTGCGCCATAGTATAGGTGACCAAGCGATGACAACAAATAAGAATTTATTACTCGAAAACCTAAGTATTCGAGGTCGAACACAGGAAGCAAATGGAATTTATTCACTAATCTCAATAATGTAATTAAACACTTAGAATTACTCAAAACTTAATTCAGAATATAAATGCAAGAGTTTATGAATTAAATCTATAGTGAAAATAAAAGAGTTGGACGTCTGATCATAGGATCAGACATCTTAAATGATGGCCTCTTATTCTTCTCCTTGTAGCTTTCTCTTCTTCTTCCTTCTCTTTCTCTTCTTCACAGTGCCTCTTTGCCTTGCTATTCTCTTTTCCTTTCTTCTCTTTTTCTTTCTGCTTCAGTTGCTTGTCTTTTGCCTTCTCTTATTTGCTTTCTTCCTTCTCTTCTTCCTCTGCGGGCCTTCTTTCTTTCCTTCTTCAGCCTTAGCTTCCTTCACTCTGCTTCCCTTGGCTTCAACCTTAGCTTTCCTTTGACGTTCGCTTCTCTTTGGCTTCGACTCTTCCTTCTCTTGTTCCTCTGCGAGTCTTCTTCTTTCTTTAGCCTTCCTTCCTTCTTCTTCCTTTTGCAGCTAAGTGTCAGCTTCCCTTCAGCTGTGCCTTCCTTCTTCTTCTTCCCTGCACAAATCGAAGAGCAAAACCTACCCCTCTACCCACCCCCGCGTCTCTCTCTCTGTATATCTCTCTTCGGTATGCTCTCCTAGAGTCAGGTAATCGGGTCGGGTCCCGTGCCCTTGTCTAGGCGCACCGACGGGGGTGTGGTGCGCGAGGAGTGCTCGGTAGGTTAGTCGGGTCGGGTGCCAGGTCCGTGGGGTAGAGTGTCGTGGACAAGACGTGTAAATGGCGAGGGACCTCACCCCATGTTTGTCTCACGGCGAAGAACATAAAACACAAAATCAATTTATTGTATGCGCCGCACTCAGACGTTCACGAGGTGGGACTAATGTTTCACCAGCTTTTGCAGGCAGATGACTTCTTCCAATTGCTGCAGCTGGAGTCCTCGCCAAACCAATTACCCTGCTGTCTGAGTTCGTGCACATGTCTACTTCCTTTGGGACCCTGACACTTGGAGCACGCATCCTGGGATGAAGCTTGCAACCTTCTCGAGCTGTCATTAATGGCGGCTGGTGCTCAGATCTGCCATACATGAATACGGCCTGGCGGCCCCATTAAAATAGATGGGAAGCTTCACCGTGTGAAGGCGAAGGTGAGACGGTAGGTGGCAGGCCACGGGGCAGCCTAGGCGTGTGAGCCTAGGTCGCTCTGTGGCCAGGCTTATCGGTTAGGTCAGGGGGTGTTTATGGTGGTGTAGGCGGTCAATGGATGGGTGGAAGATGTTCAGTAGTCGACGGCGGAGGTGAAGAGGTTGGTAGCTGTTGAACCGTATTTCGAATCGGTACGCTTACGTGTTTGGTTTTGGAAAACCTGTCGTTGTAGTTCGAAAGCGAAGAATTCGTGTTCAACAAATAAAAATTTATACCGAAAAGAATTCCGGGTCGAAACAGGGAGGCTACGTTGATCTATATTCGTAATTATATTTTTTTAGGATTTTTGTTAAGCAAGGTGTTATAATTACAATGGAGCTATCAAACTAAGAGAGAGAGAGAGAGAGAACATGCATTCAATATTTCAATTGTTTATAAAAGTTACATTAGAATGCGGAAAATCAATTACACTATAAAGCAGGAAAATTCTACACTAGAAAAGCTGTAAATAAGAATGGGAGAGAGAAGTTATCCTCCTCAACGATTGCTTGGAGGACGAGCCGGACGGGACGACGCCTAGATGAAGGAGAACGAAGCAGGACGAAGGAGGACGAAGCAGAAGAACGGGAACGGAGCAGCACGTCGTCGTCGTCGCGGGATCCACTTCCGAAGGGGAACGAAAATTGGACTTTATCTCGCAAGAAGCATCCCAGGTGTGGGACAAGCTTCATTTGAGCTTTGGAGGGGTAGAGAGGAGAAAGAAGGGATGAGAATTTCGTATGGAAGGGGTCTCCTTTTATAGTTGCAAGGAGTGGGGGCAAAATGGACATTACAACTTCAAAATAGTAAAAGAGGGGTCTTTAATGATGGATAAATCCGTCACTAAAGCCCTCAACGTGGGCGTCGTGGCCGGCTCGCGCGCGCCTCCTCGCCTGCTCGCGCGCTCAACGGCTTGTGCACGTTCTCCGCTTTTCAGCCATCCAATCGCGAGATCGGACGGCTTAAGATGCGTCTCCGCCCGCTGTGTTGCGCTCCCGCCCACCCGTCTGATTGCACGTTCGATTGCGCGTCCAGTCGCACGTCGACGCTATCGGGCACACGCGGCCGTCTGATCTCCATCTGACGCTCCACCCGTGCCCAATCGCCCGCGCCTGCCGCTCCTCGCACGGCTCGAACCCGCGCCCAGTGCTCGCGATAGAGCGCTCGACCACTGCACTATGGGGCGCAGATGGTCGAGCGGACGCTTTTAAATGCGAGCGCCCACAGCCGTTGGATTAAGATGCAACGGTGGAGAATAATCGGGCGCGGGGCCTTCACAAGATGAAGCGATCGTTTGGGTGACTGAGATGGCGCCACATGGCGTTATCTTGGCCATCCATCTTCTGGAAGTTGTAGATGGTGCCACGGATGTCGGATTGACTCGATTTTTGTGTCGTTGGGCTGCGATCGTCTATCCGAATTCATCCGTGCGGTCGGATTTGTCATCTGAAGTGTGGATTTTCACCATCTTGGCCCTTGATCTTCTAGGGTTCCCCGGTCACTATCTGATGCTACGGATGCCTGATTAGGGCGATCTTGGAGTCGTTGAACTCCAATCGTCGCCTTGATCACATCCATACGGTTGGATCTTTGATCCGAGGTCCCGACGAAATGTTTGCCCTGTCCAAGCACATAAAAGGACATAATTAACCTCCATTTTATTCAAACTACTCTAAATGCAAGATGATGCATGCTATGCAATATTTATTTCATGAAATGCAATCCTATGCTTAAGAACATGCATAAATGGACATTTTAAGTAGTGTAAATGTGTTTACATCATACCCCCATGCCTATCTTTTGCTAGTCTCTAGCAAAAACTATATGCTATTTATAAAAGAATTAGGTTGGATTATTTGGACTTGAGTTAGTTTTTCAATCATTAAGAAATTGTCTACTTAGGAACTGAACTTTCAAAGACACAACAGTGCCCATGTATCAGCCAAAATGTAGACCGCCTCAAGCCCTCGCCTTATTAAAAGAAAAATTTCTTTTTTCTTTTTTTGATTTTCAAATTTTCGGGTTTAAGAGTGGCTTTCTATGGCCATTCAACTCACCCAAAATTTGATGAGAACCCTAAGCTTTAAGCATCTTATTGTGATTGTGATAGACTCATTGACCGGCAGTTAGAACAGACTTTGGATTTCTACGCCTCTAGGTGACCTTCAAAAGACTTCTACCCAAAGGTGTATCTTTACAACCGATAGCTTTCTCCCTACTTTTATTTTTTACGGGGTCAACACAAGGGTGAATCCAGTGTATATCTCCCCAGTTTATTCTACTTCTCCGCTTCTTCCTAAGTGTTTTGGGAATTTTTAGTGCATTTTCTGAGCTGGGTTCTGGACAACCGGTCGATGAGCTGTTACCACCGACAACTTGCCAGCCATACTCGTGCGGCGAAGTGTGGCTTATTTCTTTTTGTTCTTTTCTCTTTTTTTTTTTTTTAAATAGGTGGCTTCCCTGGTTTAAGATTTACCTAAGGGTAGGAAAAGGAGAAAGGTCCAGTGATTGAGCTCTGGACAACCAACCAATGGGTTGTTACCCACGATAACTTGCCAGCTATATCACCCTAGAAGGTTCACTAGCTACCCAATTTCCATTAGAATCGCCGAATGAGTCAGTGCAAAAAAAAGTGTGTAGATGCTTAAGACTCAAAATTCCCTCAAATCAGAGGGCGGGTTGAGAAGTCGTGTACTTATCACCCAAACTTATTTACTCCAATTAAAATAAAATTCAAGTTGGCGAGAAATTGAAAAACAAATCCACATTTTAGTGGATACACGGGCTGATTAAGTTCAAAGACCTGAAGGGTCTTTGTGTTCAGATCTTAATGTAGTTTTTCCTAAGATTGAAAATTTTCTTAAACCCAAATTCTCTTTCCTAATTTCGATTTTTTTTAAAATCAAAATAAAACAAATCTATGGAGCTGACGAATGAATTCAAAGATAAATATCCACCCCCCATGCCTATCTAATGCAATGTCCTCATTGTATTAAAAAGACATAAAATAGAGTGGAAAAGCGAAGAAAGCACCTGAATTGCGTGAATGTCAGGTCCGCTCCAAGATGAAAAATTAAAAAAAACTGTATATGTGCTGAGTTTAGTGCCTTCAGCTAGGCACACTATACAAAGAAAAGAAATGAAGAATTCACAAGTGTAGGTCAGAATTAGAAAAAATAGAAGAATTCTCTGACCTGTCAGCAGAGGTCCACAGATGTGGACCAGATTGTGGTGCAGACCCACACCCCATAATCGAGAATATCTTAAGTTCTGGATAAAAATTACCCAAAACCTAAAATCAGAATGCAAGCGGGGTCGGGCCTGCGATTTATGAGGATGCAACCCAAGACCAAAAAGTCGGGTAACAGAGAATTGAAGCTCAAAAGGATAATCGTTGAATGTGTGCTTGAGTTGAACATCCTCGAAACAAATGTTGTAGGGGTTCTGATTTGATGGTTTCAGCTTAAAATGAACCCTTCGACTCAATCTTCTATTTCCTCCAAAATTAACTTCCCAAATTAGAACTTCCCAGCTCCTATTCTCCTCATTCAGCATATCAAATTCCAGGACCTCTTGTATATTCATCACCCCGTTTGAAATCTCCAAGTCTAAATGATGTGGCAGAATCAAAATTGACTTGGGTCTAATTATCTCAAAATTAGAATCATCAATAAGCTCAACAGGGTGTAATTGATAATCAGGGCATTGAATTGATTCCTCCAGAAAATGCGATTCTAGATCCGTAATGTGTGCCCTAATAAGATCAGTTTCCTCAGTTATTGGGCTATCAAATGATCTATCAGATTCCTCAGGCCCAATCGTCTCACAGAAATTATTTTCAGAAAACTCGCGTGAGACTTCGCAACTTGAATCTTCACCATCAGGATCCGTATCAATGTATGTCCCAAAATCAGTAGTCACTTTGTGTTCCCCAGAGACATACGTTTCCTCGTATCCCAGCTCAGGGATCTCAGGTGAAGAAATCAGATCATCCTTAATTGATTGCTTTAATTCAATCTGGTCAGCCTCGTAACACGTGTCCCCCAACAGGTGCCTGAGCGGGTTCTGTCATTGGCTTTCCTGAAGAGGGTTCATCCTGGGAATTATTCCAAGATTGAATCAAAGCAACCACGAATCTCATCCTCAATTTCGCTAATTTCCCAAGTAGAAACTCACCAAGGTTCTTATCCTTAACATCCTGGAGCCAATCCAACAAAGACTTGTTTAAATCATCAATCATTTCAATCAGGGGCTCCAATCTCTCAATGCAAGGTATTCGCTGAACTTCTAAAGATTGTATGATATTCCTCAAGTTAGCCAGAACCTTATCTTGAACCTGGTTAACCTGAACCAAATGAGTTGGTTCAGGGTTGGGTGGGTTTGGGATTAATGCAAGGGAATTAGCAAATTGAGATTCTTTATACCCTTCCTGATAGTAGGTCATTTCAGATTGTTGAAAAGATGGTGATGACCTAAAGGCAGTGAAATCAGAGGATGGGTAAGGATCGGTGTATCCTCCTTGATTGTAGATCGTAATAGGTTGTGCATGAAAGGAAGACGATCTATAATCGATGTAGCTCCGAGAAGGATAGAAATCATAATCAAAGTGTTCAGGGTTAGACCCTAAACATGGGGGTCCGGAATTGTATCCCCAATCCGAATTATCCCAACTGACTGGTGGTTGATTACAATACGAGTTGGGATAATCGTCATGTTGAGGATAATTCACAACAGGAGGGAAAGAGTGGGAATGCGTGAAATATGTGGAAGGATTCATGAGACACGGGAGGAAGAAAGGTGCCCTGCAATACAAACAATCAAACCTGTCCTTAAATGGGTTAGCCTACAGACCTACAGACTCCGAAAACCTGTCTTGAGATAAAGGAACGATTTGATCTACTTCTGTCAATTCAATCCAACCAGTTAGAAGGAGGGACTGGGGAGAAGGTTCTTCCTTCGGCTTGCGCCTCCGGTTCCTAGTGTACCCCCCAGCCGCGATCGTTTGACTGTGCTCCCCTAGCTAGACATCAGATTGAACAGTAGAAACAGACTAATCGAAAATAATCTCGTTCTGAGTTCGGAAGAGCGAGTTCAATCCTTAAGGCCAACGTCTACTCTGTTTTATTTAGGGCTAGGTTTGAATGTGCTTTGGAATGTGATGGGTCCTTTAAATGGGTTGTGCCCTTAATAATTAATTAATTTGTGTGTGCGTGCACAACCAGTGGTTTTCAAGCAAGATTATTTTTGATGTGGTGAATTTTAAGGTTCAAATCTTGCTTAGTAGCTTTTACGATTCAACTTTAGGTGTTTTCAAACAAGTTTCATTGTCACACCAGGTTTTAAAAGCACATGTGATGATGTTTTCCTTTAAAATTTAAAAAGAATGTGGAGTGCCCGGTAAATCCCTAAGAGTTGAACCTAATTGGCAGCTACTTGATGAGTTGATTTTAATTGAAGTGGTGCGGCCCAAACAACTCAAACAACTGGCCACATATGCACCACTAAGTTAGGCACACAAAGATGGTTAACCTAGAATGGTTTCTACTCTTTTATGTGTTGCTTTATGTGTACCGGTTCCACAGATCAGAACCTGGTTGAGTAGAAACAAATCAATTTGGTTAAGTGCCTTTGAATGTGGGTGTACGTTGTGTGTTTGTTGAAAATTGCCCCACAGAATTATCTTTTTGTTTTTTTTTTATATAAATTAAGGTGGAATGAATGTGACTGAGAATCCAAACAACCAAACTATTCCTAGGATTTATGCAAACACCTAGGTTAATTAGAATTTGGATTCAATGTGGCGAATGAAATCTATGGAGGGGGAAAGAATAGGGGATAACTTACAAAACCTTCCACAGCACTTTACTCCAATCTACCGCTTTTTCTCGTCTCAAAAGAGTATCTGCAATTACAATAAGAAAGGAGAAAAGTGCGGTAAATGATTTGTAAGTTACAAAACGCGAAGAGAAATCAAAGAGCGTCGCCTACCCGGCAACGGCTCCAAAATGTTGAATCGTATTTTGAATCGCTACGCTTACGTATTTGGTTTTCGAAAACCTGTCATTGTAGTTCGAAAGCGAAGAATTTGTGTTCAACAAATAAAAATTTAAACCGAAAAGAATTCCAGGTCGAACACAGGGAGGCTACGTTGATCTATATTCGCAATTATATTTTTTTTAGGATTTTTGTTAAGCAAGGCGTTATAATTACAATGGAGCTATCAAACTAAGAGAGAGAGAGAGAGAGAGAAAGAGAGAGAGAGAACATGCATTCAATATTTCAATTGTTTATAAAAGTTATACTAGAATGCGGAAAATCAATTACACTATAAAGCAGGAAAATTCTACACTAGAAAAGCTGTAAATAAGAATGGGAGAGAGAAGTTATCCTCCTCGACGATTGCTTGGAGGACGAGCCGGATGGGACGACGCCTGGATGAAGGAGAACGAAGCAGGACGAAGGAGGACGAAACAGAAGAACGGGAACAGAGCAGCACGCTGTCGTCGTCGTGGGATCCACTTCCGAAGGGGAACGAAAATTGGACTTTATCTCGCAAGAAGCATCCCGAGTGTGGGACAAGCTTCTTTTGATCTCTGGAGGGGTAGAGAGGAGAAAGAAGGGATGAAAATTTCGTATGGAGGGGGTCTCCTTTTATAGTTGGAAGGAGTGGGGCAAAATGGACATTACAACTTCAAAATAGTAAAAAAGGGGTCTTTAGTGATGGATAAATCTGTCACTAAAGCCCTCAACGTGGGCGTCGTGGCCGGCTCGCGCTCGCCTCCTCGCCTGCTTGCGCGCTCAACGGCTTGCGCACGTTCGCCACTTTTTAGCCGTCTGATCGCGAGATCGGACGGCTTAAGATGCGTCTCCGCCCGCTGCATTGCGCGCCCGCCCGTGCGTCTGATTGCACGTCCGATTGTGTGTCCAATTGCACGTCGACGCTATCGGGCACGCGTGGCCGTCCGATCTCCATCTGACGCTCCACCCGCGCCCAATCACCCGCGCCTGCCGCTCCTTGCCACGGCTCGAACCTGCGCCCAGCGCTCGCGATAGCGCGCTCGACCACTGCGCTATGGGGTGCGGATGGTCGAGCGGACGCTTTTAAATGCGAGCGCCCACAGCTGTTGGATTAAGATCCAACGGCGGGGAGCGATCGGGCGCGGGGCCTTCACAAGATGAAGCGACCGTTTGGGTGGCTGAGATGGCACCACGTGGCGCTATCTTGGCCATCCATCTTCTAGAAGTTGTAGGTGGTGCCACGGATGTCGGATTGACTCGAATTTTGTGTCGTTGGGCTGCGATCGTCGATCCGAATTCATCCGTGCGGTCAGATTTGTCATCTGAAGTGTGGATTTTCACCATCCTGGCCCTTGATCTTCTAGGGTTCCCCGGTCACTATCTGATGCTACGGATGCCTGATTAGGGCGATCTTGGAGTCGTTGAACTCCAATCGTCGCCCTGATCACATCCATATGGTTGGATCTTTGATCCAAGGTCCCGAAAAAATGTTTGCCCTGTCCAAGCACATAAAAGGAGACAATTAACCTCCATTTTATTCAAACTACTCTAAATGCAAGATGATGCATGTTATACAATATTTATATCATGAAATGCAATCCTATGCTTAAGAACATGCATAAATAGACATTTTAAGTAGTGTAAATGTGTTTACATCAGTGACGAGACGTGTGGAGGTGTGGAGTGATGGATGCGTCTTGCCAAAGGTTGGCTGGAGATGGGGAAGATGGTGGTGGACAGTGGCTGTCGAGGGGTAATTCGTGAAATAAATTTAGGGGAATTAAAGAAGGGATAGAGACGAGTGATTCTAACCTAATTAAGTGGATGAAGGGGGAGAGATGGCGACTGACAGTACCTGCTGTCGCCGGAGAAGATGGCATCCAGTGGAGGGAGACGGCGGCGACGATGGGGCTAGAGATGCTGGTGTGGGTGTTGCGAAATGCGGAGGAGGATAGTAAGGACAGCTCTGCCACTGGTATGGTGGCAGAGTGGCGAGAAAGAGGAGGGCATCTTGCTAGAGCTCGCTGGACTACTTGGCCGGAGGATAAAAGACGAAATTGGGGTGGAACTCTGGCCAAGTCGAGCTGAGGAGGTGTGGCTGGAGTTGAGGGTCATTTTATAGGCACTGGCAGGGGCTCTTGTGCTTGCAAGGCAAGCTTCCAAATGCAAGAGTCCTCACTGGAGTAGGAAATCTGTTGGAGACCCAAATCTCTCGTTCGTTCGCATGAGAGATTGGGTGCAAATCAGAGATTAGGATCGAGCTCAGATGGAAGGGAATTCCTCAGAGAATCTCCCTTCCAAATCTGGGAGATCTCTGAGGAATCAGGGAGTACTTCCCCTCCATTCCTCACCGGAGAAGGATTTCTCCCCATTAATGGTGGAGGGACCTGTTTGTAAGAGTGGCGAGGAAGTTATGGGGGACTGTGCAATGGTTTTCAAAAGATAGGGACCAAAATATAATTGGGTGTACTAATTTGAAAAGTAGGTCAAGATGGCCTCCCCTTAGGTCCAAATTTTGGTACAAACCTAATTTGGACCTAAGGAATCCAATGGTGAAGTTGGATTTTAGGTTTGACCACGTTTGACTAGACATTTTACGTAAAAACTCAAAATTAGGTTAATTAATGAGCTAGGACCCCAATCTAGGTCAAAACAGGTTCCAAAGGCCAATTTGAAGGTTCTAAACCCTAGGGGATATTTTTCCATGAATTTTAGAGGGTTTATTTGATTTTTATTCTGACCAGAACCTTGTTGAATTAAGCAGATTTGTTTTAGAGTTACAGAATGTCATTTAATTCCTAGAGTGAACATGAACCCATTTCTGACTGAACCAACCCACTTTTTATCTTATTCAGACCATTTGACCTATGTTTTTCCTCTGAGAAATCCTGTTTATGTATTGCAATGGTAAAATTGCAGTTTTAACCTTTATTTCATGTTTTCTTCTCAGAACACTTATTCCTTGAATTAGGTCCTTCTCTAGGTTATGTAGGAGCTTTTATTCTCTTTCTTAGGTCAAAATGAGCTAGTTAGGGCTCATGATGAGGCTCTCATCAACACCCTCAGCTTCTGGGTAGAGGGGTCGTCATGGTGGGAGAGGGGTGGTGGAAGGATGACATCCTCATTGTGGGTGATTTCAAGCGAGGGAGAGCAATGTGGCTCTTCCTCGATGGAGATGGAACTTGGGTCGGGTGTAGAAGGGGAATTCTGAGATGTAACCGTAAGAGTGTTATCAGGCTTGTCAATCTTCTTTCCACTTCTCAACACGACCACAGCTTGGGCATGCTCCCTGAATATGACCCCCTTGCCCTTAGGGTTCTCCTCAGAAGAGATAGGCAGCTTCCCCAGATCACGTTGCCTAACCGCCTCAGTAAGACGACCAATTTGGGATTGCATATCAGTAATCATCTTATTCTGAGATTGGATGACCATATTCTGATGCTCTTGCATCGCTTTCATCATGGCTTTAAGTTCATCCATCTCAGAGGGCTTATTCTGAGGAGGGTTTTCATAAGATGGTTGGTAAATGGGTTGGGGAGGTAAGGGTCATGCATTCCCTGAGTTAGAAGCATCACCTTGCTTCCAAGAGAAGTTTGGATGGTTTCACCACCCTGGATTATAGGTATTGGAATAAGGGTTATTGCGAGGAGGTGGGTGGAAACCTTGGGTCGTGTTCAAGTTAACCTGAATCAACTCAGGGAATTGATTTTCCTGGTGGCACTCCGCAGTGGTATGCGTTGTGCTTTGGCAAATGGAGCATGCACTTGAAGCTTGAAAGATAGAGGCTGCTTGCGGGATCATGTCGAGGTTTGCTAAAAGCCAATCAAAGTTTTTTTTCAATAATTGAATCTGATAAGCCAAATCTAAGAAGCCCCGGCTTCATGGGCCTCTATCTTCCTCTACAAGATTGATGGTTTTCTTTCTTGGTAGGCAGAGGACAAATGTATGGAGTTGTTGCTTAAAGTTTCAAATAATGCCCAAGCTTCATCCTCAGTTCTGGTCTTGAAGGTTCCTACACAGGCTGCATCGATGGTTTGCCTATGCCTTTCAGATAATCCGTTATAGAACCTTTTGACCAACTACCATCTTTGCATCTGATGATGGGGGCATAACCTAAGAAGGTCATTAAAGCACTCCCAAGTCTCATGAAATTTCTCCCCTTTCTGTTGAGTAAAACCCATAATCTCTCTTCTATAATGGTTGGTCTTATAGGAAAATACTTTTTCAAAAAATCTCCCTTAAGGGTGGCCCAATCATTTACCCTTGCATCGAGGGTATGATACCAGTGCTTGGCCTTATCCTTTAGGAAGAATGGAAATAAAGTCCTCATCAGGGTTTCATCAGTAAAGCCCTAGAGCTTCACCATGGAACAGACCTCGGTGAATTCCTCCAAATGTCGATAGGGGTCCTCCTTAGTAGTACCATAAAAGGAGGGCAACAATGATATGGTACTGCTCTTGATCTCATATGGATTATCCCCTACCGGTCGTCTCAGTTCTTGTGCGGGTTGGTTGGTTGGAATAAAATAGTCCCCCAGGGTCCTTTGTTGATTTGCTCCTTGATCATCCATGCCTTCTCTTTTCTCTCCTAGGTGAGCTCTCCTAAGAATTCTTTCGGCTCAGTATCAAACACTAGACTGCCCTCAAGAAAGCATCTACCAAGCATACAATATCAATCACAATTCAAGTTCTTGTTGATTAAGTGAAACCTCCACTCCAAAGATAGGTTAAAAGGTCAAGGCTTATCCCTCCGTTCCCACGTAAATGGTATAAGAGGGGTGATGACTTGAGATCTTAACCTTCTTTGTTGCAGAGGTAGAATTGGTTGATATAGATGGCCAAACAAGTTATTCACTGCAATTACATGACCTAATTCAACCTTCGAGTGCCGTAGGACCTATACTTTGCTTAGATGATACTCCTAGGTGATTAAGTGAGAAGTTACTCCAAGGACGAACAAAGGGATGCAAGTAGGGCGAACCATTCCTTTGAGGCGATGCATATGCGGTGCCCCTTAACTACCCTTTTGTTCCTTTAAGAGGTGTCCCCCTCCATGAAGTATCAAAACACTTGGTCAAAAGATAGTACCACCACCACAAAGAACGATTGGAGGGTCTGCACTGATAAAGAGATCGGTGCCTATAGCCTTAAGGGATCGAGCCTTAGTGCGATGCCTAATGTGCATGCTCAGTGTCAGAAGTGTGCATCACACCATAAATCTCTCTTTTTTTTTTGAAAACGTAGACAAGTCCCTTTGAATCAGATCAAGTGTGATTTGATTTTAAGGTCGAATCTGATTATCAATCCCACTTTCAGTTAGGCGACCACTGAATTAGTAAATTCAATCAACTTGGTGGTCTTTGAATTTTAATCCGAATGCAAATGCATGAACAGAGATGGATGCAAAAGTTAGAAAGGTGTACCTGTCTTCAGCAATCTTCGTGCCAATATGCTCGTAATGCAACAATGAGATCTAATGTGCTGCTTAATCACCCTAAATGCATGCACCTAAGGGCATGCAACTCCTAAACAGGCAACTCGATATTTTCTTTTGTTTGTTTTAAAGGCAAGTAAGCAAAAAAATGTAAACCCTAGTAGTTAAAGAATGTGGGGATAGACCCCAAAAATTTAGCCCCAATTACTACAAGGAAGAGAAGATAGAAATAAAGTTCTAATGTCTATCTAAACTAAATCTAAACTACGATCTAATGACTAAATTAGAAAAAGGATCCTCCGTAGGCCTACGTGCGTGGGATCAAGGCCCACAACCACCTGTTGCTGGCCTCTAGGTGGCATCAAGGTCCACCAAAAAGATCACCTTCGTCGTGTGTGCCCATTGCATTCGTTGTGTGTTTTTGCACAGAAGAAGATCCACAGTTAGTATTTCAGAAAAGCTTTAAAAATAGCAAAAAATAACATAAAATTCCTGAAAAAATTAATAGGCGTGTTTCCTCCCCGACAACGGCGCCATTTGAAATAGCGATCTTCGTTTTCATTGAAAACTTTAGCATGAAATGACGTGTCGTGGCAGTTTGTTGCATGGTAGAAAATTGCTTTTCAAAAATATTTAATAATTCAAAACTAACCATGAAGAGTTAGGTCGTCTCCACAGGGAGGAATTAGCCTATTTAAACTAATGAATCATGTCTTGTTTATTAGGGAATCTCAATGTGTATGCATACTAACTGGTGCACATGTTTTCAACATAATTTCTTGATTTAAAGAATTAATCAATAATGTAAGGGTGCACATGCAAAATCACCATAATATATTACTCTGTTAACAAGTGAATAGTGATCTCGGCATATAGCAAAAATGTAAGTATTAATCTCCAACAGGATAAACCCTGTTTACTATAACCTCATTTTATGCTTTGAATCCTTCATAAAAGTAATTCAAATAAACAAGAGGTATATCCATGCAAATTACTTTCCATAATTTAATGCCTTAAATAAATGAATAGCAACATCTGCAATGGCATTTAGCGTAAATACTAATTGAAGCTTTACTGTATCAAAACAGGGGAGTTTGTTCCCCTCATGCACACGTGGTGGAGAGGGCACGGTTGGACGCAAGGGTCGAGGGGGCAGTGCACCGCGACGAGGACTTCATGTTGATGTTGGTCTCGCGATGAACAGTGGTCAGAACTGGCTGGATGGAGAGCTTGACACCGGCAAAGCTTCTTCCTATTGCTGGCAGCAGGAGGGGACCCAGGTTGCTGCATCTGCGTTCGCACGGCTAGGCGTCGCACTTGGGATTTGCTGGTCACGCGAGGAGGTGTGCCGTGCGAAGAAAAGAATGGCAGGCTGGAGGTAGCACGCTACTGCTGTTGTGACACACCTGCTGGCCGTGCGTGGAAGGGGAGATGTAGGTGTGTGATGCGTGGGAGATTTGCTTACGCATTGGAGGCGTGGTTGCGCGATGAAGCTGGTGTGAGCACAGGTGTGCGTAGGGCGGTGATGGGTTGTTGCTGTCACCGTGCGTAGGAAGTCGAGGGCGGGCGGAGGTGGAAGGAAGAAGAAGCTCACCAAAGGTCCCACGGTGCACGTGGAAGTCCCACGGTGCCTGCCTGTTGCACGGTGGTGGAGATGGAGAAGACGTCTTCGCCAGGGGGATGATGATTGCCTCCAGAAGCCCGAGCCTTTTCTTTTTAAAACCTCCTGTTGTTGCGGCTTTCTCTCCCAATCTGTTTCCTTTCCCCGAGGACTCAGCTCTTCCAACGAATTGGCAGTAGTGGTGAAGCGGTGGTGGTGTCGATAGACTCGGAAGGAGTTGTTTCAAGGAGGAAGGTGGTGCTCTATTTAGGTTGGGCACATCAGACGTTTAGATTCAGTTCAGGATGTCTTAAAAATGTAAATTGCAGCAGATCCACAATTGATGGTTATCATATGTCCAAATTGTCCTCAAGACGCCTTATGTAATGACTTTGGACGTCTAAATGATGCCTTCTAGTTTCTTGCACTTACCCTGCATCAACCATATAGATTATCATAACCATATATTATAAAATTGGTGCACAAAATTATGCGTAGACTATGGTGAATTATCAATTAACTCCTAATTAATTAGAAACTAAGGACAGATAATTAGAGAGTACTTAGGCTAAATAATGGTCCACTAAAGTGGACTTATCATTAGGGTTGGACTACTGGCCTTAATTTTGGTTCAACATCTTATGGCTCATCCAATTATGGATTTAGTTAGACTACACCTTCTCGCAACCAAGTTGGTTAAGTGAAGCTACTTTTTCATCTAAGCCACATGTGATTCACACCACCTCGAATGGATTACATTATGACAATATCACAACGAGTGACCCAATGGAGATTAGCTTAAGTATATGGACTATCTGTATCCCAACCTTCAACGTCAATTTGTAAGTATAAAGTTAAATTATGATCAATAAGAATTTTCTAAGTCTACTTGCAATACGATGTGATTTCAATTTCATTAATCTTTCTTCTCTACTTGATTGCAAATTAGAATGATCTGATATCTTGGACTCACCTAGTAAGGATCAATCTACTTTTGAGATCCTCATTGAATGTGAACCTTCACATAAACGTTTTTGGAGTAAAACAAGGGTAGATTACTACCCTTTGAGTAATTGGTTCTAGAAAATGATCACATCATAATTGCTTGAGATTGTGATGGTCATGCCTTTAAAAGTCTACTTGTAGAGCTAAACTCTAATCTAGAATTGATTAATAATCCAACTTTGCAAAATGAGTCATACCAAGAATGATTAGGGTTTCAATTAGTTGAGGAATCGAAAAAGGCAGTACACAACATCAATCAAGAAATGTTGCAGCTTCTAAGGGATAGGTTTGAGGAAGAAGAATAGAATTATGATCGAGAACAAGAAGATCAATGAGGCTAGCCTAGAGAGAAATGTTAGAAACCTTAAATTGAGTTAAATGGTGAGAAACTCAATGAAATTAAAATTGAATCATATAGGACACTTAGGATGAATCAGGAGTAGAGTCAAATCAAGATTTTATAGAGAAATCATATGGCATTAAGGATGACTTATCTAAATTTTCTATGAGAGCTTGTTTTAATGATCCGATGGCTAGTGAGGTTGACCCACAAGAGTTGCCCCTTGATCCTGAGATTTCTATCAATTCTGCACTTGAGTCTGATATGAGTCATGATTTATCCGAATTGATGAAAACAACATCTAATGATATTGCTTCTCTTGAAATTGAAATAGACCCAATTCGTAATGATGGAAAAAGTCAAGAGTTGGAAATCTTAGAGAATGTTGAAATCACCTAGTAGCTTTATTTCTCTCATTACCACAAGCTAGTATTAGAAGAAAAAATTTTTACAACCAGGGATCATAATCTCAAGGGGATGTAGAAAATGAAAAGATCATTTTGAACTCTAATTAAAATAATTTTGAAAAATCCCTTTGTATAGAACTTGAAATTGAAAAATTCTAGAATATTGATTTGAATGACATGGAAGGTGAAGTAAATCAAGAATGCAAAGTGAAAAATTGGGAGGGAAAGAACCCATATCTTAAGGAGCTTGATCTTGATGAAGATAATCACAATGAAGATGTCTCATTGAAGAGATTGAATTTTAAGGAATATTAGATTGACAAAAAACCTAACTATGAGGCATTTCACTTTGAGGATCAATCATATTGACTATGAAAATTTCATTTTTGAATTGAATGAGAGTCCTTTCCTTCATTTAGGTGAAGATGAAACGAAAGAATTGAACATTGAATTTGATAACGCCTTGATGGCTAGCTTTACCTTTATATCAACACTTGAGGAATCGAAACTTGACTCATTTATCACTGAACTTAAATATAAATTTAATGTAACCAAGTTAAAACTAACTTTTCATGACTCAAAAGACTTGAATTTCATGGAGAGGGTTGAGAACATCAAGGTCGTCCCATGTAAAAAATTGAATGATGTGGAGGATATTAGAAAGGAGATGATCTGTTTTGAAGAAAACTTGAGGAGAGTTGAATTGTTGGATTTAAGGGCTCCTATATATTTCAAACAACCAATATTTTATGAGGACCCTTATTCTCTTTGTAAGTCTGATGGTAATGAAAAGTTCATGGAACTTAAGTGTGCTCAATCATGAGATCATCATTTCAAGCTCCTATGCCCTTGGACACTAGTACTTTGTAACAAGTATTTATTGAGTGTCTGACATTTTAGACTTGGGTTTCATGTGATTAAACCTAAAATCAATGCCCAAATACACAAACTTAAAAGTCAATGAAGGCATTCATTTTAAATTCATTATTTCACAAGTATCTGACCTTTTCGACTAGCATTACATCATCAACTTGCCTACATAAGAAAACATCTAATATTCGAGCTTTACTGTGGCATCTCAATCTTGATTTTTACTATCTCTACTAAGTTGATTGATACATCTTCTTTAAAATCTATGTCTAGCTAAAGGCACCAACTGCAAAGGGGAGTGTTTGCATAGCAATCATAGGTCCTACTCAGCCTAAATAATGTTAGAACCTAGCTTAATTTGTAAGTATTGCATTCATATCATGCATATCATGCTTTGCATCATTTTATATAGAATAAGATGAGATATCTTGCTATTTAATGCTTTTGTTGTTATTTACAGGTACTCAAGTGATCCAAGATGTGAGATGGAGTGGAATAAGGCAATAAAGAAAGAAGAAGACTGATTCATACAAGAGGAGGGAGGAGGATAGCCTCATCCCTACCCTTAGAAACCCTGGGACAACCTTCCTAAAACCGAAATCACTTCCATTAGGACATCTTAACCTTAGAACCCAAACCATGGATAGCATTAACTATGTTCTTATCCACCTTATCCCTCTCCCAAACACTTAGGAATTGATGGTAATACCATCATGAGCCATAACTATCTTTAATTAGTCATAATCAAGTGACAAATGATTCTACATAATCACCTGAGAGCCATAATTCCGTTTAAATCCATTATGAGAGAAGAACATTAAATCAAGGTTAATTCTACAGTTTTAACATCACATCATGAAAATAGAGTAACCACGGGATTTTCCAGGGGTTAATCTAAGGTCTAATGAGCATTAAAGTCTAATAAGAGGGTCCATATAAACAAAAATGGGGTTTCACGTATTTCAAGAATCAAAACAACACCCAAATTCCTAATTTCAGACCTACTTAAATTAATAAGGTTTTGGTTAGGATAAAATTCATTTAAACCTCTTAAAATTCATAGAAAAATATTCCTTGAGATTTGGTATCTCTGATTTGACCATTTGAACCTATTTTGACCTTAAATAGTCACAGACAGATTTCTGCCCTAATTTGGATTTCTGTAAAAATTGCCCAATCAAACTTGGTTAAAACTGAAATCCAACTTCACCACTAGATTCCTTAGGTCTAAATTAGGTTTGTACCAAAATTTGGATCCAATTAGAGTCCATCTTGACCTAGTTTGAATTTTAGTCCATTTAAACTCTATTCCTCTCAATTGAGCCCCCAGCTTTTGAAATATTTGCATATCAGTCCCTAACTTTGTTGTCTTCTTTGCAGAATGACCCCTGCCGCCCTTGGAAGTCAACCGACATCCAGGCCAACTTTGACTGCCTCAAATCCTACTCAAATCACCACCAAATCTCACCAAAATTGGTGAGATTGGTGTTTACACTACAAAGAATCATTTGAGATGGATCTTGGGCTCTGATTTGCACCAGAATGGCCATATGAACTCCCTGAATTATTGGGTTCTTCTTGATTTCTAATGAAGCTCAATCAAACTTCTTTCCTGTTTAGAACTTGCCTAGAGCTCTATAAAAGTTCCCCTTTGCAATTCCGTGCTCTTTAGCTTGGTTTGGCCGCACTTCTTCACCAAATCTCTCTCTCTGACCGCCTCCATCGTAGCTTCGGTGACGTCTCCTTCCCTGACTTCTTCGCCTGTTACCACATACCATAGGTAGGGGGATGGCCTTCCTCTCCTTCTTTCTCTCCTCGCCAGCCACAGTAGGAGCTCCCAGGCTCCCATCATCCTTGCTGTTCCTTCACCAGATGCTTTACCATCTCCGACGTCGGCCAATCAAAACCGGTGCCTCCCTCAGCCCCTTCATCGTTAATTAGGTTCTAAATCTCTCTTTCTCTTCATAGTTTAGATTAGGACCCTTCCTAGTCCAATTCGACCGCCAATACATCCTCTCCCCCTCTGTCTTCCTCCGCTTTAGCAACGTTCTGGTGAAGCCCTCTGTACTCCACACCACACTAAACCCCAAGCGACCACCTCCAAAACCTCTGCCAGCACACCGCCATCAGAACCCCTCTCTCTATTTCGCCGTTCACTCCTCCAAAACTCCCACCGAACTCAACCTTCTCCGCTCACCTTCTCCATCACCGACCACCCACATCCAAGCATGCCATGCCCTAAAATCACCTCCAGCACACTCGTCGCTTCATGGCGAAGCTTTTGAATTACTTTGATGTGGTCGCAAGGCTGTGTTTTGAGTTTCAGGTCTCCACTGGTGCTAGCTTCCACCGCCATCTTCTCCGAGGTCATTTGTAGTGCTTTGATGAGTTCAAGGCTCAATTCCACCTCCAGGTGATGCGGGTTAGGTCCGCGTATCCAGCTACAGCATCAATCGAAGAGAAGAGTAGCTCCATCAGCTTCAATTAAGCGAGTAGACTTCCCTACAGCATTGCACAAAGATGCCTCAGTAGATAGTCCCACATCGTGTGGGACAAACTCACTACAGTGACATAAATTGAATTCCTGCTGTAGCCCTTTCGCCCAAGTACATTAGGGGGTCGGGTCCCCTGCTCACATGCCATGCACACCTTACCCACGACCATTACCATGCGGGTCTAGTCCCCTATGCTCATGACCTGTATGCCCAATTACCCGATTGTGCACCTGGTTCTGAGAGAGGAGGAGAGTTTGTGAGAAGAGGGGGGAGGGTTTTTGATGAGAACCTCATCATGAGCCATAACTAGCTCATTTTGACCTAATACAAAGGATAAAAGCTCCTACATATCTCAAGGAAAGGCTTAACTCAGAGAATTCTGAGTTTGAGAAGAAAACAAGTCATAAGGGGTAAAAATGCAATTTTACCAGTATAATCTGCATACAGGGCAATTCAGGGCCCAAACATAGGTCAAAGCAGCTTAATAAGAATAAAAGTGGGATGAGATGATCTAGCAAGGGCTACAGCACTTCCAAGAAACTAAATGATAATCTGTAACCCTAAAATAACCCACTTCAATTCACGAGGTTCGAGGCAAAGTAAAAATAGAATAAACCCTCTAAAATTCATAGAAAAATAATCTCTAGGGTTTAGAACCTTCAATTTGGCCTTCAGAACCCATTTTGACCTACATCGAGAACCATGCCCAATTAATAACTTAATTTGGGTTTTTGCGCAAATTGACCGGTCAAACAAGGTTTAATATGAAAATGAAATTCACCATCAGATTCCTTAGGTCCTAATTAGTCATGTATAAAAACTTGAGCCTAAGAAGAAACCTCCTTGACCGACTTTACACTTTGGTCCTCATATATTTACTCTTTGGCCCTCAACTTTTGAACCCTCGCATTTTGGCCCCTAACTCTCCTTCGTTCTTTGCAATCAGGTCCCTCCTGCAAAACCTGCCAGCACCATGCTCCGGCGACCTTGCGCGGAGCATGGCGCCGCGCAGGGTGAGGTGAGGGACCTGGCAAGTAAACCGGGGGTGCCCTGCGTCGTCAGCCGTCGCAGGGACACCCCTGGTCGTTGTAACCCACCATACCGGCCGTGCGAACGCACGGACGGTATGGGTTCCTGTTTCCGACCATCCTCCGGCGAGGGAGACACGTCGTCTCCCTCCGCCTTCCTCCCTGTTTGATCCCTATAAATACCCCCCGTTGCTCCACCGACCAGGGCAGCCTGGATCTGACGGAGGAAATCCCCAACTTTCTTCTCTTCTTCCTCCGGCAGACGCTCACCAGCTCCGGCGGTTTCCTCCCCCTCCACCTCTTCGCTCTGCCGCAATACCAGCAGCAGAGACTTCCTCCCCTGCTCTTCCCGCGCCACGCCGCACCCAGCTGGCGCCTCTCCGGCTTTCTGCTCGCCGCCGCCCCTTTCCCTGAGCATCGTCTTCTCCGGCGACAGTCGATACGACTGTCGCCCTGTTCCTCCCCTTTCGTCCCTGCAAGTAAGCTAGAGCCACTCCCCTTCTTCTCCTCTTTCTTTCCCCGCTTTCAATTTATTCACTTAAGCCCTCGACCGACCCTGACCACCTTCACCCCCTTCGTCTCCGACCACCCTCCGGCGAGCCGCTCCCATCACCTCAGCGACCCACACGGCTCGCCGACCACCGCAGGACCTCCGCCTCCTCACCCTGATCAACCTCCGCCCTGCCACTTCCCCCACATCACCCTCTGCAACCCCACCGAACAGACCCATCCTCCGACCCACAGTCTGACCTAGGGCAGCCCTCGCACGCCGCCCCGCGCTTCGCCACCACCCACACGAGCTTCGCCGCACCCTGGCGAAGCTCCTGGCACTCTCTGATTAGGCCGAGAGGCCGTTTTCTTGTGAACAGGCCACCCGACCTCCGCCGCCATTGACGCGCAGGAGGAACTGCTTCCGCCTGCAGCTACAGGTGCGCCACGCTCAGCGCCAATCCCAGATTCACTCCCAGGCCTTGCGAGGAGTTTTGGCAAAACACCAGGTTCGCAGCTGAGGAAGAAAGCTCTGCGTGACGCCGCCATCTCCTGCTGAATTCCCCGCTGCGGGCGCGCAATTGAGGTGGGCCGTTTAGTCCCACCTCGGAAACGCCTGAAGAGCCGCAGCGACATAAGATGCAAAAGTGCAGTAGCCTTACTGCCTCAGTACACGGGGTGAGGTCCCCTTCACCCGCCCGGTTACCCGGTCTCGTCCGCGCTCACGCCCCGCGGACCTGACCCGAACCGACCCGACCCGACTCGACTGACCTGCACTCCTCGCCCACCACGCACGCCGGTGGGCCTGGACCCGGGCCTGATCCGAACCCGGTTACTCGGTAGCTCTGGGAGAGCTTTCCTAAGAGTGGTTTCAGAGAGAAAGAGAGACGCGGGGGGGGGAGGGTAGAGTAGGTTTTGCCTCTGACGAAAAACCCTGAAGTGTGCAGGTGCAGGCGAAGAAGAAGACCCGCGGAAGAAGAAGGAGCTGCACTGTAGCAAATGCATAGTTAAGTCGTCGAAGCACCGGGTCAGACGACGGAAGGTCAGCAGCCAGAGCAGGAAAGAAGGCAGGCTGAAGAAAGAAAGAAAAGAAGAGCAACGGCCAAAGCAGAAGAAGAAGAAAAGAAGACTTAGTAGCTGAAGGTAGAAGCTCTGCAGCCATAAGGAAGAAAAAGAAGGAGATCTGAAGAGGAGCGTCACCTCTGCAGAACGAAGAAGAAGAAGAAGGAGATCTGAAGAAAGAAAGGAAGAAGAAACATTCACAGAAGAGATTGCAGAAAAAGAAGAAGAGAGGCCAAGACAGAAACCAAGGAAGAAGAAGAAGGAGATCTGAAGAGGAGCATCACCTCTGCAGAACGAAGAAGAAGAAGAAGGAGATCTGAAGAAAGAAAGGAAGAAGAACATCACGAGGAGAAAACAAAGAGAACAACAAATTCTTTCCCTCTTTCTTTCTTTATTTTGTAAAAGAAACATGTATATCTCTAGAATACGACTTGCTCCCTGAGTTCGACCTCGGGAACTCTTTTATTTTCCGAGTAAAAAATTTATATTTGAAATGTTGGTAATAACCGGCTTTACTACAACGTTATAACAATAAAACCCGGTTATCTCTCCAAACCGACGTTTCATTTTGGCGCCGTTGCCGGGGAGCAACGGCTATTCTAGAGGTAAACATTCCTGTTTCTTTTTTAATTTCTGATAATCTCCTCTCTTTTGTGCAGCTACAGGAACTCAAGAAGACAAGCAACCACACGACAACCACTCCGAAGACAGGTAAATTTTTCCTCTCACTATTAACCCCTAAACTCTAAAGAGGAAGAAAAGAAAAGAACAAGCAATATAGGGCTAACCTGTCTTCCATACTTAGTAACCATAAAGAGTTGCATGTTTTCAACTTATCACTCCTGCACACTATTAAGGGTATTTAAGGGCTAACACATTCTTGCTTGAGCCCTAATTGCCCAACAAAGAGTTAAATGGACCAAGTAGAGCCAACATAAGGTCAAACATTAGGATTTCAGTAGAGACACACCCCTTAATCAAGAATTGAGGAAATCCAAAAGAGGTGTGCCCAAGCCATTGATTGAAAATAATTAACAAGAAAAATCCTAAACAATTGGCTCTCTCTAAACACTTGAACCCTAAAAGACAAGACCTGAAAGCTCTCAAAGAAAACAAGAGGTAAAGTTGACCCCTTTGGGTCAACCAACCTTAAATTAGGTCACTCTTTGCACTTAAAAAGACTAAAGTTCAAGTGAAACCTTAAGCACCCTGATCTTAAAATTGGTAGACTTAAGAGGTCAAGATCCCCATTCTGGTCTACCTGGAACCGCAGTGACAAGAGGTCGGGTGGGGGAAACCCTGTAACCCGTGGGGACGCTCTACCGTGTAGGGGTCTTCGCGGGACTCTCCCTCTCTGGCTGCCTAGGTAATTCTCAGGTGGACGATCTTTCTGATCAAGGGGTCCATCTGCCCCGAACCTCTATAGTCACCCAACAATTTTTGGGTGTCTTGATTGGGTCCAGCACCTGCTTATCTCATCCAGCCCTTCAGTATTTTTCAGGAGGTCCTTGAAACCTCCTATAGAAATTCACTCTCCCCGAGGCTAAGCCTCGGCTCCTTTGTTTTTGCAGAAATCATTCACATAGCCCCTCTTTCCTCTGATTCTGAACAAAATCCCCTTCTTCCATCTTGATTCAAACTTTGATTCTATCTCTTGATTCCACCACCTGATCCAATTATGCAGCCTAATTACCTAGCAAGACTACCATTCAAAAAACCTGAATATCTGAGATCCATGAAAGATAAGATGATTGAGGATGCCCTTGAAATCTATGAAATCAAACCCTCAACACCAGTAGAAAACATTCAGGTTGATGTCCCAACAACCACAGCTTTCATCATAAACTGTGCCCAAATTCTATTGACTGAAAATTCAAAAGGATCAACCCGAGATATGCTCATGACAGGATACATTGAGATGGAAAAATTACACCAATCTGAATACCTTCAATGCTTGACAAATCCTGTACTTTGGGAACAACACCAAGATGCCCTTATGAAACGGGTAGAAATGATGAAATCAGTAGAACAAATTATCAACCAGAAATACCCATATATACCAGAAACAGAGGATGAACCATCTTGGAACAATATTAAGGAACAATCCAGTTTCCCAGATCTCGGGATTGAGGCACAAAGTGGTTGTAAAATCCCAACCCAGATAGAAGACAATGTTGAATTAGGTTGGGATATTGCAGGAGAACACAATGCTGAGCCAACCCTAGGCCATGAATCACCAAGCTTAGAACTCCAAGACTCCTGCAATAACAAGATTAGAATTGAACCTCTGGAGGGTATAAATTCCGCCCCTTGTTTTGATAAGGTAACCCTCGAAGGTTATTCGGACTTAGGTTCTAATAATTCTACCCACATCCTAAGCCTAGAACCTAGGTCTGAAACTTATTGGGAAGATTATGAGGCCCCTTATGAGAAAGATCAAATTTTTACAGAATATGATTCCGGGCCTTTATTTGATGAATATCCCTCTCCAACATCCTCAGGAAATCTGATCGATTTTTCGGAAAACATGCCAATTTATGATACAGAAACTGAGGAGTTGGATGAGCAAGGTTTTAATGGGGTCTATCCTACCAGCTTAGAGCTTGAACAGAACATCTTTTTGAGCCCAGAAGTGACATATAGGCTAGAACCCAGTCAGGCTGCTGATTCCGCATCTGATGATTTTTGCTGTGGTGGAATTCATGATCATTTTCGCCAACTCTCCGACAATTTTAGATCTGACTATAATTGCGGAGAGATTCCCCTTCCTGAACACACCAGGCCTATCCACGACCTCAGTTCACATGACTCTGACTCTGAGGTCCTGATTCCCGAGATCACTGATAACACAGAATCATTCCTTTTCGATCCTCAGGAACCAAAAACAGAAAATGCCAAGAGTGATTGTAACCCAGAATCCAAATTTTTTCTCGAATCCGATTTCTTTCATCCTACAGACACTCTTCCGGCATTTGATAGTTACCCAGAGGACTCTCTACAGGAAACCACCTATCATCCGTCTCTAGAAGAGCCCTCGTACACAATGGCCACCTCAGCCGCACACACAGAACGGATCAAAACCTCTTCCCAACCTCAACCTGCAACCGGACTCAATTTCTATTCAGATTCACCTCTCACCAAGCCGATTGCATTTCCACATCGGGTTTCGAACATTGATCAGACTACATACCATGCTCTATCATTCTCTGATCACCCCTGTAGGATTCCTGCATCAACCACTGATTATTCTACGGGTCCCTACTCTGACCAGGCTGATTCAACTCAGCCAAACCCTGCGTTTACACTTCCACATCCATCTGAGCCTCATAGTTTATGGTGGGTTCCACACTTTTTTATCCACATCTATCAACCCACCAGATTGATTGGGTTTGGGCTGCATCATCAGCCTGTTGATCTGAACAAGCACCTGGTTGGACCAACCAGGCTCTTAATCAAGGTGCTTGTCTTACAAAACTCTGCTGATTTGACCATCCCCTCTCCATCGCATTTCCCGCTTGGCTGAAGGCATCAAATTTAGCGCTCAACGGGAGGCAGCCCGTCATTCTCTTTGAAAACCTGAAACTTGTTCTGACAGCTTTTTGCACTTGAAGTTCACACTTTAGGACAGCCGACTCCACCTCAGGTGCTTGCATCTGAGATTAGAAATCGTCCGCAACAGTCACCCCGACCCATTCACTCATCAAAACAGCTATCCTAATGTATGAACTTAGTTGAATAAAAACCCCTAGGTTACAATGAGGACATTGCAAATCTTAGGCATGGGGGGGTATGAAAGTGCAAAAACTCGTAAGAAAAGGTTTCAAACAAAAAATTCACATATGCCAAAAATACCATAAAAATTAAAAAATTTTCGAAAAAGAATAAGAGGAAAAGAGGAGAAGGAAAATTTTGTGAAGGAGAAAAGAAACAAAATGAAAAAGGAGCACAAAATTATGAGAAAAAGTGATAGTCATTAGTAAGGAACTAAGGAATTAACCTAAGTTCTAGACCTCATTCAAGAAAAGTGCACAATAAGATTAGTAAAGAATGCAAACCTTAGGCATTCTTGAATAGACTCTTAGTACCCATTAAGATCTGGACACTCCTCAAGAGGTTGAGGAAAATGAAAAGCTGAAGTATTAGGTCTAAGGCTTAGGGAGTATTCGGCCTCGTTAACTAATTTTTGGTTTACGGGACTCAGTAACCTAAGCACCCTAACCTCACACACAGCCTGGTTCAGTAAGCGTAAAAATCAGAATCACGCAGAAGCGTCGCAAAAATCTGAAAAGAACACCTAGAATAGGAGCGGCCGATCAACACAAGTTGATTTGGACGAGTTCCCAGCGCAGAGAGGCGGGAAATCCCCTCGAAGATGCGTAACAAAATATCATCTCCTCGGTGCTTGTCTCTTAGGATATTTACATATCCTACGGGGGGCATGTAAGCACTCTGCTGGTTCAGATTCCATGGATGGCATTATCTCGAAGTGTCAATTGCCAGGGTCTGGATTCGGCCACGGAATACCATGGATGGGATTATCTCGAAATCTCAATAGCCAGGGTTCCGGGGGTTGCCATGGGCGGTGCTATCTCGAAGCATCGATCGCCAGGAACCCTTGAGGATTGATGATGGGAGCAAGGAATCTGATACAGACCGTGTTGAAAAGCCAATCCTAGGCTAGAACTAAAAAGAAAAAGAGAGAGAAAACTCTCCAAACAGAAAAACTTTCTATCTCTCTCTTACAAAACGCACTGCGAACTGAGCCAGGGCTAAAATCATTTCAAGCACGGGTGCTTTAACCACGAAGTCCAATAAACCTTAGGTTAGTTCTTGTGGGCCTTAAAAACCCTTGCTAAAAGACTGAGGCTAAGGCTAGACAGATTTGGATCTTGATTGGTACTAGAGTACCTTTTAGGCCTATGGTCAGCATTCTAACCTAATCTATGCTCAAATAAAAAAGGCACTTATCTAAAACCATTAAAAACTTCATGGTCTAGAACAAGGGTTGAAACCTTAAGTTTTTGCTAAGGGACTAGCAAAAGCTAGGCATGGGGGTATGATGAGAACCTCATCATGAGCCATAACTAGCTCATTTTGACCTAATACAAAGGATAAAAGCTCCTACATATCTCAAGGAAAGGCTTAACTCAGAGAATTCTGAGTTTGAGAAGAAAATAAGTCATAAGGGGTAAAAATGCAATTTTACCAGTATAATCTGCATACAGGGCAATTCAGGGCCCAAACATAGGTCAAAGCAGCTTAATAAGAATAAAAGTGGGATGAGATGATCTAGCAAGGGCTACAGCACTTCCAAGAAACTAAATGATAATCTGTAACCCTAAAACAACCCACTTCAATTCACGAGGTTCGAGGCAAAGTAAAAATAGAATAAACCCTCTAAAATTCATAGAAAAATAATCTCTAGGGTTTAGAACCTTCAATTTGGCCTTCAGAACCCATTTTGACCTACATCGAGAACCATGCCCAATTAATAACTTAATTTGGGTTTTTGCGCAAATTGACCGGTCAAACAAGGTTTAATATGAAAATGAAATTCACCATCAGATTCCTTAGGTCCTAATTAGTCATGTATAAAAACTTGAGCCTAAGAAGAAACCTCCTTGACCGACTTTACACTTTGGTCCTCATATATTTACTCTTTGGCCCTCAACTTTTGAACCCTCGCATTTTGGCCCCTAACTCTCCTTCGTTCTTTGCAATCAGGTCCCTCCTGCAAAACCTGCCAGCACCATGCTCCGGCGACCTTGCGCGGAGCATGGCGCCGCGCAGGGTGAGGTGAGGGACCTGGCAAGTAAACCGGGGGTGCCCTGCGTCGTCAGCCGTCGCAGGGACACCCCTGGTCGTTGTAACCCACCATACCGGCCGTGCGAACGCACGGACGGTATGGGTTCCTGTTTCCGACCATCCTCCGGCGAGGGAGACACGTCGTCTCCCTCCGCCTTCCTCCCTGTTTGATCCCTATAAATACCCCCCGTTGCTCCACCGACCAGGGCAGCCTGGATCTGACGGAGGAAATCCCCAACTTTCTTCTCTTCTTCCTCCGGCAGACGCTCACCAGCTCCGGCGGTTTCCTCCCCCTCCACCTCTTCGCTCTGCCGCAATACCAGCAGCAAAGACTTCCTCCCCTGCTCTTCCCGCGCCACGCCGCACCCAGCTGGCGCCTCTCCGGCTTTCTGCTCGCCGCTGCCCCTTTCCCTGAGCATCGTCTTCTCCGGCGACAGTCGATACGACTGTCGCCCTGTTCCTCCCCTTTCGTCCCTGCAAGTAAGCTAGAGCCACTCCCCTTCTTCTCCTCTTTCTTTCCCCGCTTTCAATTTATTCACTTAAGCCCTCGACCGACCCTGACCACCTTCACCCCCTTCGTCTCTGACCACCCTCCGGCGAGCCGCTCCCATCACCTCAGCGACCCACACGGCTCGCCGACCACCGCAGGACCTCCGCCTCCTCACCCTGATCAACCTCCGCCCTGCCACTTCCCCCACATCACCCTCTGCAACCCCACCGAACAGACCCATCCTCCGACCCACAGTCCGACCTAGGGCAGCCCTCGCACGCCGCCCCGCGCTTCGCCACCACCCACACGAGCTTCGCCGCACCCTGGCGAAGCTCCTGGCACTCTCTGATTAGGCCGAGAGGCCGTTTTCTTGTGAACAGGCCACCCGACCTCCGCCGCCATTGACGCGCAGGAGGAACTGCTTCCGCCTGCAGCTACAGGCGCGCCACGCTCAGCGCCAAGCCCAGATTCACTCCCAGGCCTTGCGAGGAGTTTTGGCAAAACACCAGGTTCGCAGCTGAGGAAGAAAGCTCTGCGTGACGCCGCCATCTCCTGCTGAATTCCCCGCTGCGGGCGCGCAATTGAGGTGGGCCGTTTAGTCCTACCTCGGAAACGCCTAAAGAGCCGCAGCGACATAAGATGCAAAAGTGCAGTAGCCTTACTGCCTCAGTACACGGGGTGAGGTCCCCTTCACCCGCCCGGTTACCCGGTCTCGTCCGCGCTCACGCCCCGCGGACCTGACCCGAACCGACCCGACCCGACTCGACTGACCTGCACTCCTCGCCCACCACGCACGCCGGTGGGCCTGGACCCGGGCCTGATCCGAACCCGGTTACCCGGTAGCTCTGGGAGAGCTTTCCTAAGAGTGGTTTCAGAGAGAAAGAGAGACGCGGGGGGGGGAGGGTAGAGTAGGTTTTGCCTCTGACGAAAAACCCTGAAGTGTGCAGGTGCAGGCGAAGAAGAAGACCCGCGGAAGAAGAAGGAGCTGCACTGTAGCAAATGCATAGTTAAGTCGTCGAAGCACCGGGTCAGACGACGGAAGGTCAGCAGCCAGAGCAGGAAAGAAGGCAGGCTGAAGAAAGAAAGAAAAGAAGAGCAACGGCCAAAGCAGAAGAAGAAGAAAAGAAGACTTAGTAGCTGAAGGTAAAAGCTCTGCAGCCATAAGGAAGAAAAAGAAGGAGATCTGAAGAGGAGCGTCACCTCTGCAGAACGAAGAAGAAGAAGAAGGAGATCTGAAGAAAGAAAGGAAGAAGAAACATTCACAGAAGAGATTGCAGAAAAAGAAGAAGAGAGGCCAAGACAGAAACCAAGGAAGAAGAAGAAGGAGATCTGAAGAGGAGCATCACCTCTGCAGAACGAAGAAGAAGAAGAAGGAGATCTGAAGAAAGAAAGGAAGAAGAACATCACGAGGAGAAAACAAAGAGAACAACAAATTCTTTCCCTCTTTCTTTCTTTATTTTGTAAAAGAAACATGTATATCTCTAGAATACGACTTGCTCCCTGAGTTCGACCTCGGGAACTCTTTTATTTTCCGAGTAAAAAATTTATATTTGAAATGTTGGTAATAACCGGCTTTACTACAACGTTATAACAATAAAACCCGGTTATCCCTCCAAACCGACGTTTCAGTTTTGCTTTGCGGTTAAATTCTTTGGCTGCGTGCGGAAGAAAGAGAGGCTTTCACACTTAGCCACTGAGTTGCCTTTGCGTGCTGAAGGAAGAGGCTTATACTTAGCCTTTGAGAAGGTTGGTCCTATTCTTGTGAAGGCTTGAAGAAGCAAAGCCCTTGAGCTGTGCCATGCCTTAGAACCTCTGAGGCTCTTGTGAGAGCCTTGTGCTTTGTTGGTGCTGTGCCTCTTTTGATAAGGTGTCTGATGTCTTGTTCTATCATCTGAAGCATTCTGGTTACCATAGGAACATTTACGTACCTAACTTATCTGATTAAGAATAGTGTTGGATTATTTGAATAAAGTGAATACCTGAGATGCATGCTTAATTAGAGAGTTAAGTGGTGATTCAAATCACCATTGCTTTATCTTTCTAATTTTTTGTCCCACGAATCTTTTAAGATACATTGCTTAATCAATTTGATAAGTTACATTTATTACATATCTTTTATTACGCTTAATTTACTGTGCTCATTAATTCTGAATCAAGATTAGTGCGTGAATTTCATATTTGCTCTCTGCGAATGACCTCGGACTCCAATTAGATTCTAAGTCTATAAATTTAAGTGTTTTGTGCGATTTTGTTGACAATACTACAACATGTGCATTTCCTTTACATCAATGGTTTCGCCTAAACAGGAACCAAAACCTACCTTAGAAAACCCAAAACCCACTCTCCAACACATTTCTAGACATCCAGATATTAGGTCGGATGCCTGATTTCTGCAGAAACTCAACCTAGGAAGCCAAAACTTGCACTGACAAAGAATTAGACATTCAACCTAACTTCCAGACATCCAATTTTGGAGTATAAGATGTTTGATCACTTGTCTGGATGTTTGGGGGTCATATCTGGTTCTTGTTTTTGGTGCTAGAAGCCTGAGCTTGCCTCGTTTGAACTAGAAACTCCACCAAACACCTTCGAAAATGTAATTAGAGACCTCCTAAGCCTATCCCACTATCCATACTCTTAGTTATCCTATCCCTAACCCAATCGAACTAGCCCATACCTAATTGGATGCATCTACAGTTAATTGGGTGCACCTAAGCTCAATTAGATCCACCCAGGATCTGTTGGATCGTACTTAGATCGTACCTACCCATACAAGTCTAATTAGGCTTAGTAGAACCTAATTAGACTCGACCTAGACCCAATTAGGTTCACTCCTCTCCAATTAGACCCACCTAAGCCTAATTTGGTCCACACTTTCCTAATCTAGATTGACCCAACCTATTTAGCACCTAATCCTACCAACACCCACAACATAGCTCTACGAATTTTAAACTACATAAACACACACAACTTCCTATTCTATTCCTACTAAAACCAACCCACTAGTTGCCTAAAAATCCTACTCACACTTAACCAAACCCTAAAACCTATGCATGAAACTGAGATCCTAAATAGGTGGCAATTTCTATTTTTGGAGGGCCAACTTGCAACTACCATAATGGGCTTCCCATAAAAGCCAAGGAAAGAGATCGTACATTCTATTCCCTTCCACCTTCAACTTGCGACCACCAACACCCACCCTTCCACCCTCTAAAGGACGTCCACGCTCCTCCATGGCTGACTAGAAGAAGCTTCATGGTGCTCCTGCTCCTCCATGCATCATCATGGATGGCTAAGAAAGGAGAAGAAGAAGGTTTCATCAACATCCTCCTCCTCTTTTCTTCTCTTGTGGGCGTGCCTTCCTCTTCCTCTATAGAGGGTCCACGTCCCATCTTCTTCTTAGTGGACAGCCATAGAGGAGACCATATTCAAGGTCTTCTCAAGGACAACCATTGGTAGAGAAAGGGTGCAACACCCTCCTCTCTACTTGGGTGCACACGCCCCTATTCTTCTTCTTAGTGGACGACCAAGAAGGCTTCTTCATAGCCTCTCTTGGTTGATCCTAGCCTTTACTTGGTTATAGTTTCTTTCTATGTATTTTTCTAGCTTCATATAATTAGTTAATGCATGATTAGTTTCTCTTTGAATAATTAGTGATATGCTTTTATTTATCATTGTGAATACACGTCCATTAGTTAGGTTAAGATTAGGTTTTTGCTAGCATATTTAGATCTAGGTTTTGTGTTAGCTTTTCAAAAATCAAAAACATAAAAAAAAATCGCAAAAGCAAAAAGACCAATATATATATATTAGGTTAGATCTAGGTTGATCATAAACAAATCACAAATCTTAACAAACTCGTTTCCACGCCTCCCAAAGACGAACGATCGGGACTCAAGTTATAATAGAGAAAATCTACGTGAGTTTCGTTAAAGAAATAAATATTTTTTATTAAAGGGTTTAATGCAACTATACTATGAATTCGATGATGTATTTCAAATCACACGCCAAAATGCCTTATCAGGGAGAGAGGAGAGAGTATAGAGTTTAGAGTTAATACAAGCACTAGAAACGGGAAATAAAACTCTCTCACCAAAAAAAAGAAAAACTAATTTCTAAAGTTACTCCTAAATGCAATGCCAAGATGTAGAGCCTCCATGATCCTTGACACATGCCCTCCAGAGTCTTCCTGTGATGGCCACCACCGATTTTCTCTAGGAAGATGTACCTGCAAGATGCACAAAAAAAATAGAGGCAAATGCATCAGTAAACTAATATGAAAGAAACTAAATGCAAACTAACTATATGCATGAGTTGGAGTAAAAAGTAATCTAGATCCATTACCTTCCTAGCAGCAATGCCAAAAATTGATCGTGAAATTCCACGATGATAAAATAATGTCGTAAGCAAAAACACGAATGCTTACAAAATTTGCAAATTCTTGAAACAAATAGGAATAGGAACAGTGGGAATTTGAGTCATCCTCAAAGTGGCAAAATTATCTAAATTACTAATTACTAACCTAAACTATTTTTAAAATTTTTGCAGATTTATCTAATTTTTCTAGAATTTTATAATGAGGAATAACTACTAATCCTAAACTAATAAATAAGAATTGCATAAAAAATGAGAAACAAATTAACTAACCAAAAACTATGAGAATATAACAAAACGAACTCTAAAGTAATGAAAAGAAATCAATTAACTATGCAAAAAAATTTTATTCAGCAAAACAGTGTCAAGATTACAATTAAAAAGAGAAAACGAAGGAAAAGTGCAAGGGGAGATCCTCAGTGTGGTGGTGATGAGTCAAAGGCAAAAGCGGACATCGTTTATGATAATGAAGATGTGGAAAAATGCCAAAGGTTCCCTATGTAGGATCTATAAATCACAAGCACACTACAAGGGGGGATGAATAGTGTGGGAAAAAAATATTTGCAATACAAATCAAACCACAAAATGCACAAGATATATAGTGGTTCCCCTTATTTGGGTACTCCACTACCTAAGTCTCCTAACTTAGGATTTTTAACCTGATTCTCTCAATCCGAATGGAATCAATTTACTAAAACCTGAGATAATTAACAGGTTACCTCAACCCAATTACAAGATATTGAAAAGAAATAAAGATACAGGTGTAAGCAAAATATAAATAAAAGCTTACAACTAATCCCTAAGTCTCCAACAATTATATTGCTTAATTTGAGTATGTAAATTAATCTAACGAGAAAATTAAGGCGTTAAATAAATGAATTTTTCAGAGAAGAACACGATCGCCTTGATGACTTGTTGCAAGTGGAGAATGGCCTTGAGAGAATTGTAACAAGACAAGCTCTTTTGCAGCTAATAATTTGAGAAATGAAGGTGTAGAGAAAGATAGAATTTTTTTTTCTTCTTGGTTGTGTGCAAAGGACACTCAAGGAGTGCTTATATAACCCACTAAGCACCTTACTTATGTTTGCTAGCCGTGAGGGGTAATTTGGGAAGATTAAGGATAGGTCTAATTGCAAAATAGCCGTTTAGATTGGTCACAACGGTTAATTGGTACTGGTACTAAACTTTTGGTACCAGTACTGATTGCGTACAGTCAGCCCAACTAAATCACCAGGTACCTGTACTCATGATGAATACCGGTACTTGTGACTCACAGATTTGAGTCCAGTGACCTACATGTACCGATACTAGTGATTAGTACCGGTACTTCTAAGGTCCAGGCAAAACCAAGTGCACAAACTGTGACCACTTGGGACCGGTACTCATAATAAGTACCAGTACTTATTCACAGTTTGGGACTTAGGCCCAAACTTGTGCCTAGCATGTACTAGAACTTATGACCAGTACTGGTACTTGCTACCACATTTTGTAAGTGTAAATCAATTTTTAGAGAAATCCAACCTACTCTAAACGACTTGATTTTAAAAAAATCAATTTTGAGTTTTGAAATGAGTGAATGAACAATTTTCTAAACCCTAATTATCTCTACTTTGATTTTAGCTCCTAGATTCTATTTTACTTGTTAGGAGACATACAAAGATTCTATAAAACAATTAATACAACAAAAACTAGTCTTCTAATCTTCTTCCTTCATATGCAATCTTGTTACTTGCATCCATAGATTCTTTTGACCTGTAATACTTCATAAACACATTAGATTTAAAAATGATTTTTTTAACACCAAAACACAGAAGAGAGATGAAACTAGGTTCCAACAATCTCCCCCTTTTTGGTGTTGACAAAACAAACAAGATAATACTCATATTTAAAAATAAACAGAGACTTAATAAGAGAAGAATAAAAAAACTCCACAAGGAGTGAAAAACCTCTCCTTCAAACTAAGCTCCCCTATTTTAAATATGAAGTACAATCCCTTTTTGGTGTTGACAAAGCAAACAAGATAATACTCATAATTAAAAATAAACAGAGAGTTAATAAGAGAAGAATAAAAAAACTCCATAAGGAGTGAAAAACCTCCCCCTCAAAGTAAGCTCCACTATTTTAAATATGAAGAACAATAATTTCTCCCCCTTTTTGTCAAGCAAGCAAAAAGATGAGCAAATAGTAGAAATGAAACATAACATGATACATGAATAAGCAACAATTTCACATAAACAAACAAAGCATGAATCATAACATGATAAAGTTCATTAAGATAAGACTTGAAACATTCTTAACACATAATTGTCTGAAAAGTCATACAAATTTAACAAGCATCAAAATGAAAATTAAGCTAATTTCTAGGACGTTTTCTAATTAGCTTTTGCACATGTCCACCTCCATCATCATCATCATCATCATCATCATTGTCATCGTCATCATCGTTGTCGTCATCATCGTCGTAGTCATTGTCGTTGTCGTTATCATTATCATCTTTATCTTAATTATCACTTTCTTCATATGAAACATCTTCATCTTCTGTGTCTTCTTCTTCTTCATCATGAAGAACAGGTTGTTCTTTCGCCATTGAAATAGGAGATGGATCTTGAAAATGCTTCTTCCTTCTTTCGTTGTATTCTTGAGGTGCTTTTAGTTGAGTCTGCTTCCTTTGTTTAGGTTGTTGAGTAGAAGTGACATGGGAGGACTCAATAGAAAGAGAAAGATCATGGAATTATTGTTCCATGTGACGGAAGGCAAAATTTAGATTGGTTAAATTTTGACCAATGTAGTTGAAGGTATTTATCAAATTGGGATCAGTTCCAGACACAATAGATAGATTTACCCAAGGTGTTTTAGCTTTTGGATATGGGTAGGTTATAGGAATGAAAGTGGAGGATGATTCAGGAGGTGGATGAGAAGAGGATTAAGCATTTGGATCAACTTCTTCTTCGTCATCACTGGAGGATTCCTCTCTAGCAGGTTTCACTCCCATTTTTCGGAGAGTGGACCATTTAAAATAGACCACTTTTCTGAGAGGAGTAAAATTAGAGAGGTCAATTTTATTTTTATGAAGAATGTGTGACACCAAAATATCCAATGGTAAAGTTGATGCGCGGTAATGGGGTTTTAGAAAGTGAATGAAAACTATGTTCCAATTGACTGGAAAGCTCGTAATGATAGCATAAATCAAAGGTAAAATATCAACAGGTATTTTGTGAAATCCTAATTTTTTAGCCCTTAAATTCCATGCTAAGATACAAAAAAGGGTGCGAGCAAAAAGGGTCATATTTGGGGCAACCAATGCTTTACCCTGACAGTTAGGGAGCAAAAGAGTTTCATGGATGTTATGAGTAGGAAATTGCTCCTTAAGTGTGTTAAATGCATGACCTTCATTAGGACATTCAGTAATGGTTGACAAGAATTTAGGTGTGATGGTGATTTTCTGACCAAAAACATTTGTTGTTAAGACAAGGTGACCTCGATTTTCTTGTTCTTGGAGATTAGCAAAGAATAGATAATTAACATCATGGTATACTCCAGGAACATCAGCAAAGAACGATTCATCAAAGAAATGCATAAGTTTTTGTTCTAAAAGGCGAGTGGTAAAACTAAAGAGTTGAAGAGAGAAATCTTTCCACTCAGCTGGCCTACAATGATGGAGTTTTAATCCTTTATACTAATCAAATTTTGACCTAGCATCCTTATTAATGTAGAACTTCTGAAAAGCATCTAGAGGTGCTTTTCCCTTACTTTTTGATTTAGGTGCCATCTGTAAACATGCAATAACAAGGAATAGGAAAGCAATTAGAAATATAGACAATTTCCTTTCATGTGTTTGTACCAAAAAGAAACACATTTAAGCCTGCATGTACTGGTACTGATGATTGGTACCGGTACTAGTTGGTTTCTGTTCCAACTAGAAATTTGAGCTAGTACCGGTATTCCTCTTTAGTACCGGTACCTGCTCACTAAAGCAGATACTGCTGCGCCAAGCTAGTACTGGAACCAATGATGGGTACCAGTACCACCTGGTACCCGACAAAAACAAATGCAACAGTGAGAAAGGATTTGCGAGAAAGAAGAAGGCAAGATGTAGAATGATTTAAAATAGTAAGATCTACTTAAGAGATAAAAATATACCTAGAGTAGAAGTTTGGAGGTGATCCTTCTTCTTCTTGACAAGAGCTTAGAGAGACACTTGTGGAGTGACAGCTAGGGTTTTCTTGAGACAAAATGAGGCAAGTGTTTGCACTTAGCCTCTTTTATAAGGGATGGGTCATGTGCTTATCACATGACCACTTAAGTGGTTAAGAGATGAAAAATTTATAACTTAGATGTTGAATAAATAATGTAGTCAACAACCTAAGTTAAGCAACCATATTGCAAACAACACCCAAATATTTCCTGACATATGGAAATATTACAGTTTACCTCTTTTTTTTAAAAAAATATGGGTAAATTGCAGTGAGACCCTCAAAGATTTTTATAAATACAAACAAATTCCATAACAATCAACTTATTAATTTTGAATCTCTTTTATTGTACAAAGCCCTAATTTTCTTCTTTTAAAGTAGAATCTTTCTGCTGCAAGAGGTTTTGTAAAGATTTTTGCCAATTGGTTTTGTGTGTCAATGAATTCTAATTGAATTGATCCTTGAAGCACATTATCTCTGAGGAAATGATGTCTAACATCTATGTGCTTAGTACGTGAATTGTGAACCATAATTTTGGATAAATTTATTACACTTGTATTATCACATAAAATTTTGGATTGTGTAAAAATCAATCCAAAGTAGGACAAAGTCTGTCTCATCCAAATGACCTGTGAGCAAGCAAGTGAAGCAGCAATATATTCTGATTCAGTCGTAGAAAGTGAAACACAAGTCTGTTTCTTAAAGAACCATGAAACGAGAGATTCTCTAATAAAATGACATGTGCCGCTAGTGCTCTTTTGATCTTTCCAACTCCCTGCATAGTCAGCATCACTATAGGATAATAGATCTAAATATTGTGCTTTAGGATAGAAAAGAACAAAGTCTTTTGTGTTATTTAGGTATCTAAATATTCTTTTTATTGCATTAAAATGAGATTCCTTGAGTTCGAATTGGAATCTCGCACATAAATATGTAGCAAAAAGAATATCAAGTTTAGAAGCTGTAAGATATAATAGTGAACCTATCATGCCTCGATATTTCTTTTCATCTACTCTCTTGCCGAATAAATCTTCACCAAGAGAAGCAGATAGAGCAATCAGAGTCTCTTTGCCATTTACATTTTCAAAGTCAAATTTCTTGAGAATTTCAAGAACATATTTTGTTTGACTAGTGTAAATTCTTGTGTCTAATTAGTGAATTTGGAGTCCTAAATAGAATCTGAGTTCACCCGTCATACTCATTTCAAACTCAGTCTTCATAATCTCATAGAAATGTTGACACAGGGACTCCTTAGTTGATTCAAATATAATATCGTCAACATATATTTGAACCAGAAGGATGTCATCTCCTTTTACAAAAAGAGTTGAATCAACAACTCCAATCCTATATCCGTGCTGAAGAGGAAAGGTCCTAAGCCTATCATACCAGGCCTTGGGAGCTTGTTTAAGTCCATATAAAGCCTTATTGAGCTTGTATACATGCTCTAGGTGTGCTGAGTCCTCGAACCCGGGAAGCTGATGAACATAAACTTCTTCCTTAATATAACCATTAAGAAAGGCACTCTTGACATCCATTTGATATAGCTTGAAGTCCTTTGCACTTGCAAAGGCAAGTAGCATCCATATGGACTCCAAGTGAGCAACAGGAGCATATGTCTCATCAAAGTCGATACCCTCCTGTTGGTTATAGCCTTGAGCTATAAGTCTGGCTTTATTCCTGATTACTGAACCAGATTCATCAAATTTATTTCAGAATACCCACTTGGTTCCAATGATGGAATTACCCTCAGGGGCGAGTACCAAGTTCCATACATTATTCCTAGTAAATTGGAGTAGCTCCTCTTGCATAGCTACAACCCATGATTCATCCTTTAATGCCTCGTCAACTTTCTTAGGTTCAAGTTGTGAAACAAAGGCATTAAGGACAAAATCAGCTCTAAAGTGAGATCAAGTTTTTACACCTTGTTCAATATCACATATGATTTGTTCTTGAGGGTGATCTTTATGGTGTACCCATTCTTTTGGAAGATCATGTACATTTTGTGTATCTTCCATTTTTGATACATCATTGAAGGGGGTATCTTCATCATCAGAATCTAAATGATTTTGTTTAGGTTCACCTAAGTTTGTTTCATCAAATGAAACATGCAAGGATTCTTCTATAATAAAAGTTATTTTATTAAAGACTTGATAAGCTTTGCTTCTTGTTGAATAGCCAATAAAAATGCCTTCATCACCTTTAGCATCAAGCTTATCAAGCCGATCACGGGTGTTTAGTAATTAACATCGACTTCCAAACACTCTAAAATATGAAATCCTAGGAGACTTCTCATAATAAAGTTCATATGGAGTTTTCTTAATAATAGGCCTTAAGAGAGTTCTATTAAGAACATAACATGCCGTATTAATGGCTTCAGCCTAGAAATATTTTTGAAGCCCAGACTCCAAGAGCAAGGTTCAGGTGCATTCTTGTAGAGTGCGATTCTTGCGCTCTACAACACCAATTTAAGATGGTGCTCGAGGAAATGAAAATTCATGGGTTATGCCAGAATTTACACAAAAATTTAAAAATTTTTCATTTTCAAATTCACCCTCATGATCAGTCCGTAGTCTAAGAATAGAGGATGATTTTTCCTTTTGAAGTCTTCAAGCAAGACTTAGGAAGGAATCAAATGAGTCATCCTTATGTTTCAAGAAGATGACCCAAGTAAACCTAGAGAAGTCATCAATAATAACTAGGCAAAATTTTGATCCATTTAGACTCTCAAATCATGTTGGTCCAAATAAATCAAAATGTAATAATTCTAAAGGTCGTGTTGTTGAAACTAAGTCTTTTGGTTTAAAAGAAGCTTTGTGCATTTTTCCGAGTTCACAAGATTTGCACAAAACATCCTTTTTATAAGTTAGTTTGGGTAGGCCCCTTACTAACTCATTTTTGGTTAACCTATTAAGATGTTTGTGATTAATGTGACCTAGCCTGTGGTGCCAAAGATCTACTTCAACATGGGATGCAAGTAGACATTTTACAAATTTCTCTTATGAAAAATGAAAAGCATAGATATTTTCATATCTAAAGCCTTTAATTAAAACTGTATTTGTTCCATCTTTTAATATTTTAAATCCAATTTTAGTAAACAAAATATCACATCCATTATAACATATTTGACTAACACTAAGCAGGTTATGTTTTAAGTTTTCTACTAAAAGAATAGTACGTACCTGCTTAGAAGAATTACCTATTGTACCTTCACCAATAATGCGACAACGTTTGTTGTCGCCTAACTTGATGTGTCCTCCATCTTCGATTCTGGTCCACTTGATAAAGAGGTCGGAGTGTCCCGTCATGTGCTTGGAACACCCACTATCTAGGATCCATTTGTCCTTCTTGACCTACAAAATAGTTTATTAAATCTATTTTAGGTACCCATTTTCTTTTGGGTCCTTGATGGTTAGTACCCTTCAAATCCTTAGGTTTATAGATCACTTTAGTGTTAGATTTATAATTCTTAGGATTCTTGACCTTTTGATAAATCCATGCATGTCTAGGTGCGTGTGATTTATTTTGTGTGTTCTTTTTATTATTGACCTTGGCTTTTAAATTATTATAAAATTCAGTATTCAGCCTAGTTGTTGTTTTTAGATTATTCAAAGTGTCCTCAAAATGTTCATAATATCTTCTAATTCTACTATTTTAGTATGCAATTTATTATTAGTTTTTTTTTACATTTTTAGCTCTATTTCTAAACAAGATTTCTATATTTCTATGATTTTATAACTATCATGCAAGACCCTATTTTCTATTTTAATTAACCTAGCTTTATGATACAAATCTTCATATGCTTGTAATAGCTCATCAAAAGTGCCTTCAGATTCTACCTCATTTTCTGAACTATCATTGTTCACCATTAAACAGAGATGTGCAACTTTTGTTTCTTCAAATTCCTCAAAAGATGATTCCGTGTCGGAATCACTATCATCCCAAGTCGCCTTGTATGCCTTTCTTGAAATCTTCTTCTTCCGATCGAGTTATTTATCTTTCTTCTTTCCTTCCTTCTTTTTGATCATTGGATAATCCTTTCGTATGTGCCCCTTCTTCTTACACTCAAAACAAAAAATGTCATTTGTAAATTTATTTACTTTCTTACCTTGTTATTGGATGAATCTTCTAAATCTTCTCATTAGAAGAGCAAGCTCCTATTCTTCATCGGAGTTGGAATCATCGAGGTCTGACTCCTCCTTTATAGCTTTAAAAGCAAGCTCCTTCTTCTTGCTTATGGATTTTTCTTCAATCTTCATATTTTCTAATTGGACTTCATATGCCATGAGACTTCCAATCAAGTCATCCAAGGAGAGAGTAGAAAGGTCTTTCACCTCTTGGATGGCTATGGTCTTTGGAGACCAATCGCTTGTAAGGGATCTCAAGATCTTTCTTACAAGCTGCTCCTCCTTCAGCTTGACTCCAAGATTGTTCATTGGATTTATGATCTCTCCAAATCTTGTGTACATTCCTTTGATTGTTTCACCTTTTTGCATCTTGAAACACTCATAGCTTTCTATTAGAATAAAAAGATGTGTTTCTTTTACCTTACTTGTACCTTCATAGGTGACTTGCAATGTGTTCCATATCTCGTATGCAGACTCACATGGGGAGATACGATTAAACTCTTCCCTTGATAACGCACAATAGAGTGTGTTCATCGCTTTTGCATTTCCCACTATCCTTTTCTATTGTTCTGTAGTCCAAACAACACCTTCCTATGGCTCCGAATCCATGTACTTCTCTTGGATAAGAGTCCATGAGTCCTCATCCATGGCCTTGAGGAAGATTTGCATCCTTCTCTTCCAGTATCCATAGTCCATCCCATCAAAGTAAGGAGGATGTGTGGATGACTGTCCTTCGGTGCGCTTAACTAAAGATGCCATTACGAAAGAGAATGGTTACTTCTTCTATTCGCAACCCACTCTGATACCACCTATAGGATCTGTAAATCACAAGCACACTAGAAGGGGGGATGAATAGTGTGGGAAAAAATTATTTGCAAGACAAATCAAACCACAAAATGCACAAGTTATATAGTGGTTCCACTCACTTTGGTACTCCACTAGTTAAGTCTCTCGACTTAGGATTTTTAACCCGATTCCCTCCATCTGGAGGGAATCAATTTACTAAAACATGAGGTAATTAACGGGTTACCTCAACCCAATTACAAGATATTGAAAAGAAATAAAGATACAGGTGTAAGTAAAATATAAATAAAAGCTTACAACTAATCCCTAAGTCTCTAACAGTTATATTGCTTAATTTGAGTATATAAATTAATCTAATGAGAAAATTAAGGCGTTAAACAAATGAATTTTTCAGAGAACACGATCACCTTGATGACTTGTTGCAAGTGGAGAATGGCCTTGAGAGAATTGCAACCAAGACAAGCTCTTTTGCAGCTTGTAATTTGAGAAATGAAGGTGTAGACAAAGATAGAATTTTTTTTGCTTCTTGGTTTTGTGCAAAGGACACTCAAGGAGTGCTTATATAACCCACTAAGCACCTTCCCTACATTTACTAGCCGTTAGGGGTAATTTGGGAAGATTAAGGATAGGTTTAATTGCACAATAGCCGTTCAGATTGGTAACAATGGTTAGTTGGTACCAGTACTAAACTTTGGGTACCAGTACTGACTACCTACAGTCAGCCCAACTAAGACACCAGGTACTCATGAGTCACAAGTACCGGTACTTGTGACTCACAGATATGGGTCCAGTGACCTACATGTACCAATACTAGTGATTAGTGCCGGTACTTGTAAGGACCAGGCAAAACCAAGTGCACAAACTGTGACCACTTGGTACCGGTACTCACGATGAGTACCGGTACTTGTCGTTCACAGTTTGGGACTTAGGCCCAAACCTGTGCCTAGCATGTACCGGTACTTATGACCAGTACCGACATTTGCTACAAGTACCACATTTTGTAAGTGTAAATCAATTTTTAGAGAAATCCAACCTACTCTAAAGGACTTGATTTTAAAAAAATCGATTTTTAGTTTTGAAACCAGTGAATGAACAATTTTCTAAACCCTAATTATCTCTACTTTGATTTTAGCTCCTAGATTCTATTTTACTTGTTAGGAGACGTACAAAGATTCTAAAAAATAATTAATACAACAAAAACTAGTCTTCTGATCTTCTTCCTTCATATGCAATCTTGTTGCTTGCATCCATAGATTCTTTTGACCTGTAATACTTCATAAACACATTAGATTTAAAAATGATTTTGTTAACACCAAAACACAGAAGAGAGATGAAACTAGGTTCCAACACCCCATGCCCAAGAGAAAGGGAGAGGGAGAGAAGGGGAGGAAGGATAATAATAAGAGATAAATAAAGAAGGGGTCTTGAGGGTTTTTATAGCCCTTTAAATACCAAAAGCTTTAGGATTAAGGTTAATTTCATGTATCATGATTTTGGCAAGTTTGGGAGGCTTTGGAAACTCCAAATTCCATTAGGAATGGGATTAATCCCTTAATTTTTGCATAGAAAGAAAGTTCACTTTATTTTCCTTTCCTATTTCCTATGTATAGGCCCACTTTCGTTGCCTTTAGCTAGCCCATTGATGCGGGAAAACACATGTTTTGTAAATTGATGTATTTATGTCATTGTAACGCATAAATCTACAACCAAGTTTTACAATTTATAATACCTAGATTATGGAGTATCTAGGGTTGTCCAAGGAGGCCAAATTGTTAGCCACATGAATGGCTCTCTCTCTTGCCTCTCAAATCCGTACTTGTATTTTTGTGATTTTATTTTTGTTTTTTTTATAGTTTTCAAAATATCGGGCACTTGAAAGCGAAGAGAACTAAGCTAAAGCTATGCCTAAAGTGACAAGAAGAAATCCCTTCTTCTAATCTCACCCTTGGCAAGTGTGCCTAGAGTAATTAGAATAAAAGAGTGTGTGCACTAAGATTACTATAAATAAGGAAAACACACTAACTAGAAAACATGAAATTGGAAGGCAATAGAAATCTTGTGTTGGTATAAAAATGTATGACGGTAGCTAAATGCTTGTTACATGAAAACAAGAAAACACTAGCTAATACAAGAAAATAGAAAGATGAAGAAAAGAAAAAAAATCCTCCGATTGAAGCTTTGGATGGTCCTTGCTTCAAGTGCGGTTGCTCCCCCACTTAAAAAGGCTTCTCATTGGCTTCTTCTTCAAGTAGTCCTCTAAGCTTTCCTCCAAGGTGGACGTCCACTACCTTGATGAAAATCTCCTCCCTGCCTGGTCGTCCCCTCTAGATGAATGCTTCTCCTCCTTGGCATGGCACAAGGGAGAGGAAGAAAGAAGAAGAAGAAGGCACCAATGGAGCAGGTAGGTTGCCCCCATGATCTTCTTCTCTTCTCCTCCTTGGCCGAATTATGCAGGTGGTATGGGTGGAAATAAAACGAAGGGAGTATCATAATATGGCAGTGGTTATGGGGGGTAGATATAGGAGTGGAGAGGTGGTTGTTGGCATGGCCTTAATGGAGGGCTATGATGACTTGATGGTGGAAGTTATGGGATCCAAGGGCTATAGAAAGTTGGCACCAATTTTAATGGATGCAAGGGGGTGGTTATGGGTTTATTCCACCCCTTGGTGGATGTCCATGAGTGGAGAGATGCCTCCACTTTGGCATCAACATGGGGGCTTCTAGAAGGTTGATTAGGTGGAGGGTAGATATGGCTTGTGGAGGTAGGTGTATGGTGGTGATGTGGTAATGTTTTGGAGGGAAAAAGTGGTGCCAACATGGGTGGTTATGGAGGTGGTTGGCACCATTTAGGAGGTGTCTTTTTGGTGGTGTTAGTGGGGTGAAGAGGTGTAGTTTAGGTGGCGCCAAGATGAGGTGGAGGTGGAGGTAGCTTAGGTGGAGCTTAGGTAGGCTTATTTGGTGGAGCTAGTTAGGTGGGGTTTAGGGTTAGGGTTGGATGCCATGGAGGTGGACTAGCTAAGCTAGCTTAGTTAGTAGATGAGTGGAGTAGGAGGTAGAGGGAGATAGGGTTTTGGAGATGAGGAGTTGGAAGGAGCTGCATTGAGCTACACTAAAGCTGGCTGAAGCTGAAAAGGGTTGCATCTAAGCTCAATAGCTAGCTTAGCTAGCTAGTTCTTTGCTAGCTGCTAAGCTAAGCTAAGATGAGTTGGCTTCTGCTGATATGACCTAAGGTTACTTGGAGTTGGTCTTCCCGAAGACTACCCAACTAGCTGAGGTAACTAGCTTAGGTCAAGTAACTCAGCACAACCAAGTTGAGATAAGTTGAGTCTCTGGGAGCTGGACTTGAGCTGGCCTAAGCTGGTTGAGGACTTCTTCAGCTAATTAGGCTTAGCTAGTTGATGGTAGTAGCTAAGCCTAGTTTAGTAGAGCTTCCAGTGAAGTGCCTTGAGTTGAGAGCAGCTGGAATGGAGCTGGGATCAACTGACTTGAGCTAGTTTGAGTTGCCATTCAGCTGAGATGAGCTGAATGGAGCTCAGGTGAACTAGCTTGACCTACCACTCAGCTGAGATGAGCTGAATGGAGCTAAGGATGAATTGATCTAGCTAGAATGAGCTGGGATCCAGCTGATATCTAGCTAATGTGGGCTTTTGCATTATCTTTTGCCTATCTGAGTGCCAAGGTTACTGGAATCTGACTCTCTAATTATCCTTGACACTCAAACAAACTCATCAAAAACACAATAAAATGCAATGCATGGCTATCCTATGTGAATGCCTAAATGTAGCCCAAAAACCTATTTGCGGAGTTAAAATTCTAAGATCTATATCTATTTTAGGGCATAAGAATGATGATAAACTGGCATTTATCACCCATCCCACACCCTACCTCATCTCCTCTTATCGCAAGAGTTGTGCCCATTTGCATAGGCCAATGGGGAGGGTATGCACAAGTAGGGAAAAATGGAGAGAGAGAGAGAGAGAGAGCACGACCTCCCCCTGCAAGCAGGGGTTACTTTCTTTTTTCTTCTCTTTTCTTCATTTCTTTCACACCACTTTGCACAAGTACCTCTTTTGATTTCTTCTTTGTGATCGACTCCCTCGTCTCATGATCTTTCATTTGGGACCAACATTGGCAATGGTTTAACCTCATTCTCTCTCTCCTACATCATAAATTAAGGAAATTCAATAATTTTTAGATTTTTAATGAATAGTTAAAATGCAACATAAAATCCTAGAAATAGCAAAAAAATACATTGTGATGCATTGCATAGTCAACCACTCGACAATGCATGTGTTCACCGCCATCATGTCCTTTTACTTCCATATGTTCTTCTTTAGGTCCCTAACTAACATTAGAATTATGCACAGGGATTAGTTGACCAAGAGAGAATTCCTTCACTTGGAGATAGAGTGGATACTCTAGTGAATCCCGCCAAAACCTTAGAGGTGGGGCAAGAAGAGGGAAGTGATGTAAACACATTTATATCACATAAACCATCTATTTTTGCATGTTCTTAGGCATTTAGTGGCAGCAGACATTATAAATATTGCATAGCATGCATCATCATGCATTTAGATTAGTTTGTATACATTTTAGGTTAATTTCTCCTTTTTGTGGTAAGAAAATAGGGCAATATCACATCGGGGCCTCGGATTGAAGATTCTATCATATAGATCTGATTAGGGCGATGATCGGAGTTCAATGACTCTAATATTGCCTCAATCGAACTTCCATAGCACCAGATGCAGTCCGAGAAAGATCAGAGGTCAAGGGGTCAGGTGGTGTAAATCCATACTTCAGATGACGAAATTGACTACATGGATGGGTTCGGATCAATGATCGCAGCCTAATGGCGTGAAAATTGATCCAATCCGACATCCATGGCATTGCCTACATGCACATGAAGATGGACGGCCAGGATGGTGCCATGTGGCACCATCCAAACCAGCCCAACAACACCCGCTCTCTCTCTTTCATCAAACAACGTGGATGATTTGGGTCATTGGATCTTGATCCAACAGCCATGGACGCTTGAGCCCAAAACCAAAGCTCACCTCAAAGGGTGGCTTGGCACAGTGGGCGAGCACCTTCATGCGACACTGAGGTCGTGGGTTCGAGTCCCCATGAGCCTCAAATCAAGTGCAAGCACGGGATCAGCTCAATTGAGCCATTGGATGGTGAGCGGATGACCAGATGGAGCGTGACATGGCAGCACGGATGTGCATGAATCGTAAACATGCGTGATGACGCGCATTTGAATGCATGATTACACGCGGGGGGCATTATGAAGGTGCGACGCGATGTATTCTTAGCCGTCGATTGCAAGATCGGACTACTGAGATTCTTTAATCATGCATGTGCGTTTTGTGCATCGAGAAGGAGAGGAGGCATGGGTATGCACGACCTAAGCCTATGTTCAGGGATTTAGTGACGCTTAAATCCATCACTAAATGCCCTTATATTATGTTTTACACATGAAATGACCTAATTACCCCTCCATTCTTCACCTATAAATAGACCTACGACCCCCACACTTTCTTCATCCCTTCCTCTCTTCTCTCACCCCCTCCAAAGCTTTAAGAGCTTGTCCCAAACCCAGGATGTTCCGTTAGAGTTAAAATTAGAATTTTCCCACCTTCTCATCCCCGTTCGTGGAGCACCTGCGGTTGTCTTCTCATTGCTGTTAGAGAAGCAAATCCTGCTGCAACGTCACCCTGCCCATCCTCCATCGTCCGTCATCATTCTCCTTCATCCAGCATCTGACCACCTTCATCCAAGCGCTCCGTCAATGTGGCTCGTCCTCCAAGCAGCCGTCGAGGAGGATAACCTTTCTCCACCTTCTCTTTTATTGCTTTCTAATATAGATTTCTTTCTTTCTAGTATAGTCATTAGATGTAATGAACTTGATTCAATGATTATGAAATACCTGTTCATTCTCTCCCTATTTTGTCTTTATTTGTATTATTCTTTCTCTCTCTTCTATTCTTTATTCTTTAAGTAGATAGTTAGTGTAGATTCAATTCAACCAGCTAATCTGCTTCGTGACAACAAATCAAATGCAATTTTTGATTAAGTGTCCGCCTCCCTGCGTTTGAACTGGAATTCCTTTTGAGTTTCAGTTAAAATTATCTATTGACGGATTTTTCTCACAAATTACTCTATGACAACGGGTTTTCAAAACTCAAATCTTTTTGCGTAGATTTTCCACTGCAATATTTTGGTGTCGTTGCAGGCGAGGCGACGCTCTTTGATTTTTCATGTTTTCCAACTTACTGATCATTTACCTTACTTCCATCCTTTCTTATTGTAATTGTAGGTACTCTCACGAGGCGGGCAAAAGCAGTAGATTGAAGCAAAGTGCTATTGAAGGGCCAGTAAGTAATCCCACCTCCCCACCCATTAGATTTCATTCCACCACATAATAACACAAGCCCTAATTAACCTAGGAGCTTGCATAAACTCTAAGGTTAGTTTTGATTGTTTGTTTGACACTTCCACCCTCCTCACCCTTCGCATATAAAAGAAAAATTTTAAAAAAAATCTCACAAAGGAACACAACCTCTTCTGATTCTTCATACTCAACCAGTAACTCGATCTTTGGGACCAGTACACTCATCAACACATAATTGAGTAGAAATCATATTAGGTAATCACTTGTGTGCCTAATTAAGTGGTGTATCAGGCCAATTGTTTGAGTTGTTTGGGCCGCAGCACTTCAACTAAAAATAACTCATTAAGTAGCTGCCAGATAGGTTCAACTTTTAGGATTAACCAAGCACTCCACATTCTTTTAAGTTTTAAAGGAGGACATCTTCACCTATGCTTTCAAAACCTGGTGTGCCAACTGAACTTGATTGAATATACCTAAAGTTGAATTCTAAAATCTACTAAGCAAGATTTAAACCCTAACATTTTCCACATCAAAAAAAAATCTTGCTTGAAAACCACTGGTTGTTCACGCACACCCATATCAATCAATCATTAAGGGCACAACCCAGATAAAGGGCCCATCACATTCCAAAACACATTCAAACCTAACCCTAATTAAAACAGAGTATACGTTGGACTTAAGGATTGGACTCGCTCTTCGGAGCCTAGATCGAGATTATTTTCGAATAGTCTACTTCTATCGTTTAATCTGATGTCTAGCTAAGGGAGCAAAATCAAACGATCACGGTTGGGGGGTGATGGGAACACCATCATGAGCCATAACTAGCTTAATTTGATCTGATTAAGTCTCTAAATGCTCCTACATAATTGCCAGAGAGTCATATTTCACTGCATAATCATTCTAACGGAAAAATAGGACATTAGGGTTAAAACTGCAATTTTACAAGCACATCAAGAATGCAGTGCAACCACAGGTTTCCCTAGGGGTTCATTAAGGGTCAAAAGGTCTTAAAAAGGTACCAAGTGGGTTAGATCAGTTAGAAAAGGGTTTGCACATATTTTGAGAATTAAATGACTTTTGAAACCCTAAAAATAGACCCACTTAACTAACCAAGGTTCTGGTCAGGATAAAATTCACCTAAACCCTCTAAAATCCATAGAAAAATATTCTCTAGGGTTCAATACCTTCAATTTAACCATCAGAACTCATCTTGACCCAAAACAGAGTCTTAGATAGATATTTGCCCTAAATTGGATTTTTACATAAATTACCTAGCCAAACATGGTCAAAACCAAAATCCAACTTCACCATAAGATTCCTTAGGTCCAAATTAGCTATGTACCAAAATTTAGACCCAAAATGAGCTTGTCTCGACCTAGTTTGCAAAATGGTCCTATTTGATTACATTTATACCCCTAACTTTCAAAAATCATTGCATTCAGTCCCCTAACTTCCTCATCATCTTCGCAATTAGGTCCCTCCGCCATTATCGCAGTGGAAACCTACTCCAACGATCTTTGACTGGGGAGTTCTCCCTGATTGCCTGGCAAATCCCTTCCAAATTTGGAAAGGAAAGTCCATGAGAAATCCTCTCCAATCTGAACCCGTTCTTGTGCACCGAATCTTTCCCAATCTCTCATGCGAATGCATGAGAGATTTGGGTCTCAAGAAACTCCCAAATCCGACGATATTCCTAGCTTGGAAGCTTGGCTTCCAAGCTCAAAACTCTCTCTAGAGCCTTTTATAAGGACCCTCAGAGATCACCGAACTCTTCAGCTTGAAATTCAGCCAGAAGTTCCCTTCTTCCTCTCTCCTCTTGGGCCGCAAATCTCTGCAAGCTCTGGTGGTCTCTCTCCGACTCGTCTCATCACCTGACCACAAAACCAGTGGTGGATTCGTCTTCCTCACTGTCCTCCGCGTCGTGCAATACCAACCGTCACCTTCCTTTCCCCGTCTTCGCCGTCGTCTCTCCCTACAGAGGTTCGTCTTCCCCACATCCGGCAACCACACCGGTGTGGGAATCCCTTCACCTTTTTGTCCTTAGAGTAGATTCTTAGGTTCCTTATCTCCCCTACTTTCTTCTCCTCTCTTTATTTTCCAAATCTGACAACCGATGCTTCTCCGCGACTTCATCGTCTCCATCTTCAGCTATCCCCTCCGGCGAGACCATTCCACCTCCACAGACCACCAAAACCCTTGCCGACCACCCTACAACCATCACCACACATCCCCACTAATTTCCCCTCTCTTTATTCATCATTCCACTCACTCACACTCACCCTCGAACACACCCACTCTCATGCACACAGTCCGACCTCACCACACACTCACAGACCACGAGATGCCACACCAACACCCTCATCGCACTTGTCGTTGTCCAATGACCCTCTCTGGGCATTCTAACATGGCCGAAAGGCCATTTCACTATTTTCAGGTACTTGACCTTGCCGCCAATGATGAAAAAGCTTCGAGCTTGCTTGAAGTTTGGTCCAGGTCCTGCTACACCTAGGTCTCAGCTCTTGGTCGCGCGGAAGCCTCCTGTGAACAAGTCCAAGCTGTCAATTGGACACCTCTGCCTCTCAAGCTAAAGCAATTGAGGAGAAGACTGTTGGTGCTAGAGCACCACGATCATTTATTTTGATGATAACAAAACACGTGTTATTTAACATTTGCAATTTGAGTCCTAGATTTCAGGTCAATTGCAAATGTAGACGTGCTTAAACGGAGTTCGAGCTCGCATCCAGGACGGATTGGAGGAGCTTGACGGAAAACAGAGGAGGTTCGCGTGGAGCGACATATTGAAGATAGAAGACAAGAAGAATAGGATAGATTCTTTTTAATCCTTTCTTGTATCTCTTGTCTTTATTTTCTTGCTCTTTTTATTTTCCTTAGAATATTATGTTAAAGAGCCTCAAAGTACCCTAACAGTAGTCCTAGGAACACCGGCACAACCCTAGGATACTTAGGTTTTCTGCAGAATACTTAGAAAACCAATATAGGGCTCAAACAGCATTTCCAGACGTCTAATTCCCAAATCAGACGTCTGATAAAGTATTTTAAGACGTCTGACTGTTGTTTCAGACGTCTGATAACTACTAGGATGGAGTTAGTATTCTGTTTAATTAAATCAGACGTCCAGACCTTAGTCCAGACGTCTTAGAAGACGTCTGATGGACTTGCCAGACGTCCAGATTGTGGACCGTTGGCTAGCTTAGCAGGCACTGCAGATTATGACCATTAGAGCCTTATCAGACGTCCATAGGACTTACCAGACGTCTGATAATTGACCGTTTTGCCTCGGCTGACCCAAAATCTCTTCTCAGAGATTTTCTAGCCATTGCAACATTTGGAAATCCATTCCCACAGTAAAAGTAGGTTTCCAGACGTCCAGACATAGTGCCGGACGCCCTGTATGTCGTCTGATGGACTTGAACAAGAACCCTGTTTAGATCTGATTCAAGTCAGGAGGAAACCCGCATGAAATCAGATGTCTGACCTTGAAATCAGACGTCTTAAAGTGGCCTTCCAGACGTCTGATGCCAGAGTTAGACGTCTGATTACCCTGTCAAGTGCAATCATTGTCTTGATTTCGGCCTGATTCTCTTGGGCTTTGTTCCCAACGGCTATGGAAGCTTTTCTAAGCCTTCCAAAGCCTTCCTAAGGCCTCTATAAATAGAGGGGAGCCTTTACACACCTAGAAACACATAGACACACTAAGAGAAACACAAGACACACTTAAGCAACATAGTTCCACTCTCTTGTGTCCTAGCTAGCTCTTGCTCTCCAAGCTCAAGCTCCATTCTCTTGAGAGCATCAAGCTTCGCGCACCCGCTCTCCCGCCGTTGTCTACGAGAGCGACGTTGCGCCGTCGCGTGGCACACGCACCGCGTCATCAACTCGACGCACTCCATGCAAAGGGGAGTTTCCTAATTCCTATAGAAGCTAGGTTTATAATTATTTTGTTGGCTCTATAGGATTGTTGTTTATTTTATCTTTGTTATTTAGTTGGGTATTCGCTTTGAGAATTCCCGTCTCCTTCGTGGGACAAAATCCTTCTCGTGGAGAGAAGGGGTTGAGGAACGCTACCCTCGTACTTGTAGCGTGGTTATAATTGAGGTTGAATCACCCTCGTTTAAAGTGATTCGGTTAGTGGATTTGATCAACTAGGTTGATCGAAAAATCCTAACTCGAGAGGGTTAGGTGGTGGTTTTCACCCGGTTTGGGTTTCCACCTAAAAAAACTTGTGTACTTTGTGCGATTGATTTTTTGTGAGATTGTATATTTCAATTCCGCATTTTTTACGTCACACTGATCTCACCCCCTCCAAGTACGAAACTTTCAGTTGGTATCAGAGCAGGTTCTTGCAAGATCGGAGTAACACCCGGCAAGAAGATCATGGAGGGAAGCTGTTCCACAAGCAGGATTTCCGAGGGGCAGTCCGCAACCCGTCCGCCGTTCTTCGACGGGAGCAACTACCCCTACTGGAAGTTGTGGATGAAGACCTAGCTTCAAGCCACCGACTTCACGATCTGGGCCAGATGCGAGACGCCATTTGAGATCCCAGAGAAACCCGCGGGAGGCTACTCACAGCTGCATATTCGAGAGCTTTCACTCAACGCAAAGGCAATGAATGCCCTGTATTGCGCGTTGAGTCCGAAAGAGTTCGAGAAAATCCAAGAGTGCACTACCGCCCATGAGAGATGGAGGAAGTTAGAAGACACTCATGGAGAGATGAGCTCGGAGGAAGAAGAAGAAGAAACCGCTTGCTTTGGTTTCATGGCCAGAGGAACCAATAGCGACAGTGAAAGCGGAAGCGACTCCGACGACGAGGTAAATCTCGATCTACAAGAAACTTTTAATGAACTTTTTGAAGTTAGTAAATCACTAAAAAGAGAAAATAATAGCATTAAAAAGAATCTTAGTTTTCTTAGAAATGAAAATGATAGGTTAGAAAAATAACTCAAGGACATAGAAACTAGTCCTAAGGATAATAACCTGTTACTAGAAAATCATAACCTCATCAATGAAAATAATAAATTGATTGAGGACAATGTTAGTCTAAAAATAGAAATTTCTGATTTAAAGACTAAGATGAGTATTATAGAAAAAGAAATTGCATGTCTTAGGGAAAACTCTAACAAATTAATCAACAAAGTAGATGATTTATATAGCCCTAAGATTGAGAAAGGATCTCCATCAAGGAGACCTGCTAACAGATCCAGATCCGAGCCCACTTGGATACCGAAAAAAGAATTAGAATCTTGTTTTGTAGGGTTCAGGGATAATTACAACATAAAGGACTGGACCTACAAGCACAAGTCTGGTCAACTCGAGTTGGGAGAACCAAGGAGTAGACCAAGGAGGAGAACAAGAAGACCGACGAGACGGCGAACAAACGACGAACCCGCCGCACGTCGACCACCAGATTGGAGACCAACGCCAATGCCCGGGCCTCCAAGCTACGGATGGGAGCCCCATCTGATGTGGCCACCACCACCATTCGGACCATTTTATTGGCCATGGTAGGTGAGGTAAAAATTCTTGACCCTATCTTTGTTTATCAGTAGCATTTAGATAGGGGGAGTTAAAATTTATGAGCTAATTATCAATTTTTAAGGGGGAGATATAAGGTAGCTAAATTTCCTTTAGAAAGGGGGAGAAAAATAATAGCTATCTTGTTGTTATAAAAAAAGGGGGAGATATAAGGTAGCTAAATTTCCTTTAGAAAGGGGGAGAAAAATAATAGCTATCTTGTTGTTATAAAAAAAAAAAAAAGGGGAGGACATTACCTTTGTCAAAAGAAACTCATAGAAGAGCATGTTTTAAGGGGGAGTTATAGGAAATGTAAAACTAATTAAACCTTTTTGATAATGTCAAAAAGGGGGAGGTTTTCTTTTGCATTATTATTTATGGTTTTGTCATCATCAAAAAGGGGGAGATTGTTGGTGCTAGAGTACCACGATCATTTATTTTGATGATAACAAAACACGTGTTATTTAACATTTGCAATTTGAGTCCTAGATTTCAGGTCAATTGCAAATGTAGACGTGCTTAAACGGAGTTCGAGCTCGCATCCAGGACGGATTGGAGGAGCTTGACGGAAAACAGAGGAGGTTCGCGTGGAGCGACATATTGAAGATAGAAGACAAGAAGAATAGGATAGATTCTTTTTAATCCTTTCTTGTATCTCTTGTCTTTATTTTCTTGCTCTTTTTATTTTCCTTAGAATATTATGTTAAAGAGCCTCAAAGTACCTTAACAGTAGTCCTAGGAACACCAGCACAACCCTAGGATACTTAGGTTTTCTGTAGAATACTTAGAAAACCAATATAGGGCTCAAACAGCATTTCCAGACGTCTAATTCCCAAATCAGATGTCTGATAAAGTATTTTAAGACGTCTGACTGTTGTTTCAGACGTCTGATAACTATTAGGATGGAGTTAGTATTCTGTCTGATTAAATCAGACGTCCAGACCTTAGTCCAGACGTCTTAGAAGACGTCTGATGGACTTGCCAGACGTCCAGACAGTGGACCATTGGCTAGCTTAGCAGGCACTGCAGATTATGACCGTTAGAGCCTTATCAGACATCCATAGGACTTACCAGACGTCTGATAATTGACCGTTTTGCCTCGGCTGACCCAAAATCTCTTCTCAGAGATTTTCTAGCCATTGCAACGTTTGGAAATCCATTCCCACAGTAAAAGTAGGTTTCCAGACGTCCAGACATAGTGCCAGACGTCCTGTATGTCGTCTGATGGACTTGAACAAGAACCCTGTTTAGATCTGATTCAAGTCAGGAGGAAACCCGCCTGAAATCAGACGTCTGACCTTGAAATCAGACGTCTTAAAGTGGCCTTCCAGACGTCTGATGCCAGAGTTAGACGTCTGATTACCCTGTCAAGCGCAATCATTGTCCTGATTTCGGCCTGATTCTCTTGGGCTTTGTTCCCAACGGCTATGGAAGCTTTTCTAAGCCTTCCAAAGCCTTCCTAAGGCCTCTATAAATAGAGGGGAGCCTTTACACACCTAGAAACACATAGACACACTAAGAGAAACACAAGACACACTTAAGCAACATAGTTCCACTCTCTTGTGTCCTAGCTAGCTCTTGCTCTCCAAGCTCAAGCTCCATTCTCTTGAGAGCATCAAGCTTCGCGCACCCGCTCTCCCGCCGTTGTCTACGAGAGCGACGTTGCGCCGTCGCGTGGCACACGCACCGCGTCATCAACTCGACGCACTCCTTGCAAAGGGGAGTTTCCTAATTCCTATAGAAGCTAGGTTTATAATTATTTTGTTGGCTCTATAGGATTGTTGTTTATTTTATCTTTGTTATTTAGTTGGGTATTCGCTTTGCGAATTCCCGTCTCCTTCGTGGGACAAAATCCTTCTCGTGGAGAGAAGGGGTTGAGGAACGCTACCCTCGTACTTGTAGCGTGGTTGTAATTGAGGTTGAATCACCCTCGTTTAAAGTGATTCGGTTAGTGGATTTGATCAACTAGGTTGATCGGAAAATCCTAACTCGAGAGGGTTAGGTGGTGGTTTTCACCCGGTTTGGGTTTCCACCTAAAAAAACTTGTGTACTTTGTGCGATTGATTTTTTGTGAGATTGTATATTTCAATTCCGCATTTTTTACGTCACACTGATCTCACCCCCTCCAAGTATGAAACTTTCAAAGACCCCCTGCTGCAGACGCACGAAGAAGAGGAGCGCGGATAGTATCACATCGTCGGCTGCAAAGCACGCTGAGGCGAATAAATTGAAAAAGTCACATAAGCTGTTCGCCTCAATTCACGGGGTGAGGTCCCTCTCACCCGCTCACCCGGCCTCGTTCGTGACACGTACCCACGGACCTGATTCGACCCGATAACCCGACTTGCACTCCTCGCTCACCACCGCACGTCGGTGAGCCTGGACCCAGGTACACGCTAGGTTCGATTACCCGACTGTGGCTCTGGGAGAGCGAGACCGAAATAGAAAGAGAGAAGAGGAGAGTTACATGGGGGCAGGGGGGATTTTGCCCTGAGAAGCTTGGCTTTGACACTTAGCCGGATTCGGAAGTGCTGAAGGGCCGGAGAAGAAGGCTTAGAGAAGAAGAGAAGGTCGTAGCTGAGAAAGCAGAGAATGAAGAAGAGGCAAGTCTGAAGAGGAATAGGCTGCAAAGGAAAGAAAGAATCAGAGAAAGAAAAAGTAGAAGATGAAGAAGAAAAAGAGCTACAGCACAGAGCAGAACATCAGACTTTAAGCCATCTCATTTCCAAATCAGATGACAGATTTAAGCTTTCATTTCATACATATATATTGAGTTCCTTAGTTCATATTATAGGAGTATATGGTGATTTAAACCACCATTTTACTCCCATCTTTTTGGCACATTGATACCTGATATTATTGCAATTTCTTTTAGTTTAAATTGTGATCTTGATTTCTGAATTCCATTTTGCTCCATGTGCTCGACCTCAAATCTTTTCGAGTAATAAAAATTGTATTTGTTTTCAAAGCAATTTCGACTATATTACAATGCTTCATTTTAAACTCGATTTCACCGCGTTAACGTTTTGGCGCCATTACCGGGAAGCAATGGGCAATTTAGAACTCTTGATTGCAATTCCTGATTTGGTACTAACTTGCTTTATCTCTTTGTTGTTATTTCAGGAGGGATTCATTGAAGAAAGTTCAACCGCACATCAAACATGCCAGGGGCAGGTAAGTTCTAATTACTCTCTCTCTTAAGTCCCTGATTCTGAAAAGGTTAAAAGGAAGAAAAATCAATTAAGGCTACTTGCTTTCCATTCTTAGATAATTCACTAAGTTGCTTGATTTGGTTTAAGCAACAAAACTTTGATTTGTGCTCCCACTTAAGGTAACTAGGGCTATCACATTCTTGTTTGAGCCCTAGATACCACATTTAACAAACCAAATTGAACCAAAACAAGAGCCAAGCAAGGATTCCAAGTTAGGGCTTTAGAGACATAGTTACATAATCAAGAATTGATCTTTCCCAAACAATGTGTGCCTAAGCCTTTGTTGAATTGATTTATTTAAACAAACCCTAAAATCAGGCTCTTAATCTCACTTGAATCTTAAAAGAGGGACCTAAATTTCTCAAAGGACAATATAGGTGAAGTTGATTGATTGCGCAGCAATCATAGGTCTTAATTGACCTAAATTAGGCTAGGACTTAGCATAAGTTAGGGTTATTCATGCATGCATACGCATTATCTGCATTTTTACTTCTTTTCTTTAGCTATGCATAAAATAATGTTATAATGTGCTGATTAAGTGCATTATGTCGAGTGTAGGGAATAAGCTGATCAGGAGCTGGATCTGAAGCTGGATCAGGAATAACAGGAGTTGTAGTAGAGCTGAAGCAGAATGCCTAGTCTAGATGTAGGAGTAATAATGTAAGGGGGTTAAAAGTTTGCTATTCTATTAAGGAGGAATAAAGCAATAAAATGTGAAGAGCTTAGGTTCATCCTAGCCCTAGGATAGCCTAGAGACTTCCCCAAGCGTTAGCCACCCTTAGATTAGGTCACAACACCCTAGGAAGCCCTAAACCCTAGTTCCAACCCTTCTCTGGACGTCCAGATACGTTTTAAGACGTCCAGGACCCTTAGCCAACTCCCTCACACTTCAAACCCACTTCTGCAGTGTTATTGGACGTCCAGACACTTTGTCAGACGTCTAATTTCTGCAGAATACCCAAAACAGAACCTGAAATCCTTCCTGACTCTGATTGGACGTCCAGACAAAAAGTCAGGACTTCTGATTTTTGAGTATAAGACGTCTGATTATATAATTAGACGTCTGATACTGCTCTCCAATTCCTGTTTTGAGATTTAAGCCTTGATCTTGGATCTCTAGGTCCCTAAACCCAATTCCAACCCCATAGGAACCTAAATTAAGGTGCCCTAACCCTAGTACATCACCTCTAAACCTCCCTAAGGACCTAGTTAGGTCCTCACTAAACCTAATTGACTTGGATCTTAGTCAATTCCATCAGCCTATTCAATTGGACTCATTGAGTCCAATTGAGCCCTGATCTTAGCACACACTGTCCAATTGGACTCAGTGAGAGTCCAATTGACCTAGACCTGACTTAATTGAGTTGTTTTACTCTCAATTAAGTTTCCACACACCCAATTAAACTTGTATTAAGTTTAATTGCACTTTACCTTAGTGAATTAGGGTTTATAACCCTAATTTGAGACCTACCTTGACCTAAACCCACTAGAACCCAACCTAATCAACCTAGCCACCTAAGTTTCGACCCACACACACCATCCACACGAAAATATCTAGCCTAGAGTTCTCTAGAACTCTCTACCATGTGTGGTTGCCTTGGTTGCCAAAAATAGCAACCAAGAGCCATTCAATTTTTAGATCCACATTTGGTGGATCTAAAAACCACCATCCACCCTCTCTCTCTCACTCTCCCACGAGCTCCCACCATAGGCCTCTCTAGAGAATTCCATAATTCTCTAGAGAGCTTCCCTTAGGTCTATAAAAAGACCCCTTGGGTGGCCATTGGCACCCATTCACTTCTTTGGCAATTGCACTCCATTGGTGCCATTCACGCCACCTCCACTTAGATAGTCACTCCACCTCCACGAGCTCACTACCACCACCATGGAGGACACCATGCCGGGATGCTGGATCAAACCTACCTCTCTCCAAGGGCCTCCTTCTTCTCTCGACCACTCCAAGGCCATCGGGGACCACCCCTGAATGCCCTCTATTCTTCTAGCTCTAGATCATTCTCTTCATAATTTTTATTGCTTTCATTTACTGCTTAGTAGAGTAGTCTTACTTCTCCCCTAATGATGCATGCGAAATCCCACGCTGATTCTTGTATACAATCATTTTCTGGTAGTTAGATTTAATTTTAGATTTAATTTTAGGCATTCATGTATAAGCTTTCCTCTAGATTTCCTTGTGCAACAACTCTCCCATGATGAATGAAATTTCATTATATATATATATCTCTTATGTGTTTGAAATCACCTTGAGCTAAATGATTATCATATTTGCATGATTTAAGTGCCTGTTCTTTAACCGCCTATATATTACGCACCAGCATGTAGTTTAAATAAAGTAGAGCGGCTTCAAGATCTATTTCAAAAATAAAAACAACATCTCCCAGAGACGAACGACTGGGACTCAAAGTCTCATTATTTTCAAAATAATATCTTTGTTGGATCGTATTTCGCAACTATACTACGACGTTTTTATCAACAATGCAATCTACGTTTTCACCAACATTGACCCACCTTGTTGGGTCAACCAATCTTCAAATTAGGTCACTTTTGCACTCAATACATCTTAAAGTTCAAGTGAAATTCTAAGCACCCTTGCTCTTAATTAAAACTGGTAGACTTAAGAGGTTAAGTCCCCATTCTGGACTACCTGGAACATCAGTGACAAGAGAGGTCAGGTGGGGGAAACCCTGTAACCCATGAGGATGCTCTACCGTGTAGGGGTCTTTACGGGACTCTCCCTCTCTGGCTGCCCAGGTAATTCACAGGTGGACGGCTTTCTGACTAAGGGGTATCATCCTCCCCAAACCTCTATAGTCATCCAAAATCTTTGGGTGCCTTGACTGGGTCAATATCACATCTAGTCCCTCATCCCTTTTATTTAAAACACACACAGATTTTCTTTGGAATCTTTTTCAGATCTAATCAATTTTGATCTAAACTTGAATTTTGATTTTACATCTTGATTCCACCATCCGATTAAAAAATGTAGCCTGGCTACTTAGGGAAACCATTTAAGAAACCTGATTCACAAAGATCCATGAAAGATAGAATGGTTGAGGATGCCCTTAGATTTTATGAGATTGATGATAAAACCTTAAAACCAATTGAAGACATTCAGGCTAATATATCGATAACAACCACCTTCATCATAAACTGTGCCCAAGTAATTATAACACAAGTAACAAATGGATCCACTCGAGATGTTCTCATGACAGGATACATTGAGTTAAAGAAATTACATAACGTTGAATATCTCCAATGCATGATAAATCCTGTACTTTGGGAAAGACACCAAGATGATCTTGAAAAATGGGAAGAGATAAAATTATTAAAGCAAATAATCGATAAAAAATACTCGTACATTCCCCAAACATTCAGCAAAACATCTTGGAACAATACTGAGGATCTATCTGATTGTCTAAATCCCGGGTTCGAGAATCAAGGTTATTGTGGACCTCTAGCCCAAATGGGATATGACCAACCTAATATACAGATTAACATTCCTAATCTTGAAATAGGTTGGGAGGTCCCAATTGCAGGAGAACATGATTTTGAGCCAGCCCTAGAAAACCAAAACAATGGTTCGCCAAGCATAGAATTCCTAGACTCCTGTAATAGTGAGATTGAATTAGAACCTCTCGAGGGTGTAAATCCCGCCCCTTACTCTGATAAGGTGACCCTCGAAGGCAATTCTGACCTAGATTCTAGTAATTTAACCCACATCCTTAGCCTAAAATCTGGATTTGAATCTTCTTGGGATAATTATATGGCCCCGTATGATGAAAATCAAAGTTTAAATTTAGATTATGATTCTGGACCTTTATTTGATGAATGTACCTCTCCAACATCCTCAAAAATACAGATTGATTTTTTGGAAGTCACGCTAATCTACGATATAGAAATCGAGGAGCTGGAAGAGTGGGGTTTTGATTGGGTCTTCCCTACAAGCCAAAAACACGAGCCCAGACCCAATAGGGATACCTTTTTAAGCTCAGAATCTACGAATAGGCTAGACCCAAGTTAGGTTGCTGAGTCTACATCTTGTGATTTATTCTGTGGTGGAACCTCTGATCTTGAATCAAATTCAGAACTTGATTCTCGCAAATTCTTCGACGATTTCGAATCTTACTATGATTACGGAGAACCACTATTTCCTGACAACTACGAGACAATCTACGACCTTAGCACACATGATCCATTCTTCGACTCTGACTGTGAGGTCCCTGATCTCGAGATCACTGATTCAAAATCAGGTTCCATTAAGATGGAATCATTTCTTTTCGATCCTCAGGAATCAAAAATAAAAAGTTCCAAGAGTGACTACAACCCAGAATTCAAATCTTTTCTTGACTCAAACTTTCTTCATCCTATAAACACTCTTCAGGCATTTACCTTTGAGTTTGATGGCTACTATGACGACTCTCTAAATCAACCCACCTTTGACCCTTTCTAGAAGAGCCCCTATACACAATTCATATTAATGCCACCTCTTCAACTTAGGCAGAACCTTCCTAAACCCATTTTCAACCCTGACCCGCAACCGGGCTCAATTTCTATTCTGATTCCCCTATTAATGAGCCGGTTGCAAATGATTCTCCTCTACATTTTTATCGGGTTTCGAACATCGATCAGACTACAAATCATGCCCCATCCTTCTCTGATCACTCTTGTAGGGTTCCTACATCCTCCACTGATTCTTTTTCATTTAAGGATCCCTACTCTGATCAGGTTGATTCGACACAGCCAAACCCTAGCTATACACTTCCATACCCTTTCGAGTTCCAAAGTATATGGTGAGTTCTACATCTCTTAATCTACATTTATCAACCCACCAGATTGATTAGGTTTGGGCTGCATCATCAGCCTGTTGATTTGAACAAGCACCTGGTTGGACCAACCAGGCTTTTGATCAAGGTGCATGCTCTGCAAAACTCATATGATTTGACCACTCCTTCTCCATACCATTTCCTGCTTAGCTGAAGGCATTGAATTTAGTGCTTAACGAGAGGCAACCCGTCATTCAAAAAAAAATCGAGATCCTTCTGATTATCCTTCTGTACTTCACATCTTTTGCACCCTGAGTTCAGCTTTGGAACAGTCAATCCCACCTCTGGTACATGTGCCAGAGCTTGAAATCATCCACAACAGTCATTCCCAACCAGTTTTCCCACCCAATAATCCTATTCTAATTTCTGAACTAGAACTGTTTCACACCCTCCGTTTGTAATGAGGATTTGCAAAACTTAGGCATGGGGGAGTGGTAAAGTGCAAGCATAGAAAAAATCAAAGTTCGGAAGGGTTCTTGATGTAAACACATTTATTGAGGGTAAAATGCCTATTCATGCATGTTCCTAGGCTTAGATTTGCATTTTATGTTATAAATATTGCAAAGCATGCATCATTCTGCATTTAAAGTAGTTGTATATAATTTAGGTTAATTACTTCCTTTTTGTGGTTAGGAGAGAATGATATTTATTTTGGAGCCTCGGATTGACGATTCGACCGTATGGATCTGATCAAGACAACGATCGGAGTCCAACGCCTCTAAAATCGCCTTGATCGGAGTCTTGTAGCACCATATGCAGTCCGAGGAAGATCAACAGCCAAGGGACTAGGAGACATAATTTGGAGCTTCAAATGACAAATCCGACTGCACGGATGGGTTCGGGTCGACGATCGTAGCCTAACAATGCGAAAATCGACTCAATCCGACCTCTGTAGTAGCCCCTACAACAAGAAGAAGATGGACGGCCCAGACTGCACCACGTGGCGTAGCCCAGGCTGCCTAGCGCACGCATGCGACACCGTAAGCGTGTAGCAGCGTGGGTGCGTGCACACGCGTAGCCACGCATGCGCACAGCGCAACGCCAATACGTGGGCATGCGTGCGCGGGGCAAAGGGCGGGGGAGCGCCGCGCCAGCTATGCATGGGCTGGACCTACAGCGACGCATGAGTTACAATGATGATTACAGCCATCGGTAATTCATCGCATGCTAGCAAAGACAGCTATGGGTGCCAGCTGGCATGAGCTGCCTACAGCGACGTTTCTAGCGACGGCCTAGATGTCACTAATGGTCCCATACCTATTTTTGCCTCTTCTCCTCCACTATAAAAGGACCTACACCCCCTCCCTTCAAAGCCATCTGTACGTACTCTACTCCCACCTACTCCCAAGCTCTTGCAAGCCTACCAACGCTCCATTAGAGCTTGTTCTCAAGCTCCCAAGGTGCTTATTAGTGTAATGAACCTCTGTCCCACCAAATATTCCTCCATCTTCCCATCTCCCTTCATAGGTCACCTTGGAGCTGTCCTCCCACCTCCATTCCAGAGCCACACCGAAGCTTTCCTCAACCCGACGTCCTCCTGCACCTCACCTCTGTCATCCCGCTCCTCACCTCCTTTGTTCGAGCTTCCGCTAGGCACCGTCGTCTCACCAAACAGTAGATTTGGGAGATTTTCTCTCACCTCTCTCTTTTTATGCTTTCATAGTTTATTGTAATTGACATTGGAAGTAATATATATCAGATTTGTTCCACATCTCTTTCTTGTGATACATTTGCATGTTTTCTTTTATTTCAAAAATGCAAAAAAAAATCAAAACCCTAAAATGCCAAAAAGAAACAAAATGAAGCGTGGTTTTCACATAAAGTAAACGTCGCCTCCCTGTGGTCGACTAGGGACTCCCTTGGAGTTTCGGTATAAATTTTATCCGGTCGACATGTTTTGCAACTATGACGTCGGGTTACTTGTAACCTTGATTTCTAACACACGAAACACGCCCGACCAGTTCTCACAAAAAATCACATATTCCAAAAATACAAAAAAGAAAATCTTGAAAAAAAAGAACAAAAATATGAGAGGAGAGGAAATTTTGATGGCATATCAGACTTTAAGGAGAAAAAGTGGAGGAGTTGAAAAGGAGCACAATTTGAAAAGAAAAGAAAAAGAGGTAGTCATTAGTAAAAAAGTTAAGGAATTAACTTAGTTCTAAACCAAGTCAAAAGAAAGAAAATGAAAGATAAAAAGTGCTATGAAATAAAAAAGAGATTAGTAGGAACGTTGATTTTAGGCCTCTTGGGTTATAATCCTAGGCTTAAAAATTCAAGTACCTGCTAAGATCTGGATAGTTCTCAAGAGGTTGGGGAGAATGCGAAGCTTATGTATTAGGTCTAAGGCTTAGGGATTATTCGACCTCGTTAACTAACCTCTTGTTTGTGGGACTCGGTAACCTAAGCACCCCAATCCACACACAGTCTGGTTTAGTGTGCCTAAGTATCAAAATCATGCAAATGCGTTTAAATTGTTCTGAAAAAAGGCACCTAGATTAAGAGCAATTGATCAACACAAGTTGATTTGGACAAGTTCCCAATGCGGAGAGGCAGGAAATTCCCCTCGACGATGCGCAATAACATATCATCTCCTCGATGCTTGTCTCTTACGATATCTACATACCCTACCGGGGGCATGTAAGCACCCTATGCTGGTTTAGATGCCATGGGCGACATTATCCCGAAATGCCGATTGCCAGCATCTGGATTTAGCTACAGAATGCCATGGGCAGGATTATCTCGAATTCTCGAAAGCTAGGGTTCTGGGGGTTGCCATGGGTGGTGCTATCTCGAAGCATCGATTGCCAGGGACCCAACGAGGATTGATGATGGGGACTAGGAATCCGATACAGATCATGTTGTAAAGCCAATCCTAAGCTAGAAATAAAAAGAAAAGAGAGAGGAAACTCTCCAAAAGCAAAGAAAAATTCCTCTATCTCTCTCTGACAAAAATGCACTATAAACTGAACCTAGGCTAAAACATGTTACAAGCACGGGTGCTTTAACTGTGGAGTTCAACGAACCTTAGGTTAGTTCCTGTGGGCCTTAAAATCCTTCGCGACAGACAGAGGCTAGAGCTAGTCAGGTCCGGATCTTGGTTGGTACTTGAGTACCTCTAAGCCTACTATCGGCATTCTAACCTAATCTACAAAAGGAAGCACACAGCAAAGTTTTTAAGTCTCAAAGGATTTTATGGTCTAGAATCAAAGTTAATACCTTGAAATTTTGCAAAGGGACTAGCAAAAGGTAGGTATGGGAGTATGATGGGAACACCATCATGAGCCATAACTAGCTTAATTTGATCTGATTAAGTCTCTAAATGCTCCTACATAATAGTTAGAGAGTCATATTTCACTGCATAATCATTCTAAGGGAAAAATAGGAAACTAGGGTTAAACCTGCAATTTTACTAGCACATCATGAGTGCAGTGTAACCACAGGTTTTCTTAGGGGTTCATTAAGGGTCAAAAGGTCTTAAAAACGTAACAAGTGGGTTAGATCAGTCAGAAAAGGATTTGCACATTTTTTGAGAATTAAATAACTTTTGAAACCCTAAAAATAGACCCACTTAATTAACCAAGGTTCTGGTCAGGATAAAATTTACCTAAACCCTCTAAAATTCATATAAAAATATTCTCTAGGGTTTGGTACCTTTAATTTAACCATCAGAACCCATCTTAACTCAAAATAGAGTCTTAGATATTTGCCCTAAATTGGATTTTTGCATAAATTACTTAGCCAAACGTGGTCAAAATCAAAATCCAACTCCACCATGGGATTCCTTAGGTCCAAATTAGGTTCGTACCAAAATTTCGACCCAAAATGAGCTTGTCTCGACCTAGTTTACAAAATGGTCCTGTAAGATTACCTTTATACCCCAAACTTTCAAAAATCATTGCATTCAGCCCCCTAACTTCCTTGTTGTCTTCATAATTAGGTCCCTCCACCATTATCGTGGTGGAAATCTACTCCGACAATCTTTGACTAGGGAGTTCTCCCTGATTGCTTAACAAATCCCTTCCAAAATTGGATGGGAAAGTCCTTGAGAAATCCTCTCCAATCTAAACCCGTTCTTGTGCACCAAATCTTTCTCAATCTCTCATGCAAACACATGAGAGAATTAGGTCTCAAGAAACTCCCAAATCCGACGATATTCTTAGCTTGGAAGCTTGGCTTCTAAGCTCAAAACTCTATCTAGAGCCCTTTATAAGGACCCTCAGAGCTTGTCGAACTCTTCAGCTTGAAATTCAGCCAGAAGTCCCCTTCTTCCTCTCTCCTCTTCGACTGCAAATTTTCGCAAGCTCCAGTGGTCTCTCTCCGACTCCTCTCGTCGCCTGACCACAAAACTAGTGGCGGATTCATCTTCCTCACCGTCCTCTGCGTCATGCAATACCAACCTCGCCTTCCTTTCCCTGTCTTCGCCGCCATCTCTCCCTACGGAGGTTCGTCTTCCCCACGTTCGGCAACCACATTAGCATGGGAATCCCTTCACATTTTCATCCTTAGAGTAGATACTTAGGTTCCTTATCTCCTCTACTTTCTTCTCCTCTCTTTATTTTCCAAATCTGATCATTGATGCTTCTCCTCCACTTCATCGTCTCCATCTTCGGCCATCCCCTCCATCGAAACCATTCCACCTCCACAGACCACCAAAACCCTCGCCGACCACCCTACAACCATCAACACACATCCCCGCTCATTTCCTCTCTCTTTATTCATCATTCCACTCACTCACACGCACCCCCGAACACATCGACTCTCACGCACACAATCCGACCTCACCACGCACTAACAGACCACGAGACGCCACACCAATACCCTCATCGTACTCACCGTTGTCCGGCGACCCTCCCTAAGCATTCTGACGTGGCTGAAAGGCTATTTCGCTATTTTCAGGTACTTAACCTTTCCGCCAATGACGAGTAAGCTTCGAGCTTGCTTGAAGTTTGCTCCAGGTCCTGCTACGCTCTGGTCTCAGCTCCAGCTCATGTGGAAGCCTCTTGCGAACAAGTCCAGGCAGTCAATTGGACACCTCTGCCTCACAAACTGAACCAATTGAGGAGAAGACCCCCTGCTGCAGACGCATGAAGAAGAGGGGTGCGGATAGTCCCACATCATTGGCTGTAAAGCGCGTTGAGGCGAATAAATTGAAAAAGTTGCATAAGCTATTCGCCTCAGTTCACAGGGTGAGGTCCCTCTCACCTGCTCACCTGGTCTCGTCCGTTACACGTACCTGCGGACCTAGTTCGACCCGATAACTTGACCTGCACTCCTCGCTCACCACTGCACGTCTGTGAACCTAGACCCGGGTATGCGCTAGGTCCAATTACCCGACTGTGGCTCTAGGAGAGCGAGACCAAAATAGAAACAGAGAAGAGGAGAGTTACGTGGGGGCAGGGGGGTTTTTCCCCTGAGAAGCTTGGCTTTGACACTTAGCCGGATTTGGAAGTGCTGAAGGGCCGGAGAAGAAGAAGGCTTAGAGAAGAAGAGAAGGTCGTAGCTGAGAAAGCAAAGAAAGAAGAAGAGGCAGGTCTGAAGAGGAATAGGCTGTAGAAGAAAGGAAGAATCAGAGAAAGAAAGAGTAGAAGAAGAAGAAGAAGAGCCATAGCATAGAGCAGAACATCAAACTTTAAGCCGTCTGATTTCCAAATTAGATGACTGATTTGAGCTTTCATTTCATACATATATATTGAGTTCCTTAGTTCATATTGTAGGAGTATATGGTGATTTAAACCACCATTTTACTCCCATCTTTTTGGCACATTGATACCTGATATTATTGCAATTTCTTTTAGTCTAAATTGTGATCTTGATTTCTGAATTCCATATTGCTCCCTGTGTTCGACCTCGGAATCCTTTCGAGTAATAAAAATTGTATTTGTTTGCAAAGTGATTTCAACTATATTACAACGCTTCATTTTAAACTTGATTTCGTCGTGTTAACAGGGGGTATCAAAGGAACCTAAGGTGAAAGACAAGGGAAGAACTTTCTCCCCAGCCCCTCCCTCCAACTGGTTGGATTGACTGGAAAGAAGTAGATCAAATCATTTCTTCATCTCAAGACGGGTTCTGAGAGTATGTAGGTCTTTAGGCTAGCCCACTTAAGGACAGGTTTAGTTGTTTGTATTGCAGGGCATCTTTCTTCCACCCGTTTTGTCATGGATCCTTCCACATCCTATTCGCACTTCCACTCCTACTCTCCTACCACTACTTATTCCCAAAATGATTATTATTCCAACCAAACTTATTCTCATCCATTTTCTAGTTGGGATAATCCTGATTGAGGATACAGTTCCAGACCTCCATGTTGAAGGTCTAACCCTGGACACCATGATCTTGATTCTTATCCTTCTCTAAGCTACATCGATTATAGATCATTGTCCTCATTTGGACAACCTAATATGATCTACAATCATGAAGGATATGTTGATCCTTACCCTTCCCCAGATTACACTGCATATAGGTCATCACCCCCTTATGGACAACCCGAAATGACCAATTATCAGGGAGGGTATCGAGAACCTCAATTTGTTGACTCCCCTACACTGAACCCAAACCTGCCCAACCCTGAACCAAACCATTTGGTTCAGGTTAACCAAGTCCAAGATAAGGTGTTGGCTAACTTAAGGAATACCATGCAATCTTTAGAAGCTCAGCCAACACCTTGCCCTGAAGAATTGGAGCCTCTGATTGAAATGATTGACGATCTTAACAAGTATTTGTTGGATTGGCGCCAAGATGTTAAGGCTAAGTACCCGGATGAGCTTTTACCTGGGAAGTTATCAAAATTGAGGATGAGATTTATGATTGCTCTAGTCCAACCTTGGGATGATTCCCAGGATGAACCCCTGTCAGGAGAGCCAATGTCAAAATCTACTTAGGCACCTGTAGGGGGACACATTTTACGAGACCAGGTTGACTAGGTTGTTCTAGGGCAATCAAATAAGGATGAATTGATTTCTTCACCTGAGATCCTTGAGCTGGGGTATGAGTGTTTACGCGCAAAATCGATGTTATAAAAGATGTCTCATAGTATAGTCGAAATCACATGAAAACAAATACAATTTATAGTCGAATTTGAAGTCTAAAGTCAAACATAGGGAGCAAGTAGCAATTAATCTCAAAGATCACAATATCACCACAAATATAAGCAATTATAACAAGAAGACTAATCAGAAGATATATTAGGTAACTCAAGTTTGAAAGTGCAAAAAGATTAGAGTAAAATGGTGATTTGAATCACCAAATTACTCTTTAAGTTTTACACGCACTTAATATATGAATGTAAAGCTCAATCGCAATATCTGTCAACTCCCTTCAGAATACTAGATGATAGAACAGGTGCTCAAACACCTTAACCAGCAAAGGCAAAGGACTCTGCTCTTCTTTTCTTCAAGTCATGCACAGAGGCAAAGGCCTCTCTTCTTTAAGCCTAAGGGAGAGGCACAACAGAGTGTTGGAATGGAAAACGTCGCAAACAAAAGTTGAGTTTTGAAAACTCATCGTCGTAGTATGATTTGTGAAGAAACCCGTCAACAGATAAATTATACCGAAACTCTAAAAATTCTGGATCGAGCACAAGGAGGCGAACGTTTGATTAAAAATACGCATTTGTTTTATTTGTCGCGAAATAGATTAGCTGGTCAAAAACTAGCTATCTATTTAAGAAATAATAAATAGAAGAGAGAGAGAATATTACAAATAAAGACAAGAGAGGTAGAATAAACATGGATTTCATCATCAAATGTTGTTCATTACACTAATCATTACAACTAGAAAGCAGGAAATCTACTCTAGAAAGCAGTAAATCTACTCTAGAAAGCAATAAAGAGAATGGAGAGAGAAGTATCCTCCTCGACGATTGCTTGGAGGATGTGCCGACGGGGCAACACCTGGAAGGACGAAGCGGGAAGAAGGAGAACAAAGTGAGAAGAATCGGGGGTGAGGCAGGACATTGTCGTTGTAGGATCCACTTTCTGAATGGAGTGAGAGGACAACCGCGGGATGCTCCACGAAGGAGGGAGAAGGTGGAAAAATTCTAATTTTAACTCTAATGGAGATCCCGAGTTTGGGACAAGTTCTTAGAGCTTTGTAGGGGGTGAGAGAAGAGAGGAAGGGATGATTGAAATGTGGGGGGCATAGGCCTTTTTATAGGTGTAGAGGTTGGGGGAAAAATGTTCATTTTATGTTAAGTACATTACTGTAAGGGCCTTTAGTGATGGAATTAAGCGTCACTAAAGCCCCTGAACATGGGCGTAGGTGCCGCTCACGCGTGCACCTCTTCTTCTTCTCTACACAAACACTTCATCACGTCCCAGCATTCTCGATCATTCGATCGTGAGATGGGACGGTTGAGACCGCTCCTCACCCACTTCAGCTTCAACGTAACTGCATGCCCGTGCGTTCGATGGAGTGTACGTATGCACGTGGGTGATCCACGCACTCTGGTGCTGCCACGTCTCCTGCATCTACACTACCCGCTCGCCATCCAATGACTTGATTTAGCCGCTCCCACGCCTGCACCTTGATTTGAGGTGCAGCGGGGATTGAACCTGCGCCACTCGCTTGCGAAGAGGTGCTCGCCCGCTGTGCTGCCCCCTCTTCTTTGTCAACTTTCTAACCATGGCGTGCGAGCTCGGGGCCGTTGGATCAAGATCCAATGGCCCAGATCTGATCTTGCATTGAGGAGAGAGAGAGCACGGTGGGTCCTCGTGTATTAGCTGGGTTGGTTTGGGCAACTGAGATGGCGCCACATGGCACCATCTTGGCTGTTCATCTTCTGTGACTTGTAGACGGTGCCACAGATGTCGGATTGGGCCGATTTTCATGCCATTAGGCTACGATCATCAATCGAAACCCATCCATGCGGTCGGATTTGTCATCTGAAGTGTGGATTTATACCATCTTGGCCCTTACTCTCTGACCTTCCTCATATTATATCTGATGCTACGGAAGTCCGATTGGGGCGATCTTGCAGTCATTGAACTCCGATCGTCGCTCTAATCAGATCCATATGGTTGGATCTTCGATCCGAGGCCCTGATTGAATATCGCCCTGTTACCTGACACAAAAAGGGAAAATTAACCTAAAATTTACACAACCTAACCTAAATACAAGATGATGCATGCTATCCAATATTTAAAATATATGATGCAACTCTATGCCTAAGAACACGCATAAATAGATAGTTTATGTGATATAAACATATTTACATCACACCCCCATGCCAATCTTTTGCTAGTCCCTTGCAAAACTACATGCTATTTATAAATGAATTAGGTCAAATTTCTTGGACAAAAGTTATTCTTCAATACTAGGAGATTTTTACTATGAACCTGAACTACAAAGACATAACAACGCCTAGGTGTCTGCCAAAATGCAGCCCGCCTCAAGCCCTTGCCTTATTCAAAGGAGGATCTTTTTCTTTTTTTCTTCTTTTCTAATTTTTTTGGATTTTTGAGTTTAGGATTTCGGAGCAACTTTCTATGGCCACTCAACCCACCCAAGACACGAAGAGAACCTTAAGTTATAAGCATCTTTGTGTGAAATCTGATAGACTCACTGATCGACGATTAAAATGGACTTCGGGTTTCTACGCCCCTAGGTGACCGTAAAAAAAATTCTACCTAAAGGTGTATCTATTCGATCGGTAGCTTTCTCCCTACTTTTATTTTTATGGGGTCAACACAAGGGCGAATCTAGTGTATATCTCCCTATCTTATTCTACTTCTCCACTTCTTCCTGAGTGTTTTGAAATTTTATGTGAATTTCTTGAGCTGGGTTCTGAACAACCTACCAATGGGCTATTGACAGAAAGCCGTTTTCGCGCATTTGAAAGTCGTCGAAAATCGTATTATAGTCACACAAAAACGTTCGTCAAAAATATTATTTTGTAAAATAATGAGACTTGAGCCCCGGCCGTTCGTCTCTGGGAGGTGTGTTTCTATTTTTGAAATCGATCTTAAAGCCGCTCTACTTAGTATTCTGGTGCGCAATATATAGGCAGTTAAAGAACAAGCACTTAAATCACGCAAATAAAATAATCATTCAGCTCATGGTGATTTCAAACACATAAAGAGATATATATATATATATATATATACATATGCATTTTTCATTCATTCATTGGGGGAGAGTTGTCTGTACAGGAAATCTAGAGGAAAGCTTATACAGGAATGGTTTAAATTAAACCTAGCTACCAGAAAATGATTGCATACAAGAATCGACGGGGGGATTTCGCATGCATCATTGGGGGAGAAGAGAAACTACTCTACTAAGCAGTAAATGAAAGCAATAAAAGTTATGAAGAGCATGATCTAGAGCTAGAAGAATAGAGGGCATTCAGGGGTGGTCCCCGATGGCCTTGGAGTGGTCGAGAGGAGAATGAGGGGCAGCCAGTGTAGCTTAGACCGACCCTGGAGAGAGGTGGGGTTGATCCAGCATCCCGGCATGGTTTCCTCCATGGTGGTGGTAGTGAGCTCGTGGAGGTGGAGTGACTATGGAGGTGGCGTGAATGGCACCAATGGAGTGCAATTGCCAAGGGAGTGAATGGGTGCCAATGGCCACCCATGGGGTCTTTTTATAGACCCAATGGAAGCTCTCTAGAGAATTATGGAATTCTCTAGAGAGGCCTATGGTGGGAGCTCGTGGGAGAGTGAGAGAGAGAGGGTGGATGGTGGTTTTTAGATCCACCAAATGTGGATCTAAAAATTGAATGGCTCTTGGTTGCTATTTTTGGAAACCAAGGCAACCACACATGGTAGAGATTTCTAGAGAACTCTAGGCTAGATATTTTTGTGTGGATGGTGTGTGTGGGTCGAAACTTAGGTGGCTAGGTTGATTAGGTTGGGTTCTAGTGGGTTTAGGTCAAGGTAGGTCTCAAATTAGGGTTATAAACCCTAATTCACTAAGGTAAAGTGCAATTAAACTTAATACAAGTTTAATTTGGTGTGTGGAAACTTAATTGAGAGTAAAACAACTCAATTAAGTCAGGTCTAGGTCAATTGGACTCAAGACTGAGTCCAATTGGATAGTGTGTGCTGAGATCAGGGCTCAATTGGACTCAATGAGTCCAATTGAATAGGCTGATGGAATTGACTAAGATCCAAGTCAATTAGGTTTAGTGAGGACCTAATTAGGTCCTTAGGGAGGTCTGGAGGTGATGTACTAGGGTTAGGGCACCTTAATTTATGTTCCTATGGGGTTGGAATTGGGTTTAGGGACCTAGAGATCCAAGATCAAGGCTTAAATCTCAAAACAGGAATTGGAGAGCAGTATCAGACGTCTAATTATATAATTAGATGTCTTATACTCAAAAATCAGAAGTCCATACTTGTTGTCTGGACGTCCAATCAGAGTCAGGAAGGATTTCGTGTTCTGTTTTGGGTATTCTACAGAAATTAGACGTCTTACAAAGTGTCTGGACGTCCAATAACACTGCAGAAGTGGGTTTGAAGTGTGCAGGAGTTGGCTAAGGGTCCTGGACGTCTTAAAACTTATCTGGACGTCCATAGAAGGGTTGAAACTAGGGTTTTAGGGCTTCCTAGGGTGTTGTGACCTAATCTAAGGGTGGCTAAGGCTTGGGGAAGTCTCTAGGCTATCCTAGGGCTAGGATGGACCTAAGCTCTTCACATTTTACTGCTTTATTTCTACTTAATAGAATAGAAAATGTAACGAGCGCGTGCCCCAGACGCCTTTTAAGACGTCTGGGAGGTGGCCCAGACGTCTGTCAAGACGTCTGGGATCACATCCAGACGTCTGACCAGACGTCCGGGATAGTTTACAGACGTCTGGCGAACAGTTATGCTCGCACGGGATATTCGTCTGCGCGCCTGTGCGCGCAGACCTGCGATTCTGCCTCTTTCTCTGCGGCTGCAGGCGGCTGCGACCGCCTTCTCTCTCCTCTCCGCGCGGCGTTAAAAGGGGGGCGCGCCTCCCCTCCCGTCTCCACCATCTTCCTCCTTCTTCTCCTGCCTGTGCGCGAGAGCGAGCGGACGCGAGGGCGCAGCGGCAGCGGCAGCCGCAGTAAGCGCGAAGGAGCTGCGGCGTGCGAGGGCGGGGCTCTGCCGTGAGGGCGAGCTCGCCGGGAGCGGCTTGGCCGGCCGGCGGAGGGCGCAGGGGGCGCAGAGCGTCGCGGAGAGGGACCTGCTGCGGGCGGAGCAGCGGACGCGCGAGGTGCGACGCGGGCGGCGTCGCGAGCGGAGGCCGAGCAAGGTTCTGATTCTGGAAAAATTTCCAGAATCAGACGTCTGGATTGATATCCAGACGGCAAGGTCGACGTCTGTGAGATCATACAGACGTCTGAAAGGTGAGTTTCCGCTTTCTTCTTCTTTTTGTCGACTGACCGTACTGAGGGAGGAGGGTTGGCTGTGCGCAGGTCCTATGATTCGTCATCTTTGCGAATCAGACGTCTGGAATTTGTACCAGACGGCGGGAGTGACCTCCAGACGTCCGGAGTGACCATCGGACGTCTTGGATCTAGGAAAGACGTCCCTGCAGACTTCTGGACGTCCAGGGAACCAAGCCGAACAGGTAATTCTCTGATCCACCGTTTAAGACGTCTGGAAGGAGTTCCAGACGTCTGATTTTGCACAGTATTGTCTTTCTCGACCCGTTTAGGGCCCGTTTGGGCTCCGTTTTCCGTGATTCGAGTTGCGTTCGTTTCAGAATTTATTCCTCTACCCACCTACAGTAGCTATACACTGTTTTGAGACACTCCTTGTGTTTGATCCTTGTGATAGGACCTCGTTCGGTTGCAGTCTTGAGAGTCGCGGAGGCGCGCGGGATTCCCGATCACGCCCCCATTACTCCCGTTGTACCTGGTAGAGTGGTTTTAAGTATTAATAAAATCTGTTAAAGTATGGAACCATAACTAGAACCTAGGGCATTGCATGAATCCTAGGAATGAGAAATATATGGAATGATAGCTCCTAGGTGTTGCATGAATCCTAGGGCCAGAAAACTAGATTGTATGATAGATCCTAGGATATGGCATGAATCCTAGGATGGAAAAACTAGTGGAATGTATATTACTGCAGTCTTGGAAAAATGGACAGGAATATATATAAAGCTGCCTGTAAATTTAATTAACAGCTGCCTGTTATGCATAAAGAATCATGTTTGAGATCATGGAATGTGAGAACGTGAATCTGGAAAGTGAAACATATGATGTTCTGAGATAAAGAGCTGGAACCCTACGGGGAATTAGGAGTGGAACTCCTGGAAAGAAAAGGAATGGAACTGAGATGTAGTTTGTACTGTCTCTTGGGTACGCAGTACCAAGGGAAGTACCTGTACCTGTTTTAGTGCAGAGTGGGGCCAGCCGCCCCAGGGACCCGGGGTTAGGCTTGGCTGCTCTGTACCGACTTGTTGGCCCTCGTGTACGTAGTACCGAGGAGAGCTAGTAGTGTTAGGAGAGTACTAGCTACCCCACGGGCCCCGGGGTTCTGCTAGCCTCCTTCACCGACTTGTTAGGCCCACTAGGGCAAACCAGGGTAGTCAGGCGAGGGTGCGCGGACTGTGGAGGGGCAAGGCCCCGGTTTGGTTACTGTGGAGGGGTTGGACCCCTGTTACTGAGAGGGCTCTGCCCTGGTTCCGTGCTGTGCTTTGGGCGCACCCGTTAACGGAAACGACTGACCGCGTGCCAGTGCGGGCTAGCTACCTGTGCGTTTATCGCGCGTGTCGTAGTCACCGTTACGTCTGTCAGTGACCTTGGGGTGGTTGACTGAGGGTAGGATCACCACGGGGGACTCTCCCGGCCAGGAGAGCACCACGTGCTACTTCTACTTTTGGAAAAGACTGCAATCAAGATCGTCCCACGAGGACATCCGAGATCAAGTAAAGGATCTGAGAAGTAAATGAAATAGTGAGAAAAATTGAAAGATGTAAATAAAGGAAGTAATAGAACATAACAACTATTGTACACTCTACTGTTGCCTTTAGTTAGTTTGCCACTCTACTCAGCGTTTTGCTGACGTGTTACACTCGTTACCTTTTTCAGGACCAGGTGTTGAGCAGCCAGGGTCGGCGGCTGCAGAGGACGCTGGGCCGAGTAGGGTCCAGTAGAGTTACCCCAGCTTTGTACCCCTTTTTGTTTCTGTTCTAGTGAGTAGTTTTTGTTTCCGTTGTACCTTCTTTACCTGCAGTTTTTGTTATATGATAAATGTTGTTTTACTGTTGTGGTGGTGCCTACTGTAGTAGTTTCTTTCCTTACTGCTGTACTTTCTTACTGTTAGTTATATTCATGCTGAATGTGGTTTATTTTACTGTCTTTTGGTTACTTCCTCGTTGGACGACTGGGTCTTGGGATTAGTCGAGTCGGTCCGGTTCTCGTGTCTCGTAGGGACTCGGGAATCGGGTCGTTACAGAAAACCTTTAACCCCCTTACATTATTATTCCTACATCGAAACTAGGCCTTCTGCTCCAGTCTGCTACAACTCCCGTTATTCCTGATCCAGCTTCAGATCCAACTCTTGATAAGCTTATTGCCTGCAATTGACATAATGCACTTAATCAGCACATTATAACATTATTTCATGCATAGCTAAAGGAAAGCGGTAAAGATGCAAATAATGCGTATGCATGCATGAATAACCCTAACTTATGCTAAGTCCTAGCTTAATCTAGGCCAATTAAGGCCTATGATTGCTACGCAATCATACCCCCATGCCTAAATCTTGCTAGTCCCTAGCAAATGCAAGACTAAATTATTTACAGTAATGGTTCCTAAGGGACTGGTTATTTTATCAGTGTTTGCATAAAGATTTTTCTCCTTTTTGTTTTCATCCTATGCTTTAGAAATCCAGACAATCGTGAAAGTGCAGCTATGTTGCTTTTGCAATGGATTCGCGTGAAAAACTGATTCACCTCTAAAGCCTGTACTTGACCCCAAATAAAAATTCTAGCAGGATAGGCGGATTTCTTCCTCGGGGTATTCAAGATATTCTATGAATTTCACCCCGACTTTGGGCTTAGGTAGAGAATCTTTGAGGGAAAGGATTATATATTTGGTGGCTCATTCTCACTTGGTGCTACATAGAGCCTAGTACTACAGAATCTAGATTCCCGGATAACTAAGTAACTCAACTCAGAGAAAGACGAGAAGAACTATGCTCCCTTTTGATTCCTTTGTATTCATTCTCTCTTGCTCTTTTTCTTTCTTTTTCTTAGAGCTCACAACCTCACCAGATTCACACATTTGTTCTGTATTTGGTGGTCTCACTAGGCATTAACACTTTAATTGAGTTCTCATAACCCTAGCACTAAGTCGAAATTCCTCGGCCATTATTCAGGCGATCAGAAACACAAGAAAAATAGGTTAAGGCCATATTTGGTGGAGGTCAATTTTGTTTGGTGGTATTGCCTCGATGAAATAAACACTAAATATTCATTCTTTTCTTTGCTTTTTCTTCTTTTTCTAATATTTTTTTTTCAATTTTTCTTTCTTTTCATCATTCTTTTTCTTTTTCTCATTTTTTCTTTTTTTTTTTTTTAGCATAACACAACTGGCATACAACCATGAACTTTATTAAGGAGGCATTATTGGGGATTGGTGGTACTGAAGAGACATTGGGTGGCTTATTTGGTGGAAGTGCCTACTCATGGCACCAGGAGAGACGGATAGGACGGTGTATTTCTGACCTTGGCATCAATACCCTCCTTCAGTCGAGCATTCCGTAAAGAATGGTCGTAACCATCCACCTTAGCCCTAGTTTTATGAAAACTCGCTCTCCGCGTATTTGCCTTATTCGGTGGCTCTCACAATTTCGCACAAAAATGTATACATAGGAACCGAGAGCGAAAACTATGTCTAATCTCAGAGTATCATCACCTAATTATCTAGGATTCCAGATTCCTCGCACTAATCTTAGAGCACCAGTATACTCTACTCTCTCACACTATTTGGTGAATTTTTGGAGGAAAATCTGCCTGACTCCCAAAACATTGTCCAAGGGTTCAGGAAAAGAAGCACTACTTCTTCTCGACAGATTGAAGACGTTTATCAGCCTTCACTATGAATCCATTGTAAATTCTACATGTGTGTGAAAAGTTGTACTGGATTCCAGATTATAGGAATCAACTAAAGGATAAAAATCCCTAATGCATTCTCTTAATAAAATAATCTTATTCATGAATGCAATATGTATATATGTTATAGACATGTAACCTCGTATAATTTGTACTTCGTGAATTTCCCGTATCGGGTTACAATCAGCTTGACCCTAAATTTAGAACAAAAGGTGAGTGGGTGAGTCGGAATTGGTTGTTGCGAACGATTTCTAGCTCCAATGCGAGCATTGGAGGTGGAGTCAATTGCTCTTTTATTTAAGGTCCTAAAGTACGTTTTGCATGCAGCTCCGAGGTTTTCCTAAGTGTTGGCACAAAAATTTTTTTCAGTTTTTCTGTATCTACCCCCCCATGCCTAAGTTCTTGCATGTCCTCATGCATGAATATAAAAGAAAATAAATTCGACAGAGGATGAGTGGGTAGAAATCACCTGTAATTGCTCCTGAAATTATATTCAGCATCGGCCAACCTGTTAATATGCAATATAAAAGGGAAATATACTAAAACAAAAACATGCTATGTATAAAAATGGTTATATATAAATGATGGTGGAATGTAGGGTAGATGGTATCTATATGTGCTGAGTTTAACGCCTCCAGCAGGGCGAAAACTCAATCTGATGTGTCATTTCTAGCATAGGAGCTGGCTAAGATTAAGAGAAAGATATGCTCGTATGCTCCTAGAATCAGTGGTCCGGAGATACGAACCAGCTGATTGTGCACCCCTACTCCAAAAAGTATGCCTATAAGAAAGTGTGGAGTGGTGGTGGAAAATAGAGGATAATCAAAGGGGGAATCATGATGTTGATTCAGCTGATTTATCATGTCCCACAATTCAGCAGGAAGTTGCTGACGGAGTAGATCAAAATGTACCTCAGAACCAGAATCTGAGTCATAGGGATCCTCATAATGATAATTGACATCAAAAATAATTCCCTCTCCAGGCTCTGGGTCATACAGGGGTATTCGTGAAAGTAGAAAATCTGTGGGGAGGTCACTGAAATCCTCATCAGAAATTACTTCATCCTCATCAGTACCCATCTCTGATTCATCAGCGGCTGTCTCCTCAGGCTCAAAGTCGAGCCATCTACTAGGATGATAGGTGCGTCCCCAGCTCCTTCTGCTCATAGCTTCACCCTCATATGCATTGGGTTCCTCAGTAATTCCTGCCTTAGGTAGCATATTTATTTCTTCAGTTAAGTTGTCCATAGCTACTTCTGGTTTTCGGATGTTAGGATCAAGGATAGAAAGTGTCATCTTAGAATCTCTAATATTCGAATTAGGGATGTAGGTGAAAGAAGAAGAGTGCAGATCAGAAGATGTTGGCTCTAGCAAAGGTTCACCTACAATGGGAAGTGGTCTAGATTGATCAGTAGTGTCACATGTAATGTCTGCCTTAGGATCCATATCCTCAATTGGATCCGCTTCCCTTATCTCGATTGGCTTATCCAACCCAAAAGGTGTCTCCCAGGATTCAGGATAATCTGATTGCGACTCAGTCCTGGAGATATCAGTCCTTTCCTCCTCAATTTCAGATGAACCCATTCGGCATACTTCCTGCTCCTGTCTCATATCCATGCTAGATTCTTTTTCCCTTGAGTGGTCTTCAGGCATCTGCTCCCAAGAATCTTCTGTGTGTTCTTCCGGCGTAGTTGTTTCAGATTCTTCAAGGTCTTCAATGCTATTTTCCACTTGATATCTCAAAAGCAATAGTTCTTGAGTTTCCCGATTTTGTCCAATTCGCCTTGTTATCTCTGCTGTTTCTTGAAGGAGCTCCATCACAACTTGTTGATGCGGAATCCGGCTTTGTCTTTGGTTCGGCTCAATGATAGCCTGGATTTCGCATAGATAGGATGCGACCTTTTCCTTAGCGCTTGCTATAGCTCTCTGTATACTATAATGCGGCCGCATATGCATCGGTAGCTCTTCAGGGGTTCCAGGGGGTGAATCAGGTCTACCCATGTTTCATGGGTGAGAAGCAGGAGTATGAAATCCATATCCTGGGTTATAAGATGCGATCCTTTGAGGGACCGACTAGTATGGGTCATAATATCCAGGGTTAGGATATGGGTTAACCATTTCGGTAACCCAAGGAGAAGGATCAGGCGAAGTGAAAAGTCGTCTTCGCCACCTTGGGTTCTGATCCCAAGGTTGAGCTGATTCAGTGACCCGAGCTCTCAGATAAGCTCGTGGGTCCAGCTCTTCTGGATCCTAATTAGGTCCAGATCCAATGTTTGCCATCGCGGCTTAGTAGATAGAAGAAATGGGGCGAGAAAATGGTCCAGGCGAGGTAACTCACCTCCTTGGGAGTGGCTCCCAAGGTCCAACCAAGTGAGGCCGAAGTGACCTCCTTCCGTGCATACATCGCCCAACCCTTGGGTTGGTGTAGCCACGCAGAACAAGGCTAAGGCCCTATCAATCAAATGGTCCTTATAAATCAGGTGACCAGATTTTTTCGTTAGGGATTTGAATTCCTGAAGGTAAGTTCGTCGTACAACCGACTGAACGTGAATCCCGCCTCTCAAGCTAACCTAGCCAGTCTGTTACGAGGGGACTAAGGGGAAGGTTCTTCCTTTGGCTTATGCCTCCGGTTCCGTTGACCCCCGAGCCGCGGTCGTTTGACACTACCCCGCAGACTTAGTCACCAGGTTTGGCAAGAGAGATTAAACTCATCCAGTAGTATGACAACGAACTCGGGTTGATTTCGTGTTTTAAAATTAGTTTTTAACCTGTTTTCTTCAGTTGGGTTTGTGGTGAGTGGCCCACAAGGTGACCAAGCTCACCAGCTAACTAGACTTGATTAAGTCTAGGTTAGCCAAAAGTGTGGTCTCTAGTTGTGACCCTAAAGGTTCAACCTAAGTTGCATGCACTTCTAGGGTTTTTTTTTTTATTTCAACAGATCACAAAAATAATGTAGATTCTCTGATAATAATTGGAATCCAATTAATTTGAAATTTTGCGAGTAGATTCCTATTTCAATTAGTTTCTCAGAGAATATTTTTTTGGAATTTTTACTATTTCAACCGAATTTTTAGGGAATTTTAAATATCAGGGGGTCAGATTTGGAACTTTGACCCCTGGACGGTTTTTCGGCTTGAAACAATATCAAATGTTCTTCAAAAATTTGGGAAAAATATGAAAAATAAATCCAATTAGATCAGCTTTCAAACCCCACCATTTTTAGTCAAAAAAAATTCGCGAATTTCTCAGAATCGCTTTTTGAAATTTGAAAATTTTTGAATCTGGGTCAATCTGATCCCCGTGCACTTCGTGAATTTTTAAAAATTTTATATTTGGAGTTTCTTCAAAGTAATGGTGGTACTTGAAAGATGGTTTGAAATTGAAGGTTTTGCCCAAATTTCCGAATTTTTCGCTAATAGAGTTTTCGACAATCGAATTTTCAAGTGAGATTTGAAATCTGGCCGAAAATCAGAAGGTGGTCGAAAAGCTTTTAAAGAGGTTTGAAATTTAAGCCTTCCACCAAAAATGCTTTTTTTTTTTTTAATCTTTTACACTTTTTTTTTATGTTATTTTTTTTTAAAAGAATTTTTCAAAAGATTCAAACGGGAATATCTCTTTTTCTTTTTTCTTTTTTTTTTTCTAACCTAGATTCAAAAGGAAACCTAATCTAGATTTTTTAAAAAAAAAAAAATTCTTCTTTTTGATTTTTTTTTAGGAAAATAAGAAAAATCTTTTTTTTTTTTTTACAAAAGAAATTGCAGGAAGTAGATCTAGTCCTAGGGTTCAGAAAGAGAAACCTAATCTAAGATAGATGATGTGCACCTGATTTTTCTTCACCACGCTCGGTGTGTGCGCAGATCCTATTTTCGTTCCGTGTTGTCCTGCACATCAAAAATGAAGTAGAGGCAGATTTGTCAATGATAAGTAAAAGATTGAAATCAAGAAAAATGACGTTGCCACCCCGGCAACAGCGCCATTTGACGGAGAGCTGTTTTCGCGCATTTGAAAGTCGTCGAAAATCGTAGTATAGTCGCGCAAAAACGTTCGTCAAAAATATTGTTTTGTAAAATAATGAGACTTGAGTCCCGGTCGTTCGTCTCTGAGAGGCGTGTTTCTATTTTTGAAACCGATCTTAAAGCCGCTCTACTTAGTATTCTGGTGCGCAATATATAGGCGGTTAAAGAACAGACACTTAAATCACGCAAATAAAATAATCATTCAGCTCATGGTGATTTCAAACACATAAAGATATATATATATATATATAAATGCATTTTTCATTCATTCATTGGGGGAGAGTTGTCTGTACAGGAAATCTAGAGGAAAGCTTATACAGGAATGCCTTAAATTAAACCTAGCTACCAGAAAATGATTGCATACAAGAATCGACGGGGGGATTTCGCATGCATCATTGGGGGAGAAGAGAAACTACTCTACTAAGCAGTAAATGAAAGCAATAAAAGTTATGAAGAGCATGATCTAGAGCTAGAAGAATAGAGGGCATTCAGGGGTGGTCCCCGATGGCCTTGGAGTGGTCGAGAGGAGAATGAGGGGCTGCGAATGTAGCTTAAGCAGACCCTTGGAGAGAGGTAGGGTTGATCCAGCATCCCGGCATGGTGTCCTCCATGGTGGTGGTAGTGAGCTCGTGGAGGTGGAGTGACTATGGAGGTGGCGTGAATGTCACCAATGGAGTGCAATTGCCAAGGGAGTGAATGGGTGCCAATGGCCACCCAAGGGGTCTTTTTATAGACCCAATGGAAGCTCTCTAGAGAATTATGGAATTCTCTAGAGAGGCCTATGGTGGGAGGTCATGGGAGAGTGAGAGAGAGAGGGTGGATGGTGGTTTTTAGATCCACCAAATGTGGATCTAAAAATTGAATGGCTCTTGGTTGCTATTTTTGGCAATAAAGGCAACCACACGTGGTAGAGAGTTCTAGAGAACTCTAGGGTAGATATTTTCATGTGGATGGTGTGTGTGGGTCGAAACTTAGGTGGCTAGGTTGATTAGGTTGGGTTCTAGTGGGTTTAGGTCAAGGTAGGTCTCAAATTAGGGTTATAAACCCTAATTCACTAAGGTAAAGTGCAATTAAACTTAATACAAGTTTAATTGGGTGTGTGGAAACTTAATTGAGAGTAAAACAACTCAATTAAGTCAGGTCTAGGTCAATTGGACTCTCACTGAGTCCAATTGGACAGTGTGTGCTGAGATCAGGGCTCAATTGGACTCAATGAGTCCAATTGAATAGGCTGATGGAATTGACTAAGATCCAAGTCAATTAGGTTTAGTGAGGACCTAATTAGGTCCTTAGGGAGGTCTGGAGGTGATGTACTAGGGTTAGGGCACCTTAATTTAGGTTCCTATGGGGTTGGAATTGGGTTTAGGGACCTAGAGATCCAAGACAAGGCTTAAATCTCAAAACAGGAATTGGAGAGCAGTATCAGACGTCTAATTATATAATTAGATGTCTTATACTCAAAAATCAGAAGTCCATACTTGTTGTCTGGACATCCAATCAGAGTCAGGAAGGATTTCGTGTTCTGTTTTGGGTATTCTACAGAAATTAGACGTCTTACAAAGTGTCTGGACGTCCAATAACACTGCAGAAGTGGGTTTGAAGTGTGCAGGAGTTGGCTAAGGGTCCTGGACGTCTTAAAACTTATCTGGACGTCCAGAGAAGGGTTGAAACTAGGGTTTTAGGGCTTCCTAGGGTGTTGTGACCTAATCTAAGGGTGGCTAAGGCTTGGGGAAGTCTCTAGGCTATCCTAGGGCTAGGATGGACCTAAGCTCTTCACATTTTACTGCTTTATTTCTACTTAATAGAATAGAAAACCTTTAACCCCCTTACATTATTGTTCCTACATCGAAACTAGGCCTTCTGCTCCAGTCTGCTACAACTCCCGTTATTCCTGATCCAGCTTCAGATCCAGCTCCTGATAAGCTTATTGCCTGCAATTGACATAATGCACTTAATCAACACATTATAACATTATTTCATGCATAGCTAAAGGAAAGCGGTAAAGATGCAGATAATGCGTATGCATGCATGAATAACCCTAACTTATGCTAAGTCCTAGCTTAATCTAGGCCAATTAAGACCTATGATTGCTGCGCAATCAGCTATTACCCACGATAACTTGCCAGCCCTACTCGTGCGGTGAAGTGTGGTTTATCTCTTTCTTTTCTTTTCTCCTTTTCTATTTTTTTTTCTTTCTTTTTGGATTTTTTTTTTAAGTTGGTGGCTTTCCTGATCTAAGATTTACTTAAAGGCAGCAAGAAAAGAATGGTCGTGTGACTGGGCTCTGAACAACCTACCTATGGGCTATTACCCATGATAACTTGCCAGCCATACCACCCTAGAAGGTTCATTAGCTACCCAATTTCTGTAAAAACCGTTGAAAAGCGAGTCGATGTAAATAGTGTGTAGATGCTTAGACTTAAAATCCTCTCAAATCAGAGGGCGGGTTGATAAGTCGTGTACTTATCACCCCAACTTATTTAACCAAATTGAAGTAAATTTAGAATGGCGAGGACTCGATAAACAAATCCACATTTTAGTGGACACCCAGGCTGGTTAAGCCTGAAGACCTGAAGGGTCTAAGTATTCAAATCATATGGTTCTATTTCCTATGATTGAAAATTTTCTAAAGCCCAAGTTCTCTTTCCTAATTCAATTTTTTTTTAATAAATAAAAGGAAAACAAAAGGAATCTACAGAGCTGACGAAATAATTCAGAGATGAATATCCACCCCCCGTGCCTATCTAATGCAATGTCCTCATTGTATTAAACAGACATGAAACAAAGTAGAGTAGAAAGCACCTAAATTGCGTAAATAATGAGTCCACTCTGAGATGAAAAGAAACTGTATACGTGCTGAATTTAGTACCTGTAGCTAAGCATACCATACAAAGAAGAAGAAATAAAGAATTCATAGGTACAGGTCAAATCAGAATAAAAAGATTCACCTCAGGACCTACCAGCAGATGTCCACAGATGTGGACCAAATTGTGATGCAGACCCATACCCCAGGGTCTAGTATATCTAAGGTTCTGGATAAAAATTATCCAAAGCCTGAGATCAGTATGCAAGCGAGGTCGGGCCTGCGATTTGTGAGGATGTAAACCAAGTCCAAAAAGTTAGGTTACAGAGAAATCATGCTCAAAAGGATAATCAATGGATGTTTGCTTGGGTTGGACATCCTCTGAGTCAAAGATGTCATAAGGGTCCTAGTAGAAGGTTGGGAGTTTTAAACAAATTAGAACCCTTAGACTCAATATTTTGCTCCCTCAGGAATTGACTTCCCATATCATCATTTCCCACTTTCTATCCTCCGTAATTAGGATTTCAAATTCTCGAACCTCCTACATATTAATCACCCCATCTGAAATTTCCAAGTCTAAAAGATGTGACTAAATCAGAATTGACTTGGGTCTAATGATCTCAAAACTAGAATTATCAGTAAGCTCAATGGGGTGTGATTGAGGATTGGGGCTTTGAATTGAATCCTTCACGAAATTAGGATCTGAATCCACCATGCAAGCCTCAGTAGGATCAAGTTCGTCAATTTCAGGTTGTCTCACTAAAATCGTGTTCTGTAAACCCATGTGAGACTTCGCATAATGATTCTTCACCTTCAGAATCAAAGAAATCTAAATATGCATTGATGTTTGTCTCAAAATCATCAATCACTTTCTGATCCATGGAGACATATGTTTCCTCATACCCCGGCTCAGGGATCTCAGGTGAAGAAATCAGTTCATTTTTAATTGGTGGCTTTAGACCAATTTGGTCAATCCTGGTCTCATAACACATGTCCCCCCCAACAAGTGCATGAGCGGGTTTTGACATTAGATCTCCTGAAGGGGATTCATCCTGGTAATCATCCCAAGATTGGACTAGATCAATCACAAATATCATCCTCAATTTAGATAACTTCCCAAGTAAAAACTCACCTGAGCCCTTATCCTTAACATTCTGGAGCCAATCCAACATATACTTGTTAAGATCGTCAATCATTTCAATCAAGGGCTCCAATTCTTCAGGGTAAGGTGTTGGTTGAGCTTCTAAAGATTGTATAGTATTCCTCAAGTTAGTGAACACCTTCTCTTGGACCTGGTTAACCTGAACCAAATGGTTTGGTTCAAGGTTGGGCGGGTTTGGGTTCAGTGCAGGAGAGTCAATGAATTGAGGATCTTGATACCCTCCCTGATAAGAGGTCATTTCAGGTTGTTCATAAGGTGGCGATGACCTAAAGGCAGTGTATTTTGGGGAGGGGTAAGGATCAGTGTATCCTTCTTGATTGTAGATCGTATTGGGTTGTGCAAATGAGGGCGGTGATCTATAATCAATGTAGCTCGAAGAAGGATAAGAATCAAGATTATGGTGTTCAGGGTTAGACCTGGACACAGAGGTTCGGAACTATATCCCCAATCAGGATTATCCCAACTAGAAGATGGATGGGAATAAGTCTGGTTGGAATAATAATCATTTTGGGAATAAGTAGTGGTAGGAGGTAGGAACGGAAGTGTGAATAGGATGTGGAAGGATCCATGACAGAATAGGAGGAAGAAAGGTGCCCTGCAATACAAACAAACAAACATGTCATTAAGTGGGCTAGCCTAAAGACCTACAGACTCCCAGAACCCGTCTTGAGATTAAATAAACGATTTTATATTCTTTCCGATCAATCCAACCAGTTAGAGGGAGGGATGATGAGAGGCTCATCATGGCTTCTAATTACCCCTAATTAACTAGTCTTCCTAGTTAATTAGCTAGGAATATGTATATATAAGGATTAATTATAGAATAAGGGATAAATCATTAAAGGACCTTAAAATAAGTTAAAAATGCTGAATTATTAACCAATTAATATTATTAATAATTTAATTAATAAATGGACTCAAAATATCATTAATTATTTACCTAATTAATGTGTTAATTAAACTTAAGCATAATTTATAACTAAGTATGTAATAACTTAAGTAACTTTACTTAATTAAATAAATTAAGCTAAAAAGGTCAAAAACGTAAATCCAAGGTTTATATATAATATTTGTCTAATTTATAATCGTATATAAAAAGTTGAAAAATATTTAAATTAAAATAAGCCTTGAAAAGCTTAGTTTACGTTTTAGTCCTTAGGATTTATTTCAATCAATTCCTTTTCCTTCACTTAGGTCCATAGCTTTCCTCACATTCAGGTCCCTGTATACATCTTCTTCTTCTTCATTTCGTCTTCAGCAGTTTCGACGGCTGACGACAGGAGGTGTTGTCACCCTCTGATCACCGTTCATCTGACGTTCATCCACCCTTGCCAAGCTTCTGGAGCTTGCATTCACCACCATCTTTCCATCCATCGGTCTGGATGAAGCTGCAATCCTAATTAGGGCTCAAAGATAGCCTCACCAACGTCGGAGAAGACACTGGTGGTTACCTTGCACTTTGACACTATACCGTCCAGATTCATCCTCCTTCTCAGCTACCGCAACCTATAAATACCCCTCCACCTCTCCGATTTCGTGGAGTTAGCTCCCTACCCTCTTCCCCCTACTGAGCTAAGAGATAGGCTATTCACTCCAAATTTGGTGACTTTCTCTTGCTTCCATCGTCTTCCTCCGATCATTTCCACTCGCCTTTGATCTCCGCCATCTCCCGTTGCGTCTTCTAACGAAGTGCTGATGACGGACTTCACCTCTGCTTCTTGCAAACACCCACCAGACTTCTTCCTCCACCCCTCTGATTTCCTCCTCCGTTAAGGACCATCGATGGAGACTCTTTGCCCCCTTCGTCCGGGTAATAGTAGGATAGGTAAGATAGAGTAATTAGTGTAGTTAATTAGGTAGTTTAGTTAGGTTTAATGTTAGTTCTTCCCGTCGTCTTCTTCAGCTCCGACAAGCTCTTTGAGCTTGACTGGAGCATCTTTTTATCTTTTTGAATCATTGAACACTCTCCATAATCTTCCATGATCATTTCTGACACACTAATTTCTTGATTATATCACTTATAAGCCTAATCCACCTCCACCTTCACCGGTTGCTTCCGTTGTCCATGGCGGAGGTTACCGAGGGCAATTCACATGCACTGGGGCCCTCCATCACCTTGTCATCATCTAAGGGCCCCGATCTTCATATTAATTTGATAAATATTGCCTACATCTAAAATGCTTAAATTTCACACAACCTCCTGAGCATGCTATCAATGGCGGCTCAGGAGGAGTTCTTCCATCTAATTAACCACCTGTATAACATCGCTACATCCCACTAACTTGTTCCCTCTATTCAATTGAGTGAGAGAACTTGATCTGAGTTCGAGCGAACTCAGATCACAATTTCTATGAATTCATTGCATATCTTTTATTTTAATCACCAATTGAGTTAATTAATGAGCTTCTGAGGTTCCTTGCAACGTCAGGAAACTTTTTAGCTCCTTAATGGCTTATTTTAATGACTTTTATACACTGTCAGCCATTGTCTAGACTCACTAGAGCTCCAGCGAGCTCCGATGAGTCAAAAATGGTCTTCAGCCCATAGAACTTTGTGTAGAGCTCCAGAGTGATTATTAATGATCTAAGGATTCTATTTTGATGTTTATTTTGATGTCTTGAGGTCTGGAGCACTACATAGGCCTCTATCTTCTCCAACTCCGGTGGAGTTGGAGATGATTGTTTGTTAGGGTTTAGCTTAATTTAGGAGGTCTAGAAGCATCAGGAAGGTGTTTTGAGGTTAGCCCTATGGATCATTTACTTAGAAAGGTTGTAGTTTGTTCTGTCGAACAAACTCATTTAGGATCTAAGGTGACAGACCTGAAACCCTAGGATTTTTGGTTAAAATCACTTCGTGAGACCTTGAATCAATTTTTGAGGTGAAATAGAGTTGATATGAGGCATTAATTTCATCTGAGATAGACTGGAGTAGAAAGTCAAATTATGAGGCTTTATGGTCAACCTTAGGTCTGATCTGATGAATGAATCATCAATTAGGTGAATTGATGATTAAAAATGATTCCTGGGATGTTTTTAAGTGATTTAGAATTGATTTAGATAAGTTTAATTTAGGGATTAATGAGAATTCAATCACTATTCAATTTGGGTTCATTTGAACCCAATATTGAACTTCACTAGTTTTGGGTGAGTTTTGAATGCTAAATCTGCCCAGATTGATTCTTTTCAGCATGAAGATATTGTTTGATTCTTTTTGTTATGTTTTTATCTTTCTGTCAAGCTGATCAGAGCTCAAATTGGAGCTCTGAAGCTCCTACTAGAAGTTTTTGAGCTTCTTTTTGTTCCTGAAGCCTCTTAGCACTCCTATCCTTCACCATTAGGTGCGAAATCATCTACTGAGATGGTTCAGAACCTCATTTGAGGTCAAAAAGCTTCACTGCAGGTCCTAAGACCTGAGATGCATCTCTGATGACCAAAATGGCCGTGAGAAACGTCCACTTTCACCCTTCAAATCGAAAGGTAAGATCTGTTCTCAGCATCAAATTGATGCTGTAATCTTGTAGAGCACCTTTAGAGCTTTCCAACGAGCCCTTGATTGCTCTATTTAGAGCTCTAAGCCGGCCAGAATCGCCAGATGAAGTTTAGCCTGGAGGGGACTTACATAGTCCCACATCGGTAGAATTAGAGCACACACCTTAGTATAAAATGAAAAAGTGTATAGGGCTTACCGGTTGTCAGCGCTGGGCGCACAATGAGCATATGTGTGTGTGTGGGTGCATGCGGTGCACGTGCCTAGGTGTGTGTGCCCTTGTGGGTGCGAGCATGGGCCCGTGAGTGGCCATGTGTGTGGGCCTGGGAGGCCGAAGACTGTGCATGATCAATCTGAACCAGAAATAAACCACCTAATATTAACTAGGCTCGAACCCAGTAGGATCTGGTCCCACCCTGAGAGGGGTGCTGTGTATCCCCGACCAGTCCGAGCTGCCAATCAGAAAACCAAAATTTTGGTTTAAGTGTGGTTCAGTCTGCATAGTTAAAGATTTGAAAGAAAAAAGAAGAGAGGAGGATTAAGAGAATTAACAGAGAAGAAGAGCTCGAAGAAGAGATGACAGAGAGGTAAAGAAAGAGTAAAGGAAAAGAGTGAGAGAGAGAGATGGCAGAACAGATAGAAGAAGAAGAGAAGAAGAATTGAGGCTGAAGATTAAAGAAGAAAAAAATGGAAATAAAAGAAATTCACACGTCTGATAATGTAATTAGTCTTCTAATGTTTACTTTTAAGATGTCCAATTTTCTCATCAGACATCTGATTTTGTATTTTTACTCCAACAACATGTATTTTTGAACTTAATTGATGTAATAAGGCACTTATATTCATTTGAATAATTATTTCTTGCCTTAATCTTTTGTAAAAAATTTGAAATTAGTGTAATAAACATGTTTGCTTGGTTCTTAATGAAAAATCACATGTGTAAACATGTATTTCCTTATGGAATGTTGCATGTTCTTTTAATTGAATATCTTTTATGCAAGATTCATGTACTTAAAATAATCTAATTATAACTCTAATTGATTAAGTAATTAGTAATTTATGTTTAAGAGTTAATGGTGAATTAAGATAGGTTATGCCTCCCAGTGAACGACCTGGACTCAACCAGTTAAAAAAGAATTAAAATTTTAAAATGTTAGGTTAACTTGACCCTATACTATACAACTGATATTAATTCGTGTTAGCCTAAGTTACTTTCTCTTGCACTTAATTAAGCCTAAATAACTTAATTAACTGTGTTGAGAATTTAAACGGCCAACTGGGGAGAAGGTTCTTTTTTTGGCTTGCACCTCAGGTTCTTAATGTACCCCCCAGCCACGATCGTTTGATTATGCTCCCCTCGCTAGACATCAGATTGAACGGTAGAAACAAACTAATAGAAAATAATCTCAGTCTAGGCTCCGAAGAGCGAGTCCAATCCTTAGGGCCAACGTCTACTCTGTTTTAATTAAGGTTAGATTTGAATGTGCTTTGGAATGTGATGAGCTCTTTATCTAGGTTGTGCGCTTAATGATTGATTGATATGTGCGTGCGTGCACAACCAATGGTTTTCAAGCATGATTATTTTTTGATGTGGTGAATTTTAGGATTTAAATCTTGCTTAATAGCTTTTAGGATTCAACTTTAGGTGTATTCAATCAAATTCAGTTGGCACACCAAGTTTTGAAAGCACAAGTGAAGATGTTTTCCTTTAAAGCTTAAAGGAATGTGGAGTGCCTGGTAAATCCCTAGAAGTTGAACCTATTTGGCAGCTACTTGATGAGTTATTTTTAATTGAAGTGGTGCGGCCCAAACAACTCAAACAATTGGCTTGATGCACCACTTAGTTAGGCACACAAGATGATTAACCTATATTGATTTCTACTCTCTTATGTGTTTGGGTGTGTGTATCGGTTCCAAAGATCGATTTACCAGTTGAGTTTGAAAATCAGAAGAGGTTGTGTACCTTTGTGAGATTTTTTTTTTAATTTTTCTTTTATATGTGGAGGGTGAGGCGGGTGGAGGTGACAAACAAACAATCAAAAACTAACCTTAGAATTATATAAGAACACCTAGGTTGATTTTTTGTTTGTGTTATTACATGGTGGAATGAAAACTATTGGGTAGGAGGTGGGGGTAAACTTACAAACCCTTCAACAGCACTTTACTCCAATCTACCGCTTTTGCTCGCCTCATAAGAGTACCGGCAATCACAATAAGAAATGAGAGAAGTGAGGTAAAAGATAAGTAAGGTGGGAAAATGTGAAAAATCAAAGAGCGTTGCCTCCCCGGTAACGGCTCCAAAATGTTGAAACGGAAAACATCTCAAATGGAAGTTGAATTTTGAATGCTCGTCGTCGTAGCATGATTTGCGAAGAAATCCATCAATAGATAAATTTATATCGAAACTCTAAAAATTCTGGGTCAAACATAGGGAGGACGTTTGATTAAAAATATGCTTTTGTTTTGTTTGTCATGAAATAGATTAGCTGGTCGAAAACTAGCTATCTATTTAATAAATAATAAATAGAAGAGAGAGAGAATATTACAAATAAAGACAAAAGAGAGATAGAATAAACATGGATTTTATCGTCAAATGATGTTCATTACACTAATTATTACAACTAGAAAGTAGAAAATCTACGCTAGAAAGCAAGAAATCTACTCTAGAAAGTGATAAAGAGAATGGAGAGAGAAGTATCCTCCTCGACGATTGCTTGGAGGATGAGCCAGAAGGGGTGACGCCTGGAAGACGGAGGACAAAGCGGGAAGAACCAGGGGCAAGGCAAGATGTCATCATCGTGGGATCCACTTCCCGAATGGAGTGAGAGGACAACTGCAGGATCCTCCACGAAGGAGGGAGAAGGTGGAAAAATTCTAATGTTAACTCTAATGGAGCATCCCAAGTTTAGGACAAGCTCTTAGAGCTTTGGAGGGGGTGAGGGAAGAGAGGAAGGGATGATTGAAATGTGGGGGGCGTAGGCCATTTTATAGGTGTAGAGGTTGGGGGTTAAAAGGTCATTTTATGTTAAGAACATTAATGCAATGGCCTTTAGTGACGGAACTAAGTGTCACTAAAGCCCCTGAACGTGGGAGTAGTTGTTGCTCACGCGTGCGCCTCTTCTTCTTCTCTGCACAAAGGCTTCATCACGTCCAAGCATTCTCGGCCATCCGATCACGAGATTGGACGGTTGAGACCACTACTCGCCTGCTTCAGCTTCAGCGTAACCGCATGCCCATGCATGCAATGGAGCCTTCAAACATGCATTAGATCGCGCGTAGGTGATCCACGCACTCTGGTGCTGCCACGTCTCCCGCATCTGCACCGCCAGCTCGCCATCCAATGGCTTGATTTAGCCACTCCCACGCCCATGCCTTGATTTGAGGCGCAGCGGGGATCGAACCCGCGCCTCTCGCTCGCAAAGAAGTGCTTACCCGCTACGCTGCCCCCTCTTCTTTGTCGACTTTCTAACCACGGTTCTCGCACTCATGGCCGTTGGATCAAGATCCAACAGCCCAAATTTGATCTTGCATTGAGGAGAGAGAGTGCGTGGTGAGTCCTCACGTATTAGCTGGCTAGTTTGGGCGGCCGAGATGGCGCCATCTTGGCCGTCCATCTTCTATGACTTGTAGAAGGTGCCACAGATGTCGGATTGGGCCGATTTTTACGTTGTTAGGCTGCGATCATCAATCGAAACCCATCCATGCGATCAGATTTGTCATATAAAGTGCGGATTTACACCATCTTGGCCCTTGATCTCTGGCCTTCCTTGGATTATATCTGATGCTACGGAAGTCCGATTGGGGAGATCTTGGAGTCGTTGAACTCCGATCGTCACCCTGATTAGATCCGTATGATTGGATCTTCGATCCGAGGACCCGATTGAATATCGCCCTGTTACTTGACCACAAAAAGGGAAAATTAACCTAAAATTTACACAACCTAACCTAAATGCGAGATGATGCATGTTATGCAATATTTATAATATATGATGCAACTCTACGCCTAAGAACACGCACAAATAGATAGTTTATGTGATATAAACATGTTTACATCACAGAGCACAATGGTCTCCCAGCAACTAAGTGTTGAGAGAGCACTTGCAGAGGGCAAAAACCCCCCTTTTCCCTCTCTACTTCTTTCCTCTTCTTTCTCTTGAACCTTAGTTAACAGAGTAATAGGATTAGAGCCCAAACCCATGTGGCATGGCTGCGGGCAAGGGCAGGTGTGTGTGCGCACGTGGAGAGAGGAACCTCATCCTGTGATTTCTGAGGCAAATATACAATAGATCAAAAATAATTTATGTCGTGCAAGCATTTCTTGACTTTCTGATGTGGGATTAAATCCCACTACTATCCTTTGCAAAATCCCACGTGAGCTGTAGCTAAAGGGTGTCTGAATTAATCATTGCAAGCGAACTGGGCAGCTACAATTGAGGATCTCGAGACGTTCCTAGAAGGTGTCCACAACACCTAGAGCAGAGAGCACTGAAGAACATGCTCTGAATGTCACGAACGGGGCCGGAGAAGGTGGAGGCTACGGTGGTCATCCGACCGAGTACCTGAAATAGGAAATACGAGCTAAATGCCCCAATTACTATGCTCAAAAGGTTTGCTTGAGGATGGCAAATGTGATGGTGGTCATGGTGGTGCGTGTGAGTGAGTGAGGAGGTCAAATGAGCTGGGAGAAGGCGTGCATGGAGTGTTGTGTCCGAGGGGGTGTTTGAGTGTGTGAACCCCCAATTTCTTGAGGGGTTTAGTCAAGCATGAAGTTGCGAGGCTCGTGGAGTCGGTGCGAGGTGGTTTGGTGGTCTATGGAGATCGGGTGAGCCTGCCATAGTTTGGCCGACCATGAAGATGAAGTGCAAGAGGGTGGTATGGTGGTTGAATTTGAGTGTGAGTGAAGGAGAATACTGTAGAGAGGGAGAGGAAGCGATAGAGAGTCTTAGGGACGAAGTAGAGGGGCGGAGAGCTCTAGTGTTGGCTGACCGAAGCCGAAGAAGGTGACGAGGAAAGAGGCAGGGAAATGTGCTCTCTTTAATCGGAGAGGTACACGATGGGGAAAGAAAGGCAATGGGCCATCCAATTTGATTGTTGGATGGCCGAACAAGGAGAGTGGAGAAAGTCATCAGTGCAAGGTGCGAAGGTGGCTAGGAAGGAGGAAGAGGGCTTTTCTAAGGCCAAAACTTGCTAAGGAGGTGAGGCAGGCGAGGGAGGTCCTTCATAGGCCTTCAAACCAGCTTCCAAGCTTGGAAACAAGCTTGACAGGTTTGGTTTTTCAGGAAGAAGGTTTCTTGAAATCTTTGGATTCGCATCGGTGATTGAGCCGAATTTGGAGCTTGGGAGTAGGTTTAATCGATCAGGAAACTCCCTAGGGTCATCCCTTCCAATTTTGGAAGGGAATGGTCAATCAATCAAAGCAAAATCAAAGATTGAAGCTCGGATCTTATGGGTTCACACCTGCCATGGTGACAGGGACCCAAATGTGAAGTAGATAATGAAGTTAGGGGGGTCTTTGTAATACTTTTCGAAAGTTGAGGGGCTTTTTGTATGAGAAATAGTCAGAATAGGATTAAAATGTAAACTAAGTCGAAATGATCTCATATTGGACCCAAATTTTGGTAAAAACCTAATTTGGACCTAAGGAATCTGATGGTGAAGTTGGATTTTGGTTTTGACGATATTTGGCTAGGTAATTTATGCAAAAATCTAAATTAGGGCAATTATCTGTCTATGACTATTTTAGGTCAAATTGGGTTCAGATGGTCAAATCAAGGATACGAAACCTTAGAGAATATTTTTATATAATTTTTAGAAGGTTTAGATGAATTTTATCCTGACCAAAACGTCAGTTAATTAAGCGAGTCTATTTTTAGGATTTTAAATGTCCATTAATTCTTGAAATGCGTGAAAACCCATTTTGTTCTGCATGAATCCACTTATTAAACATTAATGACCATTTTCCTTTAATAAGCCCTTGAAATACCTCATGGTTATTCTGTATGTACGAAGTGTTAATTTTGCAGAAATAACCTTATAATCTTCTCTTCTTTTCAAAACAGGACATTGTGCCCTTAGGACCTTTTGTTGGATAAGTAGGAGCTTTTATCAACCTTATCAGACCAAATTGAGCTAGTTATGGCTCATGATTGTGTTCCCATCAATGAGGAAACGTATGTCTCCTTGGAACAGAAAGTGATTGATGACTTTGAGACATACATTAATGCGGATTTAGAATTCTTTGATTCTGAAGGTGAAGAAGCATTATGCGAAGTCTTACCCGTGTTTGAAGGAAATGATTTCAGTGAGACGATTGGGCCTGAGGAATTCGATGAATCTTTTAATGGCCCTAAAATTAAGAAACTTGATTCTATTGGGGCTCGCATGGTGGATTTAGATCCTCATTTCATGAAGGATTCAATTCAAAGCCCCATTCCTTAATCACACCCCGTTGAGCATAATGGTGATTCTGTTCTTGATATCATTCGACCCAAGTCAATTCTGATTCAGTCACAACTCTTAGACTTGGAAATTTCAAATGGGGTGATTAATATGCAGGAGGTCCCGAAATTTGAAATCCTGATTGCGGAGGATAGGAAGTGGAAAATGATGATATGGGAAGCCAATTCCGGAGGAAGCAGAAGACCGAGTCTAAGGGTTCCGATTTTCCTTAAATCCCCAACCTTCTGCCAGGACCCTTATGACATTTTTGATACTGAGGATGTGAAACCCAAGCACAAATTCATTGATTATCCTTTTGAGCTTAATTTCTTTGTAATCCAACTTTTTGGACTTGGGTTGCATCCTCACAAATCGTAGGCCCAACCCCGCTTGCATGCTGATCTTAGGTTTTGGATAATTTTTATCCAAAATCTTAGATATACTCAACCATGGGGCATGGATCTACACCACAATCTAGTCCACGTCTGTGGTCATCTTCTCCTGGCAGGTCCAAAACTATATTTTCTTATTCTAATTCTGACTTGCACCTGCGAATTCTTTATTTCTTCTTTATTTGTATAGTGTGCCTAGCTGAAGGCACTAAACTCAGTACGTATACAGTTTGTTTTGATCTCGGAGCTGACTGGGTAATCATGAAATTCAGGTGCTTTCCTTTCTACTCCGCTCTTTGTCATGTCCTTTTAATATAATGAGAACATTGCATTAGATAGGCATGGGGGGGTGGATATTCATCTCTGAATCGTTTTGTTAGCTCCAAGACTCTTTTTATTTCTTATTTTTTTTAAAAAAAATTTGAATTCCGAAAGAGAACTTGGGCCTTAGAAAATTTTCAATCCTAGAGAATAATACTGAATGACCTAAACACTTAAGACCCTTCAGGTCTTCGGGCTTAATCAGCCCAGGTGTCCACTAAAATGTGGACTTATTTCTCAAGTCCTCGCCATTTGAAAATTCATTTCAATTTGGTTAAATAAGTTAGGGTGATAAGTAAACGACTTATCAATCTGCCCTCTGATTTGAGGGGACTTTAAGTCCAAGCATCTACACACTATTTACACTGACTCACTTTTCAACAATTTTAATGGAAAATGGGTAGCTAATGAACCTCCTAGAGTGGTATGGCTTACAAGTTATCATGGGTAACAGCCTATTGGTCGGTTGTCTAGAGCCCAATCACACGACCATTCTCTTCTTGCTACCTTTAGGTAAATCTTAGATCAAGGAAGACACCTACTTAAAAAAAAAGGAAAGAAAAGAAAAAGAAAAATATCCAAAAAGAAAAGAAAAAAGAAATGGAAAAGAAGAAAATAAAAAAGAAATAAGCCACACTTTACCGTACGAGTATGGCTGGCAAGTTATCGGTTGTAACAGCTCATCGACCAGTTGTCCAGATCCCAGCTCAGGAATTCACGTATAATTCCTAAACACTTAGAAAGAAGTAGAGAAGTAGAATAAACTAGGGAGATATACACTGGGCTCGCCCTTGTGTTAACCCCATAAAAATAAAAGTACAGAGAAAGCTACTGGTCGAATAGATGCACCCTTAGGCAGAACTTCTTTTAAGGTCACCTAGGGGTGTAGAAACTCAAAGTCCATTCTGATTGCCGATCAGTGAGTCTAACACTTCACACAAAAAGATGCTTAGAACTTAGGGTTCTCATCGAGTCTTGGGTGGGTTGAGTGGCCATAGAAAGCTACTCTGAAACAAGAAAATTAGAAAACAAGAAAAAGGAGAAGATCCTTCTTTGAATAAGGCGAGGGCTTGAGGTAGTTTGCATTTTGGTAGACACCCGGGTGTTGTTATGTCTCTGTAGTTCAGGTCTTAGTTGAAATCCCTAAGAATTGAAAAATAACTTTCACCCAAGAAATCTGATTCTAATTCTCTTATAAATATCATGTAGTTTTGCTAGGGACTAGCAAAAGATAGGCATGGGGGTGTGATGTAAACATGTTTATATCACATAAACCATCTATTTTTGTGTGTTCTTTGGCATATAGTTGCAGCATACATTATAAATATTACATAACATGCATCATCATGCATTTAGATTAGATTGTATAAATTTTAGGTTAATTTCTCATTTCTGTGGTCAGGAAATAGGGCAATATCATATCAGGGCCTCGGATTGAAGATTCAACCATGTGAATCTAATCAGGGTGATGATCGGAGTTCAATGACTCCAAGATCGCCCTGATCTTTCTTCCGTACCATCAAATGCAGTCTGAGAAAGATCAGAGGTCAAGGGGCCAGGTGGTGTAAATCCGTACTTCAGATGACGAATCCAAATGCATGGATGGGTTTGGATCAATGATTGTAGCCTAACAGAATGAAAATTGATCCAATCTGACATTCGTGGCACTACCAACGAGCATATGAAGATGGACGGTTAGGATGGTTCCATGTGGCACCATCCTAACCACCCAAACCAACCCAAGAACAACTGCTCTCTCTCACTCCTCAAACTACGTGGACGATCTGGGCCGTTGGATCTTGATCCAACAACCATGGACTCTTGAACTCAAAACCAAAGCTCACCTCAAAAGGCCACTTGGCACAGCAGGCAAGCATCTTCACGCGATGCTGAGGTTGCGGGTTCGAGCCCCCGCGAGCCTTAAATCAAGCGCAGGTGCGAGATCGGCACAATTGAGCCGTTGGATGGTGAGAAGACGGCTAGATAGAGCGTGTTGTGGTAGCATGGATGTGCACGAATTGCAAACACGCACGATGATGTGTATTTAAACGCGTGATTGCATGCAGGGGCCGTTATGAAGGGCAGTGTGATGCATTCTCAGTCGTCGATTGCAAGATCGGACGGTTGAGATTTTTCAATCGTGTGCATACGTTTTGTGCACAGAGAAGGAGAGGAGGTGCGGGCGTGCATGACCCAAGCCCACATTTAAGGCTTTAGTGACGCTTAAATCCCTCACTAAAGGTCCTTGCATTAATGTTTTACACATGAAATGACCTAATTGCCCCTCCATTCTTCACCTATAAATAGCCCTATGACCCCTACACTTTCTTCATCCCTTTCTCTCTTCTCTCACCTCCTCCAAAGCTGTAAGAGCTTGTCCCGAACCCAGGATTCTCCATTAGAGTTAAAATTAGAATTTTCCCACCTTCTCATCCCCATTCGTGGAGCACTCGCAGTTGTCTTCTCACCGCCGTTCGGGAAGCAGATCCTGTTGCAATGTCGCCCTACCCCGTCCTCCATCATCCATCATCATTCTCCTTCATCCAACATCTCACCACCTTCGTCTGGGTGCTCCGTCAATGCCGCTTGTCCTCCAAGCAGCCATCGAGGAGGATAATCTCTCTCCACCTTCTCTTTTATTGCTTTTTAGTATGGATTTCCTGCTTTCTTTTGTAGTCATTAGTTGTAATGAACTAATTCAATGATTATGAAATACTTGTTCATTCTCTCTTGATCTTGTCTTTATTTGTATTATTCTTTCTCTCTCTTCTATTCTTTATTCTTTAAGTAGATAGCTAGTGTAGATTCAATTCAACCAGCTAATCTACTTCATGACAACAAATCAAATGCAGTTTTTGATCAAACGTTTACCTCCCTATGTTCGACCCGAAATTCCTTTTGAGTTTCGATTAAAATTATCTATTGACGAATTTTTCTCGCAAATTACGCTACGACAATAGGTTTTCAAAACTCAAATCTTTTTATGCAGATTTTCCGCTACAACAGGAAGTCGTCAATGCCATCCTACCACCTAAGGCCTAGTTTACTTGGAGGGTTAATCTCTCAAAAAAGGGGTTAACCCCCATTTACTTAGCTACTTAACCACTCATTTGCTAACCTGGGTTTAGCAACATTAACACGGGTTTGTCTAACACCAATTTCAACTGGTGTTAGCCAAACCTATGTTAAAATTCTACACCATTTATGTGTCTGACATCTCTCATGTTTTATATATCTAACACCACTACCAAGTAAACACCATAAGGGTTAACACCACAACTTAACACTAATTCAAGTAAACACAAACTGGTGATAACATCACATCGCAAGTAAACACAATTATGGGTTAATACCAGTTTCACATTTCTTAACACTACTTTCTTAACCCGTCAAGCAAACTAGCCCTAAAGGACCTTCAATGAAATGCCAAAATCTCTCCTCCCAAGCTCAACCACCGTGGTTGTTCAGCACTACCCAAATGAGCCAGGTAAAATCATCCAGATTACCTTAGAGTTAGAAGAAGAGCAGGTTAAGGACTTGATTCAACAACTCTAGTGAAATTCGGACGTCAAAGCTTAGTCTACTTGGGACTTGTCATGAGTCAATCCCTAAGTGATCGAGCATTGCCTCAATGTCCTCTTGGGATCCCACCTAATCAAATAGCCATGCAGGCTTAAGTCCACCAAGTCGTGGCAGGCTACAACCAAGGAAGTAGACAACTTCCGTAAGATAAGGTTCATCATGAAGGCCCTTGATATACGCCAGTTTATCATCATTCATATGCCCTAAAACAAACCTAGTTCTTAGGATTTTAACTCTGCAAATGGGTTTTTGGGCTTCATTTAGGCATCAATTAGGTTTGGCATGCATTGCATGAATTGTTGCATTTTTGACACATTTATTTGAGTGTTAGGGATGAATAGATAGTCAGATCCCTAAAACCTTAACACTCAAAAAGGCAACTGGTGAAGAGGAAGTTCAATCCAGCTGGGACTCAGCCAAATCCAACTCATCATAACCGAATACCAACTCACTTGGGATAGGGTTAGCTTCATTAAGCTCCATTCAGCTCATCTTAGCTCAACCTAACTCAAGTCAGCTTAGATCTAGCTCAACATAGTTGAGTCTAGCTCATCTCAACTCCATTCAATTCACTGGGAGCTCTAGCTAGCTCAACTAACCTGATATGAGTCAACTTCAGCTTAGGTTCAGCTCTCCCCAGCTCTACTCAGTTCATGGCAGCTGAACTCCCTCCAGCTTAGATAGTACTTGTCAACTAGTAGATAAGCTAGCTCAGGAGTTCCCATCAGAAGCAGGTCCAGCACAGTGATGTGAATACATTTGATCAACCTAAAATGTCTATTAATGCATGTTCTTAGTGTCACATTAGCATCATACATTGTAAATAGTGCATAACATGCATAATCATGCATTTAGATTAAGTTGTATAAATTGTACAGTAATTGTCTCCTTTTTATGGTCAGGGACAAGGCGACTTTTATCGAGGCCTCGGATCAAAGATCCAACCGTACGGATCTGATCAGGGCGACGATTGGAGTTCAACGACTCTAGGATCACCCTAATCGGACATCCGTAGCACCAGATAGAGGCCAAGGAACCCTAAAGATCAAGGGCCAAGATGGTGTTAATCTACACCTCAGACGACAAATCTGACCACACGGATGGATTTGGATCGACGATCGCATCCTAACGGCGCAAAAATCGATCTAATCCAACACTTGTGGCACCATCTACATCACTCAGAAGATGGATGGCCAGGATGGCACTACGTGGCGCCATCTCAGCAACCCAACCGGCCCCAAGACTTGCATCTACCTTTCCTTCTTCACCCACCCGCTCAATCTTGACCGTTGGATGCTCATCCAACGGTTACAAAACCACGCGCACAAAATCGCCCACTTGCCTAAAGAGAAGGTGTAGTACAGCATCGGGTGCCTTCGCGAGAAGAGCAGTCGCGCGTTCGAGCAGCGCTATGCCTTAAATTGAAGCGAGCGCGTGGAGCGGGCGAGCAAGCGGGTCCGCACGATGAGGATCATACAGCTCTATGCGAGCGATAGCACCCACGCACGATCAGATGCACGGTGCTGACGTGTGATCGCATGCTGGCATGCGGCGCGGGCAAGGATCGTTTAAGCCATCCGATCTCTTGATCGGACGGCTGTGAGTGCGTGGACGTGCACGTGCATTGAAGGACGCGAAGGTGAAGAGGCGCGCGGTGCACGTAGACGAAGGCCACATTCAGGCCTTTTGTGACGGATTTATCCATCACTAAAGGTCCTGAATTAATGTTTCTCAAATTGAAATGTCCAAAATGCCCCCACTCCTTGCAACTATAAAAGGAGACCCCCTCCATATGAATTTCTCATCCCTTCCTTCTCTTTTCTCCCTCTCCAATGCTCAAGAGAAGCTTGTCCCACACCTAGGATGCTCCTCAAGTGCTAAAATCAAATTTTCGCCCCCATTCCGGAAGTGGATCCCACGACGACGACGAAGTGCTGCCTCATTCCCATTCCTCCTGCTTAGACCTCCTTCTTCTCACTCCATTCCTTGTCTTCCAGGCATTGTCTCATCCGACTTATTCTCCAAGCGATCGTCGAGGAGGATAATTTCTCTCTCCCATTCCTTTTTCCTGCTTTCTAGAGTAGAATTTTTCCTGCTTTCTAGTGTAATAATTTCTCTCTTTCTAGTGTAATAATTTCTCGCTTTCTTAGTTGTATAAACATTTTGCAACTTCAAGTGGATGTTTTCTCTCTCTCTCTTTTTCTTATTGTCTATAGTTATTTCATTTCATTGCAATTAATTTTCCCTTTAAACAAAAATACAAAAAAAAAATGTAATTGCGAATTTTGATCGACGTAGCCTCCTTGAGTTTGACCTGGGATTTCTATTCTGGTATAAATTTTATTTGTTGAACCTGAGTTCTTCGCTATTCAAGCTACAACGACAGATTTTCAAAGCCAATTCCGATAGCGTAGTCCTCCATCGTTCAACATGCAGCCAAACTTCAAACAAGTTGGGACTAGCTCAACTTATCTCAACTACTCAAGCTTAGCTGCTAGTAGAAGAACTAGCTAGCTAAGCTGAGTAGTTGAGTCCTCATGAAGGCCTCTTCAGCAAGATCAGGTCCAGTGCAGCTTCAGTTCAGCTCCAGATAACTCTTCCTCAGCTCCTCTTCCCTAAACCCTAGCTCCATCCTACCTCCTCCTCTACCCATCTACTAGCTAAGCTAGCTTAGCTTAGCTACACATGAGCTCTCCTTGGACATCCACCACCTACAACCTAAATCCTTCACCCTTGGAGGAGCAAGGGCATGCCCATCTAGGGCTTGCCAGGAGGAGGATCTCACCAACTTGAAGGAGCTTTTCAAGGAAGGAGAAGGAGAACTTTTTTTCAAGCCCAGGAGCAACTGAGCTTGGAGCAAGAAGCTTCTCTTCACCAACATCACCAGGAGGATTTGTGTTTTACTTTTTGTATTTTCATTTTTTGAGTAGAAGCATTCCTCTACTTGTCTTTTTGTCAAGCAAATTTCTCCTTAATTAAAGTTGCTTTCTTTTCAATTTTGGTTACTTTTTCTTGCATCTTATTACTTTTACCATAGTGCTCTCATACTCTCTCTCTAATTACCCTAGGTCTTCACGTACGTAGGGTGAGCTTAGAGAGTAGAATTGCTTCTCACTTAGGTTTCAGTTTTATCAAGTTAGGTGTAGTCTTTTTCCCAGTTTCAAATTCGTAATTGCTTATTACTTGAAAATCCAAAAAAATCTTATATTCAAAAATTCAAAAAGAAAGTTGATTTCCCTATTGTCAAGAGAGAGTATTTAAAGTGCATTCTTGCCTCCTTGGATGACCCTAGATACCTCCACTATCTAGGTTTATAAATTGTAAAAGTGATTTTGAATTGGCATATTACAACTTAAAAACCTTAATTTCAAATCGTGCCTTTCTCGCTATCAGCCCTCTACCCTTACTGGCTATTGCATGTTGTCATGGTGAAGAAGGCAAACAATAAATGGGGAATGCGAGTTGACTTCACCAACCTAAACATTGCCAACCTAAAGGATGAGTTCTTGCTACCCAAGATTGATGTACTAGTGTTCGATGCAAACTTGCGAAAAGAGATTTTTATGTTATAGTTGTAGTTGCAAAACACATCGAATCAAATATATTTATAAATCAAAATTTGGTAAGTCCTAAGTAGTTCATAGAGAGGCAAATCAGGATTCTTAAAACCTTTCGCATAAATTATTCTATTCTACTAAAAGCACATAAAAAGAGACAAGATATCCATTGAATATTAAACTTTATAGCTAATATTGAATAGTCTTACACATGAATCCTGGAGGAAAGCTTACAAATAACATGAAAACATAGTAATGAAATATAGGAAGAGAGAAAGAGAGAGATATTATGGAGCCGCTTGAGGGATGTGTGTATGAAACTCGATAGAGCTTCAGATCCAGGGTGTCGGGAAGAAGATCGAAGAGAGCTTGGAGAGAGAAAGAGGGCATGGACTATGTGATGGCTATCTTTTTCTATCTCTAGGTATCTAAGTTATCTCCAAAGGGTAGAGCCTAGGTCCTTTTATAGAAAAGTAGGTGGCTTCCTATTGGTTGATCTAGAGTGCCTAGGATCACTAATTTGGATGGTCTAGATTTAATCAAAAGTGATGCCTAGGATTGGTTGAATAGGGACCTTAGGATCTAAGTTGTAGGGCTAGGATAGGATGAGGGTTTTCTAAAAATAGGCAACCTAGGTGGGTGGCTACCAAGGGATAAAATCTTGCTAAGAGATACGATCTTATCTCTTGGCCAACCACTAACGGATAAAATCTTCTTAAGTTGGCACCAACTTAAGAGGATTGGGCTAGGATTTTCGTAGGCCTTATGTGGGTAGGGTTAGGACTAGGCTTTGTACACATAGGTTGTGAGAATAGGTTCTTAATTAGGCTAGGTAGACCCTAAGCCTAATGGGTTGGATCCAAATAGGTAGGTCATAGTCTAATTATGTGTGTAAATGTGCAATTGGGTTAAGAAAAATTCTAACTAAGTTGGGGCAAACCTATTTGGGTTCTATACTAATCTAATTAGGTTGTGGGTAGTTCAATTGGGCTCCATGAACCCAATTGACTTAAGGTTAGCCCAATTGACTTATATTAAGTCACTTGAGTGAGCTCATGGATCTAAATAGGTTCCTAGGTTAGGGATTGGGTCTAGGATAGGTTGGCTAGGTTCCTGGATAGTAGGACAACTCTGTGGATTAGGGATTAAGATCATGGATAGTGTTATCCATGGTTTTGGCTTTTGAGCTCACTTTTCCAGTTTGAGCTATCCTAAGGGTAGGAGTTGGGATAAGGGTATCCTAGTTTTCTAAGGGTAGGGTTAGGTTATCCTAGTCCCTCTCTCTCTCTCTTCTTCTTTATTTAAGTCTTCATTTCTTCTTTAATCATGTCTTGCTCTTTAACCATCTCCTAGCTTTGTAGCTTTATTTTCTATCTTGCTCATGATTCCATGTTATTTTCTACATCTTGTACCTACATTATTCACAAAAGTATTAAATTAGATAATTAGTCATAAAATAAACACAAAGGCTAAATATGCATGCATGCTCTAAATGCAGTATTTATATACCTAATGCATGATTTTACAAAGGTGTTAGCCCTAGATTAAGCCAATTAGGGTAATAAATTAAGTTATTATCAGCTAGTAGACTCTTACTCCGACCCGAGCCATGTGTCTTTCCTCAATGTTTACAATGGCTACCACTAGATTAGCCTGGCCTGAGCAAATAGACCTCATACCTCTTTCATAATTGATAGAGGATTATTCCAATACCGTGTAATGTGTTCTAGCTTGAAAAACACTATGGCCACCTACTGGCACCTTGTAAACTTTATTTTTCACAAAGTTAGAAAATCTTTTGAAGTCTACAATGATAAGATGCTAGTTAAGGGTACGAGATTTATTGAGTACCTACAAAACATGTTGGGAGTTTTCTCAATATTGCATGAATACCGCTTAAGACTGAACCCTAAGAAATGTGATTTTGGAGTGTCCTTCGGGAGATTTTTGGGTTTCTTAGTATTTAGTTGGGGGATCGTAGCCAACTCGAACAAAATTTCAGCTGTAATGGATCTCTTCCTGCCTAGGAACCTCTTGGTAGTTTAATCATTAGTTAGGAAAATTGTCATCTTAGGATGCATCCTGTCCACAGCATTGAACAAATGTCTCCCCTTCTTTGAATGTTTAAAAATGGGTAAAGGCTACATGGCCAAACACTAAAAACCATGATATTTCTTATTTAATTACTTAATTTTTGCCTAATTATTGCTAGTTTGAGGGCAATTTGGGTTATATTGCATTACATTAGATTAAATTAGTCATATTGCAACATTTTATAAATATTACATTTTTAGGAGTTTTTATGCAATATCTTTGATACCTATATCTGGTGCCTTGATGAGTTTTGTTTATATGTTTGTAGGTGCTAGGTATGACACTGATTGGAGCTTCACAATAATGTAGAATTAACTTGAGTTGATATCTTCTCATTGGGGCTGAACTTATTTTCTAACCCTAGCCCAATTAAACCCTAGACCTAGCCTATATAGGAGCCCAATTTTCCACACCCAAATCCCACCTAACTTTGCCTAATTTCCCCTTAGGTTGGTTGGCCAACATTAATTAAACCAATGCAAAAATTTCAACCAACCTAGTCCTAAATCCATCCCAACATAACCCAACCTTAGCCATCCCTTTTTCCTTCTAGAAACACCATTACAGCCGCCCACTTAGTGCACCTATTTCCAGGCCTTAGATCTGAATCCTAGGGCCCTAGTTACTCCACCTAAACCCTACTTAGATAGTCCTACAACCAACCTATAGTGGTTGGTCCCTATCCCCTCATTCCCAATATCTTGGCCAGCCACTTATGCCCTAAATCCCTACCATAGAAATCATATTTAAGGGCCTTGATAAGCCTCCTAAAATCCCTATTCTAATCTCTATCTTACCCTACTTTAGTTGGCCACATCATAGGAACCAATCCAAGCCATCCAAAGATCATCCAATGCCCCATGTTCCACCTCCATATGGTTGGCTATATTGCCTTTAAAATAACCTTGATGGTCGGCCACTGGGTGCTCCAATCTTGACCCTCCATTCAATTCTTGATTCCATCTTAGCCCTCCACTAAGTTCCAACTAAAACCAACCCTATCTATCTACCTATGCCTTAATCCTAGCCCTTGATTCCTAACAATTAAATCCTAGCCATCCATCTCAAGGACTTAAATTCCTAGATAAAGATATGACTAACTCCCCTCCATTATTCTTCTTCCTACCTTCCTACACCTCCATCTTCTACCTTTGGACTTCCACCTCTACTTCTACAACTCCGCTTCCCATCAACTCTCCTCATCTTTAGGGTAAGAAGATTAGAAGGATTCTCCACCACCTTCTCGACACTTCTGCACCTGCTTGCTACTCTTGTTCATTTGCTTTTCTAGTTATAGATCTAGTTTAGATTCTAATTGCAGAAATTATTCTAGTTCTATTTAGATTTCTAATTCTAGTTCTTGAAGCATTCCTCTAATAGTTGTACTTGGATTCTTATTTGCAATAAAAATTAGTTCGAGTTCTTCATTGTCTATCTCTTATTCTAGTTGCCATTAATTATTTACCTTAGTCTTAGTTGCTTATTTATTACTTTCATAGTTAGGTTTCATTTCTTGCAAGTTCTCGCATTCTCTTGCGTAGCTGTAGTTAGTTTCATATCTCTCATATTTGTTTCCTTATTCAAAGATACTAAAAAAATCACAAAATACAAAAATACCAAAAATATCTTTCTCTGGAGTGATTTGATACGTAGTAAATTCAGTTTTAGCTTCCTTGCAAATGACCCAAACTCTCAACTTTACTTCTGAAATCATTTGTGTTCATTTTTATAAATTTAAAACTTTCATGTATTACTAATTGCAATGACACATTCTTATCATATTAGGATTTGCACAATCACACCACAATGCTAGGAGGTCCAAGATAAAATCAAGATATGTTTGCAAACCCACTAGTTTTGGTAGCCCCAACACCAGGAGAACCCTTGTACCAATACTTGGTTGCCTCAAATTCAACCATTATCGCTGCCCTCATCAAAGAGGAGGAAGGAGTACAAAAGATACTCTGCTTTGTAGATAAAACATACTAGGGAGTAAAGGTAAAGTACCTCCTGGTCAAGATACTTGGCTTGTCCACCGTCATAAAATTGAGGACTTACTTCTAAGCACATACCATTGTGGTCTTGACTGACTAGTAGCTAAGCAAGATGCTCTACAAGCCATCAGGCTCCCCTCGCCAGACGTGGTGAGCCCTAGAATTGGAAGAATTCGATATTAAGTACCAATCCCACTTGATAAGCAAAGGGTAGGTAGATTTCTTGGTCGAGTTTACCCAACTTCGTACATGGTAAAGGAATCTAGCAACTCCACATAAATCGATCGTGAAACTGGACTTAGGTGCAGAAGTGGCTTTGGTGTCACTTAATGGATTCTTAGGCAACTATGCCATCTACCTAGCTTTCCTTGCCACAAATAATGTTACAGAATATAAGGTCATCCTAGCAAGCCTCTAGCTCGCCAATATAATGGGGGTAGGAGCCCTTAATATGTTTACGGACTTGTAGCAGGTGGCAATTCAAATCAAGGCAAGTTCCAAATGAAGATTAGGTGATGGCTTAGTATATGGAGAAAGTCAGGGTGGTAATGGCAAACTTCCAACATGTCAACATTGGTGAGCGTGTTTTCATAGGCAAAAAGATTTGAGTTAGAAAACAGGGAGGTGAACGCTTGGTTTTGAAATTCGCTCTTTCGATTTTATTTGTTTTTGTTGTTTTCATATTTTATGATTTTTTTTTTGTATTTTTATAAAGCAAGAGATCAAGTCAACAAAAGTTTATCTAACTAATCTACTTGCAAAATAAGAGGGAGAGAGAGAGAGAAACAATCACATATATTTTCAATACAGAGTTTGCTATAGATAAGAAAGTGAAAGCTACACTAGAAAGCGAAAAGATAGAGAGTGGTGAGAAGAATCCCCCTCGATGGTTGCATGGAGGATAACTCACTCTGATGATGCCCGAACGAAGGTGGTGAAAGGCTGGATGAAAGAGAACAGCATCAGAGGACAGAGAACGGGATGGGACTGCATCACGGTGAGGATCTACTTCCCTAAGGTGGTGAGAGGATAGCCACAGGATGCTCCACAAAGGGGGATGAGAGGTAGGAAAATAATTTGATTTTCTACTCTAGAGGAGCATCTCGAGCTTGGGACAAGCTCTCTCTAGAGCCTTGGAGGTGGTAAGCGAGAGAAAGGAAGAGATGAAGGTGGATGGAGGGGCATGGGTCCTTTTATAGTGGAGGAGAGGAAGAAATCCGTCCATGGGCTATAGCAGCATCAAAGCCGTCGCTGATGGTCCGTGCACCCCCTGCGGTGCTCCTGCAGCTCGTGCATCTTGCACCTGTGCCCCGCGAGCCATGTCGCGCACGTGCGCGTTAGCGCTAGCGTTGTGCTATTGCGCAACGCTACAGGCTGGTGCACGCCTCTCACGCGTGTGCACTAACGCCTCTTGTGCATGTGCTAGTGCGTGGCTGATGCAATTGAGGATTTGGGGGGGTTGCAAGATTCGAACCCACGTCCCTCCTTTAGGAATGCACTTCAAGACCACCATGCCACCCTTGTGTTTGTGTCTCAAGGAGGAATTTTTGAAACGTGGTGTGGAGGCTTCCTAGCCATTGGATGATGATCCAACGGCTAGGATTTGAGGGCATAAATGATGAAGGACGTGGACGGTTGCTGCTGGTTGGTGTTGGGTGGCCTAGATGGCACCACGTGGTGCCATTTGGGCTATCCATCTTTTGCTTGCAGAGGATGCCACAGTGCTCGGATCAAGTTGATCTTTACGTTGGCGGACTATGATCATCGCTCTGGATCCATTCATACAGTCGGATTTTTCATTTGAAGCCCATAAGGATGTTGCATTGCCCCTTGGAAATTGATCTTCCTCAGACTGCATATGGTGCTACAGGATTCCGTTCTATACAATTTCAAAGGTGTTGGACTGTAATCGTCATCCTGATCAATCCGTACAATCGAATCGTAAATCCGAGGCCCTAAATTAAATATCCTTCTCTCCTAGTCATAAAAGGACACAATTAACGTAAAATTTATACACACTATTCTAAATGCAGAATGATGCATGCTGTATAATATTTATAGTATGGAATGCATATCTAAGCCTAAGAAAATGCATAAATAGGCATTTTATCCTAAATAAATGTGTCTACATTATAGTCCCATGCCTATCTTTTGCTAGTCCTTAGCAAAATCAAACTAAATGCTATGTATAAAAATAGAATTAGGGTCTAATCACTTAGGCAAGATTTGTTGATTACATTAGAAAATTTCAATTAAGGACCTAATGTACGAAGACTCAACAGTGCTCGGGTGCCTGCCAAAATGCAGATCGCCTTAGTCCTTGCCTTATTTTGAAAAGGGAAGATACATTTTTTTTCTATTTTTCTTCTTTTCTAATTTTCTTGGATTTTTTTGAGTTTAGGATTTCGGGGCAACTTTCTATGGCTACCCAAACCACTCAAGACTAGAAAAGAACTTTAAGTTCTAAGCATCCTGTGAAAGGTGATAGACTCACTAGGTGGCCATTAAAATGGACTTCAGGTTTCTACGACTCTAGGTGACCTTAAGAGTTTCTGCCTAAAGGTTTATCTTTCCGATCTATAGCTTTCTCCCTACATTTTTTATTTTTTACAAGATCAATACAGGGGTGAAGCCAATGTATATCTCCCCAATTTATTCTACTTCCTCGCTTCTTCCCTAAGTATTTTGGGAATTATTTGTGCATTTTTGTGAGCTGGGTTCTGGACAACCAGCCAATGTGTTGTTACCACCGACCACTTACCAGTATACTCATGCGGTGAAGTGTGGCTCATTTTATTTTATTTTTTTCTCTTTTTTCTATTTTTTATTTTTTTTTATTTTTCTTTCTTTTTTTTTATTAGTAGGTAGCTTCCCTAATCTAAGATTTATCTAAAGGCAACAAGAAGAGAATGGTCGTGTGGTTGGGCTCTGGACAACCAGCCAATGAGCTATTGCCACCAACAACTTGCCAGCCATACCACCCTAGAAGGTTCATTAGCTACCTAATTTCCGTAAAAACTGTCAAAAAGTGAGTCAGTGTAAATAGTATGTAGATAGTTTAGACTTAAAGTCTCCTCAAATTAAAGGGTAGGTTGATAAGTTGTGTACTTATCACCCCAATTTACTAGCTATATTAAAGTAAAATTAACGTGGTAAGGACTCGAGAATAAGTCTACATTTCAGTGGACACCCAGGCTGATTAAGCCCGAAGCCTGAAGAGTTTAAGTGTTCAGGTCCTATCGTACATTTCCTAAAGTTAACAAATCCTAATGCCTAAGTTCTCTTCTCTTAATTCTATGTTTTTTTTAAGAAAATAAAAGAAATTCCATGGAGCTAACAAAATAATTTCAAAATTAAGTATCCACCCCCCATGCCTAAATGATGCAATATCCTCATCGTAAAAATAAAGACATGAAAAGGGCAGAATAAACAGAATATCACCTGAATTTCATAATAATCCAGTCAGCTCCGCAGAGAGAAAGGAGTATACACACGTGCTAAGTTTATTGCCTTTAGCTAGGCATAATATACAAACAAAGAAGAAATTAAAAATTTACAAGTGCGGGTCAGAATCAGAATAAAAATATTGATCCTAAAACCCACTAGCAGAAGATATCCATAGATATGGACTAAGTTGTGGTGCAGACCCATGCCCCAGGGTCGAGTGGTGCTAAGGTTCTGGATGAAAATCACCCAGAATCGGAGATTGTTGTGCTTGTGGGGCCGAGTCTGTGGTTTAGTGGTGTGCAACCCAAGTCTAAAATGTTGGACAATGGGTAGATCTGATTTACTAGGTTCATATGTCCACTTAGAGTTTATCTCAGAAAGTCAATTGTTATGTACTTGGGTTGCACATCCTCAACGTCAAAATAATCATAAGGGTCCTGATAGAAGGTAGGTGGTTTCGGGTCAACAGGAACCTTTAAATCCAAACTTGTATGCCCCTCAGAGGTAGCCTCCCAAGTTTTCATTTCCAAATTTCTACCCTCCAAAATCAAGGTTTCCAGGACCTCCAGATTGTTGTATACCCCATTCAAAATATCCAAGTCAAACAATTGTGGCTGAATCAGGATTGACTTGGGTACAATGATCTAAAAAGTTTTATCATTCAACTCTTTGGGGTATGGTAGAGGAATGAGGCTACTGATTGAATCTTCTAGTAAATTAGGGTTCGAATCGTCCAAGTTAGCCCCAACAGGATCATAATCTTCAATTATCGGGCTATCAAATGATTGATCAGATTCCTTTAGCCCATTTGTCTCACCAAAATTATCTTCCTTATGCTCAAGTGAGACTTCACCTAAAGATTCTTTACCCTCAGAATCAAAGAATTCTTGATCCTCATTTATATATGTCTCAAAATCGTATGTCATTTCTTGGTCCATGGAGACATATTTTTCCTCACTCCCTGGCTCAGGGATCTCAGGTGAGAAAATGGATTCATCATCAATGGGTTTCTCTAGACCAACCTAGTCATCCCTGGCCTCAAAAAAAGTGTCCCAGCTCATAGGTGCTTAAGCGGGTTTTGACATTGGCTCTCTTGAAGGGGGTTCATCCTGGGAATCATCCTAAGATTGGACTAAGGTAACCACAAATTTCATCCTCAATCTTGACAACTTCCCAAGTAAAAACTCACCCGTGCCCCTATCCTTAACATCTTGGAGCCAATCCAATAAAGAACTATTAATTTCATCAATCATTTTGATCATAGGCTCCAATGCTTCAGTGCATGGTGTTGGCTGAGCTTCTAAATATTGTATGGTGCTCCTTAAGTTAGCCAACACTCTATCTTGGACCTGGTTCACCTGAACTGAATGGTCCGATTCAGGGTTGGGTGGGTTTGGGTTAAAACAAAGGTAGTCAAGAAATTGAGGTTCTTGGGTTCCTCCTTGATAGTAGGTCGTTTCAGGTTGTTCAAAAAGACGTGGTGACCTATATTCAATGTAATTCTAGGTAGGGTAGGTGGTATAATCATCATATCCTTCATGATTGTAGATTTGGTTGGTTTAATCATCAAAGGCTGGAGATCTATACTCAGTGTAGCTCTGGGAAGGATAATAATCATAATCATGATGTCTAGGGTTAGGTTGTGGACATTGAGGTCGGGAATCATATCCCCAATCAAAGTTATCCTGACTAGTGGATGGGTAATCATAAGTCGAGTCAGGATAGTAATCACCTTGAGGATAAGTTGTGGTAGGAGGGTAGGATTGGAATTTGTGTGTACAGTGTGGAAGGATACATGGTGAAGTAGGAGGGAAAATAGAATAGAGAAAGGTGACCTACAATACAATCAACCAAACCTGTCCTTAAGTGGGTTAGCCTAAAGACCTACAGACTCCCAGGATCCATCTTGAGATGACAGAAACGATTTGGTCTACTTCTACCTAGTCAATCCAACCAGTTAAAGGGAGGGGTTAGGGAGAAGGTTCTTCCTTTAGCTTGCACCTCTAGTTCCTTTGATACCCCCCAACCACGGTCGTTTGACGCTACTCCCCTAGACAGACATCAGATGGACCAGTAGAAGCAGATTAATTGAAAAAAATCTCAGTTAGAGTCCCAAAGAGGGAGTTAATCCTTAATGCCAATGTCTACTTAGTTTTAATTAGGCTTTAGATGATCGTGCTCTTGGAATGTGATAGGCCCTTTAAATGGGTTGTGCCCTTAATGATCAGTTAATATGTGTGAGTGCATAACCAGGGTTTGTAAACAAGGTTATTTCATGATGTGTCATTTAGGGTTTAACCTTGTTTAGTAGCTTTTAGGGTTTAATCTAGGTGTATTCAGTCAAGTTCAGGAGAACACTCCAAGTTTTGCAAGCATTGGTGATGATATGTTCCTTTAAAAATCAGAAATAATGTGGAGTACCTGGTTCAGCCCTAAAAATCAACCCTAAGTGGCAAGCTACTTGATGGATTAGTTTTAAATTAAGTGGTGCGGCCCAAATAGTTCAAGCAATTGGCCTGTTACACCACTTGATTAAGGCACACAAAAATGTTTAACCTAATCAAATTTCTACTCACTTATTGTGTGTTGAGTTAAGGTGTACTGGATCCACAGGTCAGATTCCGATTAAGTGGTAGAATCAATGTGATTGTGCACCTTAGGTCAAGAAATTTATGGGTTTTTAAGTTGTGTCACTTTTAGCTTAATCCCACAAGAAAAGAGTATATATATATTAATATATATGGGGGGTGTGGTGAGGTGAAGTGATAATCAAACAATTAGATCTATCCTAGTGTTTATAAAAGCACCTAGGTTGATTTAAGTTTGAGTTATTAGGTGATGAAATGAAAATCTAGTGGGTGGGTGGGGGGATACACTTACAGAACCTTGTAACTGCACTTTACTCCGATCTATCCACTTTGGCTCACCTTGGAAGGGTACCTATAATCACAAAAAGGAGCAAAGTGAGCTAAAAAGTTAGGGCGGAAAATGCCGGAAAAGCAAAGAGTGTTTCCTCCCTGGCAACAACACCAAAATGGTGCACGTGTTTTTGTGATGTAAAAATCAAGGTTTCAGGAGAACTGGTCGTCATTGTCGCAAAAATCGTTTCCAAATAAAATTTATACTGAAACTCGAGGTGAGTCCCGGGTCAAACATAGAGAGGTGAACATTTGGTTTTGAAATCCATGCTTTTGGTTTTATTTGTTTTTGCTGTTTTCATCTTTTATGATTTTTTTTTAGTATTTTTATAAAGCAAGAGAGCAAATCAACAAAACTTTATCTAAGTAATCTACTTGCAAAATAAGAGGGAGAGAGAGAGAGAGAAATAATCGCATATATTTTCAATATAGAGTTTGCTATAGATAAGAAAGTGAAAACCTACACTAGAAAGCGAAAAGATAGAGAGTGGTAAGAAGAATCCCCCTTGACGATAGCTTGGAGGATGACTCACTTTGACGACGCCCGGACGAAGATGGCGAGAGGCTGGATGAAGGAGAATGGCATTGAGGATGGAGGGAGGGATGGGATGGCATCGCGGTGAGGATCTACTTCCTGAAGGTGGTGAGAGGACGGCCACAGGATGCTCCACGAAGGGGGATGAGAGGCAGGAAAATAATTTGATTTTCTACTCTAGAGGAGCATCCCGGGCTTGGGACAAGCTTTCTTTAGAGTCTTGGAGGTGGTGAGGGAGAGAAAGGAAGAGATGAAGGTGGATGGAGGGGTATGGGTCCTTTTATAGTGGAGGAGGAGAAGAAGAAATCCATCCATGGGCTATCGCGACATCAAAGCCGTTGCTGAAAATTTGCCCCTAAATGTTGCTGAAGGTCCATGTACCCCCCGCTGGTGCTCCTGCTGCTGCACGCATCTTGCGCCCGTGTCCTACACATCGTGTCATGCACACGATCGTTGGCATTAGCGTTGCACTGCTGCACGCCGCTACAGGTTGGTGCGTGCCTCTGACGTGCTTGCACTGGCTTTTCTTGTCCACGCACTGGTGCACAACTGATGCAATTGAGGATTGGGAGGTTGCGGGAGTCGAACCCGCACCCCTCCTTTGGAAATGCACTTCAAGACCACCACGCCACCCTTGTGTTTATGTCTCAAGGAGGAATTTTTGAAGCACAATTCGGAGTCTTCCTAGCTATTGGATGATGGTCCAACGGCTAGGATTCGAGGGTGCAAATGATGAAGGGCATGGGTGGTTGCTGCTGGCTGTTGTTGGGCGGCCAAGATGGTGCCACGTGGCGCCATCTGGGCCGTCCATCTTCTTTTTCTTGTAGAGTATGCCACGGTGCTTGGATCAAGATGATCTTTACGTTGGTGGACTGCGATCGTTGCTCCGGATCCATCCGTACGGTCAGATTTTTCATTTGAAGCCTTTAAGAATGTTGCATTGCCCCCTGGCCATTGATCTTCCTCAGGCTGCATATGGGGCTACGAGATTCTGTCCTAGACGATTTTAGAGGTGTTGGACTCCGATCATCATCCTGATTAGATCCATATGGTTGGATCGTAAATCTGAGGCCCTGAATTAAATCTCCTCTCCTAGCCATAAAAGGATGCAATTAACCTAAAATTTATACATACTATTCTAAATGCAGAATGATGCATGATATGCAATATTTATAGTATGGAATGCATATCTAAGCCTAGGAACATGCATAAATAGGCATTTTATCCTAAATAAATGTGTCTACATCAAACATCAATCGAGTTCCCTAATTGGAGAACCTGCTTGCAGATGCCCTAGCCAAGCTCACTTCTGCAATCCAACTGGGTGAAGATGACGATGTTTGCTTAAAAGAGTTCACAACCCCTACCATCTAATAAATCCAAGTCATGGTAATAAATCCAAGTGGAACATGGATGGAACCCATCTTAGCTATCTCCAAGACAAACAAATCCCGCTCAAAATCGCCAACTAAAAGGTGTTCCTCCTAAAAGCATTCTACTACATCTTTTATGGCATCCTCTACAAGATAGGGCATACAACCCCCTTACTGAGATGCCTAAGTATTAAAGAGGGCTTCCAAGTCCTAAAAGACTTCCATGCAAGGCTCTATGGAAAGTTGGAAACCATGAAGAGCTAAAAGCCTTGGTCGCTAAAATCCTACAATACAACTACTTTTGGCCTTAGATGACCAGTGGCACCAAGGACTTCGTTCAAAAATGCAGAAACTACCAATGGTTTAATAACATACCTAGAGCCTCTCCTAAAGAAATGGTCCCTATAACATCGCTCATCCTATTGATATGGTAAAGCATAGACTTCATATGACCTTTCACTATGGACCCCATCTAAAGGAAGTTTGTCATATTAGCAGTCAACTACTTCTCCAAGTAGGTGGAAGTTGAAGCTATGGCAAACCCTAATGTCAAGTAGGCAATCAATTTCATTTGGAAAGAAATTATATGTCATTATAGAGTCCCTCGGATAATTGTGGCAAGCAACAAGAAAGAATTTGCATCCAAGTGGTTCAAAAACTTATACACTAACTGGGGTATCCAGCTAAAATGCACATGGTGGCATATCTCCCAACTAATCGCTTGGCAAAAGTAATGAACTAAACCATCATAATGGCCTTGAAAAGGAAACTTGACAATGACAAAGGGAAGTGGGTGGTGGAGAAACTGTACATACTCTAGGGATACAGAATCCATAAGTTAAACACCTTTCAATATGGTATATGAAGCAAAGGGTCAAATCTCACTTGAAGTCAACCAACTATCTTACTGGGTACAATTTTATGACCCCAATGAAAATGAAGAACAGGTCTGGGTAGCCCTTAATCTTCTCAAGGGTGAAAGAGAAAAAGAAACAAATAAGGAAGCCACCTACAAGGAAATGATTGCCAGGTTCTACCACTAGCAGGTTATGTAGCGATGATTCAATGTAGGTGACCTCATTACCTCTCCACCAAGTGAGAGACGAGAGGGAAAGCTAGGACGTTACACTTGATGGTCTTGACAACATCCCAAGTAGTCTTAACAATCTGGTCATTTGTCTCCAAAGGTATCAGAGCATTGCCTATACCCTTGAGCCTTGTCAAGTGGAGAACCTTAAAGCCAGAAGCCCCACGACAAAACAGAGTCAAGTTCCTAGGAAGCTCTAACTAATCCGCCCCAAAGTTCTCCCTTGCACCTGGGATCAAAGGGACAACATCAACAACTTCCACCCAATCATGCTGGTCTTTGCTACCTTCCTCCAAGTGGATGTTCCCCACAACCGACTTCTCCTCAACAACTGACTGCTCCTCCACAGTTGACTACTCTAGGATCAGGTGCTCATCTCAAATTGGTTCATCCCTAAAAGCACTTTGCTTTGTTGGGGTGAGCTTTACTTTGGCAGAAAGGCATCCCAACTGGTAGGAAGTACCCTTCCCACTGGGGCAGTAAGTGCTAGTAGGGGCCTTGGAACTAGCTCATTTGTAGTCAAGTTTACTACTATCATTTCTTGTGTGAAGACCTCTCAAGAAGCCTCTACCCCTAATGGAGACTTCAGATCAAAAGAAGAGCTCTCCTACCTTTTAGTAGGTCGATCACTCCTACCAAATAAAGAACCTTGAGACCTCCCCTTCTTCAATTGCTTGCCTTGCTTCACAATCTTGAAGGCCATGAAGGATGCAATAAAATGAGTCTAATTTGAACACAAAATCCTTAAACTTAGACAAAGGGGTACTCACTGGCATCTAGATAGTCGTCCTCCTTCCAAGAGAGAATTTTCCAAACATCCTTTTGCTCAAGTTCCTAATGGACAAGCATCCCATGGTCCTTTAAGGTGGCCACCTTGACCAATTCCTGCTCCTCAAGAAAGGGGCAAACATCCTTACTAGGTGGATACTACCAAGTATTGGGGACCTAAAGAGCTCCCTATTCTTTACCACAAATGTTACGACCCGAACCCCCACCCTAGTAGGGACTCGAGTCATTTCATCAAATACCCAAGATTTGATCATCCATCGCATAAACATAGAATAAATAAATCATCCACAACGCATCACATATATCACATATAATTTGAAATAATGGGAATATAACTGAATAGGAAATATTGTCAAAACAGTCATAGCCATCACATGTAATGATACAAAATAGAAGAAAATGGAACGAGTATTAGAAGAAACTAAATAGAGTATTGAAGAACTAAAATAAGTAAAGGAAACACCAAAATGAAACTACAACTACTAGACTATGGTGTTGCACTCGATTATGCACCATCAATTCCTACAGCTGTAGAGTCCAACTGTATCTCTCGAGAAGCTGAGTATAGAGTCGACAAAAAACGTTAGTAAATGTTGAGTAGAGTAATAAAAACAACATAATAGACCGCTTTTAACTATTTAATTCATTGTTTATTTTCATTATTTCCACTTTGCCACAATTTTGGTCATTAACTGTCTAAATTAGATTCCTCAGAAGGCACAAGTAGATTTTGTTGCAATCTCCTTGATGATAGATTGCATACGGCTCACCCCTTGGTCAAGAGAACGATCCATATCCACTCCATCGACCAGTTAACCACCTCAGGGTCCTAGCGAACGGGGTGAAGTGGTGACTACGGTATGTGTGATAAACATGCATGGAGTTGCCCCGCAGTGGCACACAGCCAGTCCTTTCCACTACAGGGCACAAGAACAAACAACCCAACTTCTCTTAACAGCAAAGCGTACCCAACACTTCACTACCCGATTAGCCAAAGTGCCCTGTCAAACGAGTCGCAGGAAGGCTAGCTCACTCCCTCAACCAGTCTCTACCCCTAACAGGTATAGCCGGTCTCACCGTTGATACCAGGCACAAGTACTGACTTTCAAGCAACCCCTTAGGGTCCAAATTATCAATTAATTTCCATCCATCAATCCCCAATTTATGTAATGATTTCCATACATGTTTCCAACATTATTCTATTTTAAACAGAGAATGCCTTTATTTATTTCTTTCTTTTCCATTCCTTTAGAAATCCACAATGATTCCATCATTCAGTTCATCAACTAATTTAATAGGTATTCCTTGTATGAATCACAGTACTTGAATAGAATATAGTCATTTTTAACCAATTATTTCATGTTAACATTTATTTGGTTCAATTCTCTGATGAATATCCGACTCTTTATTTAATAGGTCATGAATAAGAGTTTGTGTAAAGGGATATTACAATCAACTTTATACAAGGAACCCAGCCATGACTTCTATCAAGCATTACAAATATGTCTTAATTTTTCCAGTACCCAAAACTACAATACCAATACATAGAGGGACTCAAAACTCAGCAAGACAGGTGTAATGATTGGACATACTTGGGTTTGAATGAATTTCCCTCTTCTGGAGCTGAGTATACTTGGAGAAATGGCAATGGTCTAATGTCAAAGTTAGATAGATTTGTTGGGAATGCAAACCTCTTATAGAAGTTTCAATTGTCATATGTTGTTGGTCTAGAATGCCCCTTCTCAGACCACATGACTTTGGTTTAGGATAGTGGTGAGCATGCACTTGTTGGTTCCTACTTCAAGTTCAGACGGTCGTGGCTTAGAGAGATGGGTTTTCATGAAATGATTGAAGCATGGTGGAGGGCGAAGCAGGTGGGGGTACTGCTACAATTAGACTTGCTTCAAAGCTTGCTTCTATGCACATTATGCTAAAGGAGTATGGGACTGCAGTAGCAGCTTTAAGAGAACAAAGACGTCATGAAGCTCTCTTGGAAGTGCAGCATTTAGATGCCAAGGAGTCAATTTCACCTTTGTCTGACCAAGAGCAGGAAGTAAGAAAAAAATGGCAGGAGATGATAGCTGAGGAGGACTTGAAGCGAGAAATGGATTGGAGAGAATGTTCTAGGAAATTATGGCTCAAAGAGGGTGATGCTAACACTAAGTACTTTCACTTAGTAGCCAGTTCACACAGAAGACAGAATCTTGTATCTTCTATTGTTGTAGGAGATCAGAGAACATCTTCTCTGCAGGATATCCGATCTAAAGCCATCAAATATTTGAAGGAGACTTCACGGGTAGCAGGTAGGGGAGATTGAAGAATGGCAGCATCTCTGTTTCCTTGAATTTCTGAAGATCAGGCTGACAATCTGATTGAATCCATTTCTGAAAAAGAAGTGATGGTTGCTATAAATGACTTGAACAATGAAGGCTCACCGAGTTCGGATGGTGTTCAAGTCTTCTTCTACAAAGAACTTTGGAATTTGTTAAGAAAGGAGGTGATGGAGATTATTAGGGAGTTTGAAAGAGGCAATTATGGTTTTGATAAGATAAACCGATTGTATCTATTTCTACTTCCAAAGAAATAAGGAGCGGATAGCTTCCCGGACTTTAGACCTATTGCACTCTCAAACTCTATCTATTTGGTGGTGAGTAAAGTTCTGGCCAATAAACTTTGGACTATTTTACAAGAATAGATTCTTCCTATTCAATCAATTTTTCTTCCCAACAGATCGATACAAGAGTCTTTCATCATTGCTCAGAGAATGGTGATGGGGTGGCACAGGAGAAAATGTAAGGCATTTCTCTGGAAAGTGGATTTCTGAAAGGCTTATGATTCGGTGTCATGGCCTTATTTGTGGGAGGTGTTCAAGAGAAGAGGATTTCCACCTTTATGGCTTCGTTGGATGAAGAGGTGCATCACCACGGCTTCCTTCTCCCCACTGATCAATGGCAGACCTGCTGGGGCATGGATTCAATCGCAATGTGGGGTTAGACAAGGATGCCCATTTGCTCCATGACAAGCATGGAAATCGCGCATTTTGAAGTCGTCAGAAATTGTAGTATAGGTGCAAAATTCCCTTGACAAAAATATTTATAATAACAAAACTCGCATAGATTTCTTTTCTGTTTAGAACTTGAGCCTCGATTGTTCATCTCTGGGAGGCGTGAAAATGAGTCGAGAATTGGATCAACTTTTCTTACCTAAATCTAATATAACCTAATATTTTTGGTCTTTTTGTATTTTGCACTTTTTTTGTGTTTTTTATTTTTATTTTGAAAGCGAAATGAAACCAAAATCTAGATGTGCTAGCGAAAACCTAAGTGACTGCGTGGAGCTAAGTGGGGCCATCATGGCCGTGCATGGTGTGACAAACCTAAGTCACACAAAGACAAAGACAATCAATCATAGAACGATGATCACACAATATTATTTATGCATAAAAATGTATGTCAATTAACATCTATACTAGAAAGCACATAAATAGAGAAAGTCCCTCATGCCGGAAGGTGCCACTAGGGCCATGTTAGTCGCTCTGAAATGGGTTTTAAAAATCATTGCGTTGTAGTAGAGATCGAATCAGTGCGAAAACATATAATATTTATTACTCGAATGAAAGTCCGAGGTCGAACACAGGAAGCAATATGGTAATTTAAAACTCAAGATCACAATTTGAATCAAAGATATAAGAGATTGCAATCAGAATAATATAACAATAATGTCAAGTATCAATGAGCAAAAAGAATGGAGTAAAATGGTGATTTGAATCACCAATTACTCCTCACAATAATAGCAACTAGATAAACATTATCAATCAAGGAAATAAAGCCTCAAATGTATGCAATCAGACGACAGAGACTTGTATTAGATGGCTTAAACAACCGGTTGCTACAATGCTTCCAAGGGACTCAAGGGCTGCTTACTTCTTTGTTCTCTGCTTTTGTCTCAACTGCTCTCCTTCGCTTCTCTTCTCTTCTTCTGCAGCTTCTTCTTCTCTGGGTTCTCTCTTCTCCTTCTTCTACTCAAGCTTCCTCTCTTCTTCTTCTACTCAAGCTTCCTCTCTTCTTCTTCCTTCTTCACGCGTAAGGGGGAGGTTTTTTAAACGGCTAAGTGTCGGCTGTTATTCTTGAGAGAAAAACCCCCCTTGCCCCTTCACTCTCTTCTCTCTCTAGGATTCACCCTCCCAGGGCCACAGTCAGGATAGTCGGGTTATCGACTACACGCGCACCTGGAACCAGGGCTGCTTGCAGTGGGTAGTAGCCAAGGAATGCTTGGCTAGGCGGGTAATCGGATGCACCAGACCAGTGTGAGCAGTGTCACCGGTGAGGTGCGTTGGGGTGTATGGGACGTCACCCCATGGCTAGAAGGCGAAGAGCCTATACGGCAAAATCAATTTATGCGAGCAAGGGTGCTTGTCAACTTCCGAGGTGGGATTAATCCCACCTCCCTTCCTCTACGTGCAACTACAACTGCTGCTTCACACGATTGTGGTCAAAGGCCTAGTCAAAGAGCCAAATTGGTCCCTTGGATGCGATCCTGGAGACGTTCCGCTGTGCCTGGGGCTTCATCTGGGGCCTGCAGGTGCTGGAGCAAGCTTCAATCTTCGCTCGAAGCTTTGCCAATGGCGATCAAGGCAGCGAAGACCTGAAATGAAGAACACAGCCTTGCAACCTTGTTAAATAGGTTCAGGAGCTTTGCAGGGATGCAGCGAGGGTGTGGGTGGCGGTGGCAAGTTGTGAAGGTGGTCATAGGTGGCTGGCAAAGGCGAAAATGATGGCCTAGAGGTGGGTTGTTCAGTGAGGTGTTAGAGAGGCTAATCCCCTCAATTACTTAAGGGGTTTTAGTCTTTGAGTTAAGGCAATGGTGAAGAGTGTGGAAGTGGTGGCATAGGTGGTCTGTGGTGGTCGCTAGCACTCGCCGATGGTATGCTGGTGAGATGGAAGACATAGTCATGGAGGTTAATGCGAAGGTCGAAGCGGAGTGTCGAAGGTGCTGCCATGAAGTGGAGAAGCTGAGGAGTCGATAGAGATAAGTAGAGGATGATGGGGATCAGAGTAGGCATCGGTTGTGGTATGGCCGGCACCAGAGACGAAGATGGCTTCGGTGGGGTGATGATGGCGAGGATGAAGGAGATAGGGACATTGGCCAGTATTGTGAGACGCGAAGGAAGACGAGGGAGGAGTATCTACCGTTGGTATTGCGGTCAGATGACGAGGAGAGGTAGGGAGAGTCGCCGGAGCTCGAGGAGCCTTTTAGCTGGATTAGGAGGGAAGAATTTAGGGTAGATCCCATCGAAATAGAGCTTGAGAAGTTCGGTATGATCTGGAGGTTCTTATATAGGGCTTATAAGGTCGATTTGTACTTGGAAGCCAAGTTTCCAAGCTAGGAATGTTGGCTGAAATAGGAGTTTTCTAGGATGCCCAAATCTCTCAAGCATTCGCATGAGAGATTGGGAAGGTTTTGGGGTGTGAGAATTGGCTCAAAAGGAAAGGAATTCCTTGACAAACTTTTCTTTCAAATCTAAGAGGGATTTGTCAAGGAATCAAGGAGAACTTGCCAAATTTAGGTCGTCGGAGTTTGTAGGAATAGAATTCATAGCGGTAAGGACCTATTTGTGAAAGTGATGACAAAGTTAGGGGACTTTTTGTAAGAATTTTGAAAGTTAAGGGCATATGTGTGATTAGATAGGACCAAATTGCAAACTAGGTCAGGACAGTCTGAGATTGGGCCCAAATTTTGGTACAAACCTAATTTGGACCTAAGGAATCCAATGGTGAAGTTGGATTTTGGTTTAGACTTAGTTTGAATAGGTAATTTATGCAAAATCCCAAATTAGGGTAAATGTCTGTCTAGGATTCTATTTTGGATTAAGATGGGTTTTGATGGTCAAATTGAAAGTACAGACCCTAAAGAATACTTTTCTATGAATTTAGATGGTTTAGGTGAATTTTATCTTGACCAGAACCTCAGTTACTTAAGTGGGTCTATTTTTAGGGTTTCAAAAGTCATTTAATTCTCAAAACACGTGAAAATCCTTTTTTGTCTATATTAACCCACATGTTGGATATTTAGGATCATTTGACCCTTAATTACACCCTAGGAAAACTTGCGGTTGTTCTGCATTCAAGATATGATGGTAAAATTTCAGTTTTAACCCTATTTTCTTGTCTTTCCCTCAGAATGATTATGCAGTGACTTAGGGCTCTTTGGCAGTTATGTAGGAGCATTTATTACTTGATAATGAATAAATTGAGCTAGTTATGACTCATGATGGTGTTCCCATCAGGCCATTGGCCTTGTGTGAGGGTGTAGGCTAGACCTTGGGTATGCAAACCCGTCTACATGCCTACCAACAAGAGAGGACGACCAAACAAGATATGAAAACCTTATAGCCAACCAAGATAAAGAAGAAAGAGAGGGGGGCGTCCACTATATGGAGAAGAGAGGACACACCAAAGTGAAGAGAGGAGAAGAGGATGTTGCACCCTTTGTGCTCTCCTTCTTCTAGTCGCCCTTGAAGAAGCTTGGAGAAGAGCTTCTTCCTAGCTGTCCATGGAGGAGCCTTAGAGGAGGGAGTGGTGAAAGGCCCTAAGGATTAGAGGGGAGGGTGCTCACAAGTGTCGAGTGGAGAGAATGAAAAATGTAAATTGAATGGCATGCCCTCTCTTTGTTTTGGCTTTTATGGGAAGGCCTCTCCAAATCAAATGGGTTGCCACTTTTGGTGGCTCCCAAAATAGCAACTGCCACCAATGTAGGATGTAGGTTGGTGACCAACTAATGAGGGCTAGAATGGGAAAGTGGGATTTAGGAAAGTGTGTGTATGTGTGGGTATAATTTTCGTAGAGTAGGGTTGTAGGTTTGGTGAATCTAGGTTGGGTTAACCTACATTAAGTGGGTGTGGACCTAATTAGGCTTAGGTCAGTATAATTGGAAAGGAGTGAACCTATTGGATCTAGGTCAAGTCTAATTGGATGTGTGTGTGTTTAGGCTTAAGTAAACCTAATAGGTATGAGTTAATTAGATCCTTGGTGGATCTAATTGGGTTCAGGTGCACCCAATCTACTATAGATGCACCCAATTAGGTATAAGATGGTTCAATTGGGTTAGGGATAGGATAAGTGGGGCTATGGATAGTGGAGTAGGCTTAGGAGGTCTCTAATTAGGTTTCCTAGGGTGTCTGGTGGTGTTTTAAGGTCAAAATAGGCAAGATCAGGCTTCTAGCACCAAAATTAGGAACCAGAGAATAGTATCAGATGTCTAGAAGGGTGGTTAGATGTCTTATACTCCAAAATTAGACGTCTGGATAGTAAATTGGACATCCAATTCTGCGTCAGTATGAGTTTTGGCTTCTTGGATTGATATTTTGTAGAAATCATACGTCGAGCTAGATGTCTGGACATCCTAAAAGGTGTTGGAGAGTGGGTTTTAGGTTTTCTAAGGAGGTTTTGGTTCCTAAGTGTTTGGGAGAGGGATAGGGTGGATAAGAACATGGATAGTGCTATCCATGTTTGGGTTTTGAGGCTAAGGTGTTTTAATGGGGGTGGTTTTGGGTTTGGGAAGGCTGTCTTAGGGTTTCTAAGGGTAGGGATAAGGTTATCCTCCTCACTCCTCTTGTCTGAATTAGTCTTCTTCCTTTATTACTTTATTCCACTATCTCCCACATCTTGGATCACTTTATTACCTGCAAATAGCAATAAAAACCATTAAACAACAAGATATCTCATCTTATTCTAGATAAACTGATGCAATGCATGATATGCAAGATATAAGTGCAATATCCACAAATTAAGCTAGGTTCAAACATTATTTAGGTTGATTGGGACCCATGATTGCTGTGCAACACTTTAGAAAGGTATGCATGCATATTATCAGAGGTTGGTATAATCAGAGGTGATGCAGTGGATTTGCACGGGTAAAGGGTTTGGGTATGGAAAACCCATCCTCGTCGTTCGATTCTGGAGAAAATCCATTGATCATATAAAATTTATAACTGAAACTCGAAAGGAATTCCCGGGTCGAATACGGGGAGGTGAATGTTTGGTTTGAAAAATCCACGTTTCGCTTTTTATTTGTTTTTGTCATTTTTATCTTTTCTAATTTTTTCTGGTATTTTTATCAAGCAAGAGATCAGGTCAATGCAAACTTGTCTAACTAACCTACTTGCAAAATATGAGAGAGAGAGAGAGAGAAACAATCACATATATATCTCACGAATGTTTTCTACAGTTATGAAAGTAGGAAAGCTACACTACTAAAGCAATAAAGATAGATATAGGTGAGAGAATCCCCCTCGACAGTCGCTCAGAGGATGACTCACTCTAATGTCGCCTGGAGGAAGGTGGTCAGGAGCAAGACGAATAAGGACGGAGCCAGTGGATGGAGGGCGGGGCAGGACGGCTTCACGGCAAGGATCTACTTCCCGAAGTAGGTGAGAAGACGACCGCAGGATGCTCCACGAATGAGGATGAGGGGAGGGAAAATATTTGATTCTACTATAGAGGAGCATCCTAGGCTTGGGACATGCACTCTCTAGAGACTTGGAGGTGGTGAGGAGAAGAAAGGAAGATATGAAGAAGAATGGGAGGGTTAGGGGTCTTTTTATAATGGAGGAAAGGATCAATTTCATATACAGGGCAATTAGTGACGGTCATAAACATCGCAGAAGTTCCGCCGCAAATGTCGCTGAAGACAACCTTGCGTCCATGCTGCCGCTATGCTAGCACGCACTCCGCGCGCCCGTGTCGCACGCCTCCTAGCACTATGCACCTACGTCTCGCACTGCGCTACGTGCCCTCATGAGCTACCGCTGCTACTGCCTTCGCACGTGTGTGCGTGGTGGCACTATTGTGCACGTGCGATGGAGCGTACATGCGTGTGGGTGACCTGGGTTGTGCTACGTGACGTAATCTGGGCCGTCCATTGAGTCGATTTTTGGGCCTTTAGGTTGCGATCGTCGACTCGAATCCATCCGTGCAATTGGATTTGTCATTTGAAGCTTTGAATTGTGTCACCTAGTCCCTCGGCCATTGATCTTCCTTGAGCTGCATATGGTGCTACGGGACTCCGATCAAGGCAATTTCGAAGGCGTTGGACTTTGATTGTCGTCCTGATCAAATCCTACAGTTGGATCATCAATCTAAGGCTCCAAATTAAATCTCCTCTCCTGGCCATAAAAGGATGCAATTAACCTAAAATATACACAAACTACTCTAAATGAAAAATGATGCATGCTATGCCATATTTATAGTATGGAATGCAAATATAAGCCTAGAGACATGCATAAATAGGCATTTTAACCTAAATGGATGTGTCTACATCAAGAGGCTACTCCATTTCTAATAGGAATGCCATGGCTCTAGTACTTCAATATGCTAACGACACCGTGTTCTTTGTAGAAGGGAAAGAACAGGAAGCACAAGCCTTATTGCATATGGTCAAGATTTTTGGGGAGATCAAGTTTGAAATTGAATGGGGAGAAATCTTCTTTGGTCTATTTTGGGCTAAATGGTCGAGAGCAAGTGGCCATATCTTCTTTATTAGGCACGCCATTGGTTACACTCCCGATTAGATACTTGAGGCTGCCTTTGAAATGCACTAAGCTGAAGAAGAGTCACTATAACATATTATTTGATAAAATTTCACTCAAATTGGAAGGTTGGAGCAGTCGTTACTTATCCAAGGGAGGAAGATTTATTCTCTTGAACTCTGTGATTACCTCCATTTTGGTCTTCTTTTTTGCCCTTTCCAAAGCACCTAAATCTAGCCACGGCATTTTTTGAAACTGAGAGAGAGAGAGAGTAGGGTTAGAAAATGTAAGTAGAATTAAAGTCACTAGCTATGCATGAAATCAAGATATGATGAAGCAAGATGATAACATAAGTAATACATTCCATAAGTGAAATCATTTTACAATAATACTAGATGAATGCTTAGATAAACATGAACATGAAACTAAGGTATAAATGAGCAAAATGGAGAGCAGGGCAGCCACGGCGGTGGAGGGACTTCCGTCGGTGGCTTGGTATTCTCCAGGATGGTGCTTGCACTTCTAAGGGTATGGAAGTATGCTTGGTATAGGCTAGGAAGAAATAAGGAAGAGATGCCCCGAAATGAAGAGTGTGTGGGGGATTTTATAGTGAAGAGGCTTTTAAAATGGGTAAGGAGCTTTAGTGACCTCCAGAACATCGCTATATCATTTCCACAATTGTCGTTGAAGACCCACCCCTTTCCTTGCCAGTCTCATGCACGTGCCATCATCCTTAGCACGCGACCCGCATGCACACACCCACAGCCGTCAGATGTGTGTTGCAAATCATCATTGGAGGGCTGGAAATGCATGAAGGTGTGCACTTCGGATCGCGAGGATCGTGTGCATACGATGGCACATGTGATGCATCATTGGATCACGCATCGCTAATTGCACGCATCTGGCATGCGAGATCACTCCATGCAGCTGCAATTATCGCCGTCAGCTCCCTCATTGAAATGACCCGTTGCCTTTTTAGTCGGATAAGACATCTGGACTATTAGTCAGACGTCTGTCTAGATGTCTGGACACATGTCCAGATGTCTAAAAGTAGGAGAATATCGTATATTCTTTTCTCTCTACGTGCGGGCGATGCATAGACTCTCTCTCTCTCTCCTCCAAGCCCCTCACCCGAACCCTAAACTCACCCTATTTAAACCCCCCTTCTCTTCTTCTCACCCCCTCACATGACTCTCCAGCCACCACCACAACCTCCAACATCTCCCTCTTGTGGCCGTGGCGAGGGAGGATGAGAGTGACGAGAGAGGGGGTGAGCGAGGGAGAATGAGAGGGGGAAAGGAAGACAGAGGAAGGAAGAGAGCGTGAAGGTCGGAGGACCTTCGGGAGCTCAGCGGAGCTCACACAAAAGGCGACAGGCTCGTGAACGAGAAGGAAGGGCTCGGGGAGGCAGCGTCCCGACTTTCTAAAGCTACTGAAGCTGCTACAGCGTGCTGCGGACGACATTGCGAGGAGAGAAGCATCGCAGAGCAGGTTCTGGTATTGGAAGTTTTCCAGTATCAGACATTTGGGCTATCGTCCAGACGGCTGGCGACGCACCAAGATGGCCAGAGCTGAGGCCGGACGTCTGAAAGCACAATATCACGCGAGGTACATGTCTTCCTGCGCTACTCTCCGCCATGTAGTTTGTAGCGCAAGCGATGTTGGGCTAAAGTTGTGCCTACGATGTTCGTACGTAGGGAAGGCTTTGGGAAGGCGTGCAGGTGTGCTTTACGAAGTACTTTTGGATGTCTAATCACGTCGCCAGACGTCCGGAGGTACTTCCAGACGAACGAAGGCCTTGTCCGATGTCTAAAGCTGCCCCCAGACGATCGCAGAGAGAGTCTAGATGTCTGAAGCAGCCACAGGAAGTGCAAGGTGAGGTCTGTCATCTTTTAAGACATTTGGGAGTAGTCCCAGTCATCTGATTTTGGTTAGTAACTGCATTTTTGGCCCGTTTAGGCCTTAAACGGAATCGGATTTCCGCAAACAAAGTACCATTGTTTTCCACTCAAGTTCCTCTATGTATTCATGTTGAGTATTTACTGTTTTGACCTCGTCTAATGTAAATTAGTTGCTGGTATAGGTTACCAGCCGATGATGTGTTCGGGGCCTGCGGAGACGGCGAGATCTACAACACAAACCCCCATTCCTCCCGTGATACTCGGTAGAGTGGTTTAATTCAGTTGTTAATATGTAAATAAGAATGTACTTGTTTGAAATAATCGGATCAAACTCTAGGATGTGGAATGAACCCTAGGGTAGAAATAAATGAGCCTGTTTTGAGCTGTACTGTTACTTGAGTGCATGTTTAAAATAAACTACTAGCAAATGGTGTTAGTGTAATTATGAGATGCATGTTAAAATACGAGTTGCATGTATGTAATAAGAAATTGAACTGTGAAACCATAAATTACATGTTTATGATTGAGAACTAAATTGTGAAAACACGAGCTGCCTGTATATGGATGAGGAATGGATTATGAAACATGAGACCTGAATATGGATAAATGAGACGAATATGAGCATGAATCGTATGGGGAATTAGGAGTAGAACTCCTATGTATTAAAGGAATCTGGAATATAGATGGGAAGTGTGTTGGCCCTTGTGTACATGGTACCAAGGAGAGCAACTGTCCCTTTTTAGTGTAAAGCGAAGCTAGCCGCCCTTCGGTTGAGACCTGGGGTTAGGATTGGCCACTCTACACTGACTCCTGTTGGCCTTCGCATGCGTGGTACCGAGGTGTGCTACTAGTGTAGGGAGGGAGCTAGCCATCCCACGGGGCCCAGGGTTAAGTTAGCCACCCTACACCGACTTTGTTGGGCCCTCTGGGAAAACTTGGGTAGTCGGATGAGGGTAAGCGGACTGTGGAAGGGCGAGACCCCTATTCTGAGAGGGCAAGGCCCTTACTGTTCCGTGTTGTACTTGGGCGTACCTACTAGTAGAAACGACTGACCGCGTGTCAGTGCGGGGTAGCTACCCATGCACTTATCACGCATGCCATAGTCACTGCTACGTCTCGACAGTGACCTTGGGGTGGTTGACTAGGTGTAGGACTACCACTGGGGACTCTCCCGTCCAGGAGAGCACTACGTGTACCTTCTCCACATAAAAGACTGCAATCAAGATTGTTCGCACGAGGAACATGAAAGATCAAGAATACTTGGATACTTTGAGAAACAGATGAACCAGAAATACATAAATGAGATAAATAGAAATGAGAATAAAACCTGCTTGTTGTTTTTAATTTACTTGCACATAAATAATGAGTTTCCGGCTGCAGAGGGAACTGGGCCCAGCCGAGCCCAGTTGTAGTAGTTTTCTTTCCAGTTCTTTGTTTCTACTGTAGTGTGAGTACTGGACTTTAAATTACTATTCTCGTTACGTTCTATTTCTTGTTGTTGTGGTGGCATGTACTTTATTTTGAGACGGTCATTCTACTTTTCTTTACTGTTTTTCCTTCTGCTTAGTTATATTGCATGTGTGAATGTGGTTTATTTTCCTGCTTTTGGTTATTTCTTGTTGGACGACTAGGTCTTGGGATTAGTCGAGGTGAACCGGTCTCGGGTCCTGTAGGGATCCGGGAACCTGGTCGTAACAAGATGGTATCAGAGTAAGGTCATCCCAAGAAATGAACCAATTGGTCCGAGAATAACCACTCATGTGCATATAACTAGGATAACCACCACAATGTACTGCTTTGATATTCGTTTCTGAGTCTTTTCTCAATGTAATCCTGTGTCGTTGACAACTCTTGTTCTATCTCTTGCGCTCCTTGTAGGAGATGCCACGTCGAGGACTTCCCGAGGCAGGCCGTGGTCGTGGCCGTGGAGGTCGAAGGGTCGGACATGCCGGACCTGAGGCACCAGTTGAACCACCTCTCCTCTCGGGCATTCAGGCCTAGGATCTCACCCAGCTGATCAGAGACATCATTCGAGAGGATCTCCACCAGCCTCCATGGGCACCTCTCCCTGAGGACGTGGAGGGGGAGTCCTCGGTGGGATAGAGAGAGAGTCGCAGTTTCGAACGAGTAGGAGGGGGAAGGGGTGATCCTCCACCACCCCCACCATACTCTGACACTTTCGAGCATGAGCCCTCCTTGCCTGGAGGCGTGCCTGTTCCCCCACTGCAGCTACACCACGAGCTTTTCGGACAATTCCGGAAGCTAAAGCCCCCCTCCTTCAAGGGGGATGAGGACCCGTCTGAGGTAGTGGACTGGCTAGAGCAGATAGTGAAGGTGTTCGACACCCTTCACCCTCCTGCAGAGTGCCACGTGGCCTTTTCCATGTACTAGCTAGAGAGCGCAGCACACAAGTGGTGGAGGGCAGCTAAAGGCTAGGAGAGGAGAGAGCTGACGTGGGACCAGTTGTGGCTCTCTTCTACGAGCAGTACTTTCCGCAGACCTGGTAGGACCAAAGGAGGTGGGAGTTCCACACTTTCTACCAGGGGACGATGATGGTTAGCGCGTACCGCACACGTTCCTGGTGCTGTCATGTTTCACCCCGACAACTGTGTCTACTGAGGAGGAGCACCTATGGAGGTTTACTGAAGGTCTCCAACCTACGATTCGGGGGTATGTCAAACCCCTGAAGCTGCCCACTTTCTCTCGTGCGATCGAGGCAGCCATGACTTACGAGGAGACCAACCCGGCCGTGCGAGACACTGACGGCGGATGGAAGAGGCCCTACCAGCCATAGTACTCTCAAGGCCACCGGGAGAGGAGGCACACGGCACCTACAGGAGAGCCGTCTCATTCTGCGGGGCCACCAATGGCCTTTGGGGGCCCCAGGCAGGGGCCAGTTGCCAGCATCGGACCCCTGCCCATCCGCCAGTAGGGACCTACTATGGGAGGAGGTCGTGTACCCCTCTACTACTAGTGTGGCCAGTCGGGCCACATCAAGAGGGACTGCCCGTCTAGGACCGGAGCACAGCAGATGCTCCCCTCACCGAGCACTGGAGGCCGAGCTGGTGGTTGTGGTCACCAGGTGCGTGGGGGTGGACAGCAGTCACGAGGAGGGTACGGGCTAGCTGCTGCTCACCCGACCCAGAGTGTAGCCACTTCGTCTGCATCGAGAGCTGAGGGGCGTATCAACTCCCTCACACACACAGACGCCAGGGCTTCAGGTTCTATGGTGGCAGGTATGGTTACTGTTTCTATCATATCAGTGTATGTACTTTTTGATTCCGGTGCCACCTACTCCTTCGTCTCTATGAGTTTTATCGTCAGTTTGAGGCAGGGTAGTGTACTATTAGAGGATCCATTTGTGATCAAAGGCCCAGGTGGCCAGTTGTTTGTAGCCGAGGAGGTGTACATGGACTGCGAGGTCAGTATAGGGGGACACAGCCTCCTCGCTGACCTGATTGTGATCCAGATGGAGGACTTTGGCGTGATCCTAGGGATGGATTAGCTGTCCGCCTATCACACCCTGGTGGACTGTTTCGGGAGGAAGATCATCTTCTCCATACCAGAGTTGCCACCCTTTGAGTTTCACGGTCAGCCGGTGGACGAAGGTTTCAGATGCATCTCTGTGCTTCAGGCAGCGAGGCTTTTGAACCAGGGGTGTGAGGACTTCTTGGCCTGTGTGGTGGTAGAGCCTAGTCCCGTGGCTGACTTTCAGAGTATCCTGGTGGTCTGCAAGTACCCCGACATTTTTCCAGAGGAGCTGCCAGGACTATCGCCTGAGCGTGAGATTAAGTTTGAGATCTCACTGGTACTGAGGACCAGCCCCATTTCTACTGCACCATACCGAATGGCACCGCTTGAACTACGAGAGCTAAAGTCACAACTACAGGACCTGTTAGAGAAGGGCTTTGTGAGGCCCAATGCATCCTCGTGGGGAGCCCCTGTGCTGTTTGTGAAGAAGAAGGACGGTACCTTGAGACTTTGTGTCGACTACCGACAGCTGAATAGGGTCACCATCAAGAACAAGTATCCGCTGCCAAGGATTGACTACCTCTTCGACTAGTTACGAGATGCTACAGTGTTCTTTAAGATAGATTTGAGGTCAGGTTACCACCAATTGAGGATCAGGGAGACCGACATCTCCAAGATAGCTTTCCGTACCCGGTACAGGCACTATGAGTTCTTGGTCATGCTGTTTGGGTTGACCAATGCCCCCGCTGCCTTTATGGATTTGATGAACTGTGTTTTCAGGCCATACTTAGACCAGTTTGTGGTGATGTTCATCGATGACGTACTCGTTTACTCAAGAGATTAGGCACAACATGGACAGCATTTACGTATGATCTAGATACCTTGAGGCGACGCAGGTTGTATGCCAAGTACAGCAAGTGCGAGTTTTGGTTGAGACAGGTGACTTTCTTGGGCCACGTGATTTTAGGAGATGGATTGGCTATGGATCCAGCCAAGGAAGAGGTCGTACTCAGGTTGGAGAGGCCACGCACAGTGACAGAGATACGCAGCTATTTGGGACTGGCAGGTTACTACCAACTATTTATCAGAGGATTCTCTCAAATCGCATGTCCTATGACCAAGCTGACCTGGAAAGACGTGCCCATTGCTTGGACGGATGAGTGCGAGGCATGTTTTCAGGACTTGAAGGAGAGACTGACTTCAACTCATGTGCTTACCATTCCAGACAGTAGTGGCGGGTTCGTGGTTTACACCGACGCCTCATTGCATGGGTTAGGGGCTGTGCTCATGCAACGGGGTCACGTTGTCGCTTACGCTTCGCGGCAACTGAAGCCCCATGAGCATAGCTACCCTACCCATGACTTAGAGCTGGCAGTAGTTATCTTCGCGTTAAAGACATGGAGGCACTACCTTTACGGTGAGACTTTCGAGATCTTCACAGATCATAAGAGCCTCAAGTACTTGTTTGATCAGATGGAGCTTAACATGAGACAGAGATGTTGGTTAGAGTTCCTAAAGGACTAGGACTGCAACATCTCCTACCACCCAGGGAAGGCCAATGTGGTGGCTGACGCCTTGAGCTGGAAGGCGCCCGCCCACTTGGCTAGTTTACAGATACAGAGTTGGAGACTCATGGAGTTGGGTAGTTGGCGACCCCGAGAGTCACAGGGGTATTGTGGGACAGTAACAGTGACGCGACAGACTCGACCAGAGCTGATAGACCACATCATCGTAGGGCAGATGGCCGATCCGTACTTACAGACGCTGCAAGACAGGGTGTTGATAAAGGACCCGGGAGACTTTTCCTTCTTAGATGAGATACTATGCATTAGGGGATGCTTATACGTTCCTAGGGATGAGGACTTGTTGAGAGAGCTCTTGGCTGAGGCTCACGGGTCCAGGTTCACCATACATCCTGGGAACACAAAGATGTACCATGATTTACGACGCGACTTTTGGTGGAGAGGGATGAAGCAGGATATTGGTGAGTTTGTTCAACAATGTTTGGTGTGCCAGCAGGTGAAGGCCGAGCACCAAAGGCCTGCAGGGCCATTGCAGCTACTTTTTGTGCCAGAGTAGAAGTGGGAAAGCATCACCATGGACTTGGTGGTGGGTCTACCAGTTACCCAGTGGGGACACGATGCAGTCTGGGTGATAGTAGATAGGTTGATGAAGATGGCACGTTTCCTACCGATCCAAGTCACCTTTGGACCAGCACAGTTAGTAGAGAGGTACATTATAGATGTGGTGCTCCTACACGGAGTTCCATGTGAGATCGTATCCAATAGGGACACTCATTTTACTTCCCAGTTCTGCGCTGAGTTTCAGCACTCCTTGGGGACACGATTGAGGTTCAGTACCACCTATCACCCCCAGACGGATGGGTAGTCAGAGTGCACTATACAAACACTTGAGGACCTTCTGCATGCCTGTGTACTAGACTGGAGAGGCTTCTGCATGCCTGTGTACTGCACCCTTGAGTTGGGTCGAGGTGGAGACCAAGTGGGAGGTTAGTCCCAGGCTGATCCGGCAGAGTCAAGAGGTGATAGAACGGATTCACAGACGACTCCGCACTATCAGGAGTAGGTAGAAGAGCTACGTTCACCAGAAGCGCAGAGAGTGTAGTTCAAGGTTGGGGTTCACATCTTTCTCCGTGTTTCACCCTTGAAGGGCTTACAGCGATTTGGGGTGAAGGGGAAGCTTGCACCGAGGTTTGTCGGGCCCTTTGAGGTCCTGGAGCAGGTAGGACCCGTTGCTTACCGGCTTGCCCTTCCTCCCTAGCTTTCTGGAGTGCACGACATGTTCCATGTGTCCAACCTCAAGAAGTACATCGTCGATCCTAGTCACGTTCTGAGCCACGAGAGCATCGAGGTGAGCGATGACCTGACCTATCCCGAGAGGCCAGTACAGATACTAAACAGAGCCATCCGGAGTCTGAGAAAAAAGCAGGTACCACTGGTGAAGGTTCTATGGAGAAGTGAGTGGTACGAGGAGGCGACCTGGGAGCTTGAGGCGGCGATGCGAGAGCGGTACCTGGAGCTTTTTGAGGGTACATCTTTACAGACCTACTTCGGTCCTCTTTAAGTTATGCATTTTTACGTTCCTTTTTCCGCACCCTAGCTAACTCAAGTTTCGGGGATAAAACTTCCTTTAAGTTTGTTATGATGAAATGACCCATTGCCTTTTTAGTTAGATAAGACATCTGGACTATCAGTCAGACATCTGTCCAGAGGTTTGGACACATGTCCGGATGTCCGAAAGTAGGAGAATATCGTATATTCTTTTTGCTCTGCACGCGGGCAGCATGCAGAGTCTCGCACTCTCTCCTCCACCCCCCTCACCCGAACCCTAAACTCACCCTATTTAAACCCCCGCTTCTCTTCTTCTCACCCCCTCACACCACTCTCCAGCCACCACCACCACCTCCAACGTCTCCCTCTTATGGTCGTGGCAAGGTAGGACGAGAGTGATGAGAGAGGGGGTGAGCAAGGGAGAACAAGAGGGGGAAAGGAAGAGAGCATGAAGATCGAAGGACCTTCGGAAGCTCGGTGGAGCTCGCACGGCCGGTAGCGGGTGCGGGCATGAGAAGGAAGGGCTCAGGGAGGCGGCCTCCCAGCCCTTTACAGCTGCTGAAGCTATTGCGGTGCGTTGCGGGCGACATTGGGAGGAGAAAAGAGTCACGGAGCGGGTTTTTGTACTAGAAGTTTTCCAGTATCAGATGTCTGGGTTATCGTCCAGATGGCTGGCAATGCACTAGGATGTCCAGAGCTGAGGCCGAACATCTGAAAGCACAATATCACGCAAGGTACGTATCTTCCTGCGCTACCTTCCGCCATGCAGTTTGTAGCGCAAATGATGTTGGGCTAAAGTTGTGCTTGCGATGTTCATACTCAGGGAAGGCTTTGGGAAGGCATGCAGGTGCGCTTTTCCAAGTACTTTTAGACATTTGATCACGTCGCCAGATGTTCGGAGGTACTTCCAGACGACCGAAGGCCTTGTCCGACGTTTGGAGCTGCCCCCAAATGGTCACAGAGAGAGTCTGGACATCTGAAGTAGCCATAGGAAGTGCAAGGTGAGATCTGTCGTCTTTGAAGACATGTAGGACTAGTCCCAGACATCTGATTTTGGTCAGTAACCGTGGTTTTGGCCTGTTTAGGGCCCAAACAGAATCGAATTTTCGCAGACGAAGTACCGCTATTTTCCACTTGAGTTCCTCTACGTATTCATGTTGAGTATTTAATATTTTGACCTCGTCTAATTTAAATTAGTCACTAGTACAGGTTACCAGCTGGTGGCATGTTTGGGGCCCGCGGAGATGGCAAGATCTGCGGCACAAGCCCCCATTCCTCTCGTGATACCCGGTAGAGTAGTTTAATTCAATTGTTAATATGTAAATAAGAATATACTTGTTTGAAATAATCGGATTGAACTCTAGGATGTGGAATGAACCCTAGGGTAGAAATGAATGAGCCTGTTTTGAGTTGTACTGTTACTTGAGTGCATGTTTAAAATAAATTGCTAGCAAATGGTGTTAGTGTAATTATGAGATGCATGTTAAAATACGAGTTGCCTGTATGTAATAAGAAATTGAACTGTGAAACCACAAGTTGCATGTTTATGATTGGGAACTGAATTGTGAAAACACGAGCTACCTCTATATGGATGAGGAACGGATTATGAAACATGAGACCTAAATATGGATAAATGAGACGAATATGAGCATGAACCCTACGGGGAAATAGGAGTAGAACTCCTATGTATGAAAGGAATCTGGAATATAGACTGGAAGTGTGCTGGCCCTTGTGTATGCGGTACCAAGGAGAGCAACTGTCCCTTTTTAGTGTAGAGCAGAGCTAGCCGTCCTTGGGTTGAGACCTGGGGTTAGGATTGGCCACCCTACACCGACTCCTATTGGCCCTCGTGTAAGTGGTACTGAGGCATGCTACTAGTGTAGGGAGGGAGCTAGCCACCCCATGGGGCTCGGGGTTAAGCTAGCCACCCTACACCAACTTTGTTAGGCCTCTGGGTAAACCTGGGTAGTCGGACGAGGGTACGCGGACTGTGAAGGGGCGAGACCCCTATTTGGTTCTGAGGGGCGAGACCCCTGTTCTGAGAGGGCAAGGCCCTATACTATTCCATGTTGTACTTTAGGAGTACCCGCTAGCAGAAACGATTGACCGCATGTCAGTGCAGGGTAGCTACTCGTGAGCTTATCACACGTGCCGTAGTCAACGCTACGTCTCGATAGTGACCTCAGGGTGGTTGAATGGGTGTAGGACTACCACGGGGGACTCTCCCAGCCAGGAGAGCACCACATGTACCTTCTACTCCATGGAAATGATTGCAATCAAGATCGTTCCCACGAGAAACATGCAAGATCAAGAAATACTTGGATACTTTGAGAAACAGATGAACCAGAAATACATAAATGAGATAAATAGAAATGAGAATAAAACCTGCTTGTTGTTTTTAATTTACTTGCACATAAATAATGTACACACCACTCTACTCAGTGTTCGCTGACTCCATCTTTTCGTAACACTATTTAAGACCAGGAGTTGAGTAGCCCAAGTTTCCGGCTGCAGAGGGAGCTGGGCCCAGTTGAGCCCAGCCGTAGTATTTTTCTTTCCAGTTCTTTGTTGCGACTTTAGTGTGAGTATTGGACTTTAAATTACTATTCTCGTTACTTTCTATTTCGTGTTGTTGTTGTGGTAGCATATACTATATTTTGAGATGGTCGTTTTACTTTCCTTTACTATTTTTCCTTCTGCTTAGTTATATTGCATGTGTGAATGTGGTTTATTTTCCTGCTTTTGGTTATTTCTCATTGGACGACTAGGTCTTGGGATTAGTTGAGGCGAGCCTGTCTTAGGTCCTGTAGAGATCTGGGAACTGGGTTGTAACATGCATCCACAGCTGAATTTCACCCGCAAGCACAAGAGAGGAATAATTCCATGCGTGAGGCTTTGAACGCACGCCTGTTGTGCGTCAGTTGAAGTGCTGACCAATGCGCCACTCCTGCCACTTTGTCAAGTTTTTTATTTTCCCCTCACGCGCTTGCATTCATCTGATGGTGATCGTGAGGTCGTGATCACGAGCGACATGGTCACTCGGTGGCCGTTGGATTCGCATCCAACAGTCCCAATCTCCCGAGCTCATGATAAGGAGAAGTTGCGGGTGTTGCTGGAGTGTGGATGTGTGACACGTCGTCGATTTTGGGCTATTGATCATCAGATCAACGACCAAAACTTCTTTGGTTTATTGTGGGAGCTACGGAGATCAAATTGAAGTGATTTTGAGTTCGTTGGACTCCGTTCGTCGATCCAAATCCATCCATACTATCTGATTGCTCATCGAAGATCCATTTCAATTTGCACTTGTATATATGGTCATTAAACATCAATTATAAACAATCTTAATGTAGGAATGATGCAATATGTATTCAATGCTCCTAAGCCTACTATAATATGACATTAATGCACATGTGCCCTCGAAATTAACTCTAATTGATATAATTAACTCTAATAGCTGTAGAGTCATCATACCCCGATGCCCACCCCTTACTAATCTTTAGCAAGGTTAACCTAAATGTTATTTACAAGTAGAATTAGGAATCGATCACTTAGGCACCAGTTACTTGTCACAAGAGGAAATTTCTACTAAGAACCTAACTTATAGAGACTCAACAGCACCTGGGTGCCTACTAAAATGCAAATCACCCAAGTCCTCTCCTTATTCTATATAGAAGCAAATATATTATTTTTCTTCTTTTTCATCTTTTCTAAATTTTTTTTTGGATTTTTGAGTTGAGAGTTTCGGGGTAACTTTTTACGGCTACCCAACCCACCCAAGACTCAGAAAGGACTCTAAGTGATAAACATCTTATTGTGAAAATTGTGATAGACTCACTTAACAACAATTAAAATGTACTTTGGGTTTCTACGCCCCTAGGTGACCTGAAAAAGAAAATACTGGCTAGAGGTGTATCTATCTAACCGGTAGCTTTCTCCCTACTTTTATTTTTATGGGGTCAACACAAGGGCAAGCTAGTGTATATCTCCCCGGATTATTCTACTTCCCCGCTTCTTCTTTAAGTGTTTTGGAATTTTTGCGCATTTTATTAGCTAGGATCTGGGCAAACAACCAATGGGCTATTTTTTTTTTTTTTTTAAACAGAAAGGAGAGTAATCGTCCTGCGATAGCAGTCCGGAACAGTATATTATGTGCAAAGCAAAGGAGATTACAAAAAGGATCCCCAAGAATGTATGAGGGACCAACACTCTCTTACAATATTCTCACAACATACCGGCCTCTCCTGAGAAGGTCTCTCATTCCTTGATGTTCGTTCGATTTTGTGGGGTTTTAAAAGATAATATCACGTTGTAGTATAACCGAAAAAACGTTCAAACAAATATAGAGAATTTTATTACTCAAAAGACTAGAGGCTCCGAGGTTGAAGACAGGGAGCAAACTCAGTACTTTCAAAACCAAAGAATACAACTTTTAAATGACAGTAATTGATTAAAAGAGAGAGAGTTATATAAAAAGAATTTCTAAAAGAAAACAGAATTGGACGTCTGATTTCTATATCAGATGTCTTAAATGTAATCTTCTTTCTCTCTTCTGCCTTCTTCTTCTTTGTCTTCTCTACTTCTTTTCTTGCGAAGGCTTCTTGTTCCTACCTTTGTTCCTCTCCTGTCTTCCTTTTCTTTTTGGCTTTTCTACAGTCCTTCCTTCTCTCAGATCTCTGCCTTGCTCAGCTTCTTTTCTTCAGAGTTCCTTCTTCTTCTGCTCCTGTTCCTTCTATTTCTTCAGTTCTTCTTTGTGCTTTCCTTCGAAGTTTTCTCCTTCCTTGTCTTCTCTGCGAGGGCTTCTCCTTCTTTCTCTGCTACACTCAGCCTCTTCTTCCTTCTTCTCTTCCCTTGCTGCAGTGGCTAAGTGTTCGCTTCTTCCTCTACTCCTTTCCTGCGCAAACCACAGCCAATGCAGAACCTACCCCCATCCCTCTACCCAAACATCTCTCTCTTTCTCTGCAATTCGCTCAAGGACGCTCTCCCAGAGCCACACGGGTAATCGGGTCGGATTCGCACCCAAGACCAGGCGCACCTGCAGGTGGGTGATGTGCGAGGAGTGCGTAGGTTAGGGTCGGGTCGGATCCCGCCAGATCCGCGAGCTGAAACCACGGACGAGGCAGGCGTGGGTCAGGTGAGGGACCTCACCCCTGTGCTTTCGGAGGCGGTAAGCATAAAACACAAAAATAATTTATATTATACCTGCGTTTTGCATTTCAACGATGTGGGACTATCTGGCCCGCCCCAATTTCGCGCGCGCCCGCAGAGGAGTCCTCGTGCAATTGCCAAGGCTGGGAGCTTCGTAGCGCGCCTTGCAGGCCCTGATCGCTTTGCAACACCCGCACGAGCCTGCTGCACCTGGAGCCTGGAGCTGCTTCGACCGTCAATGGCGGTAGGAGCTGAAACTTGTCAAACACGAGCACGGCCTATTGGCCTAATCAGACTAGCTGGGCACCTTCGCCGTGGCACGGCGAAGATGGTGCACGGTGCTGCAGGCCACAAGACGGCCTAGGCGTGCGTGCCTAGGTCAACCTGTGGTCAGAAGTGTGGGGTTGTTCGGGGGACTGTGGTGGAGGTGTAGAAGGATGATGGATGGGCGGAAGTTGCTCTTGGTGGTGAGGCAGAGCTTACGAGAGGGTTGGCGAGCTGTGTGGAGGGGCGGAGTGGTGCGAGCGGCTCGCCGGAGGTCGGTCGGAGGCGAGGAAGGTGGAGGTGGTCAGGTACTGTCAGGGGGGCAATTAACTAAAATAACAGGGGGAAAAGAGAGAGGGGAAGATGGAGAAGGTATCTGGAGTGGTTTGGAAGGAAGGGAGGCAGCGGAGTGGATGGCGCGTAACTGCCATCGTCGGGGAAGAAGCACCCTGAGGGAGGGAGCAGCGACGAAGACGAGGTCAGGGGCACGCGCGCTAGGTATGTCACAATGCGGGAGGAAGAGGCGGAGTTGACTCTGCTGCTGGTATGGCAGCAGAGCAATGAGAAGGAGGGGGGGAGGTCGCCGGAGCTTGCGGGTCTCTTGGCCGGAGATGGGAGAGAGGGAAATTTGGGGGAATCTCCGTCAAAATCAAGCTGAGGATCTGCGGCCGGGTCTGGGGAGCCTTTTATAGGTGTTGGCCGAACCTTCTAGCGTGGAGATCGCGCAATCAATTCTGCCGGCTCGCCCGAGATGGAAAGAGGGTGAATACCCAAATCTCTCGTGCGTTCGCACGAGAGATTGGGTTCACACCAAAGATTGTAATTGGCTTTAGAAGGAAGGGAATTCCTCAGAGAATCTCCCTTCCATTTCTGGGAGGGAATCTCTGAGGGATTAGAGAGGAATCCCTCTCTAAACCTCGTCGGAGATCAGTTCTACCCTAACAATGGTGGAAGGACCTGATTTCAAAGGTGGCAAGAAACTTAGGGGGCTCTCTACAAAGATATTCAAAAGATAGGGACCAAATTATGATTTGGGTGTACTAAATTGCAAAGTAGGTCAAGATGACCTCCCCTTAGGTCCAAATTTTGGTATAAACCTAATTTGGACCTATGGAATACAATGGTGAAGTTGGATTTTAGGTTTGAACTTGTTTGACTTTACATTTTGCGTAAAAACCCAAATTAGGTCAATTAATGTTCTCGGACCCTAATCTAGGTCAAACTGGGTTCCAAAGGCCAAATTGAGTGTTCTAAACCCTAGAGGATATTTTTCCATGATTTTTAGAGGGTTTACTTGATTTTTATCCTAACCGAAACCTTGTTAATTTAAGTGGGTCTGTTTTAGGGTTACCAAATGTCATTTAATTCCTAGATCGCACATAAACCCATTTCTGATTGACTCAACCAACTTTTTATCTCATTTAGACCATTTGACCTATGTTTTGCCTCTGAGAAATCCCGTTTACGTACTGCAATGGTTAAATTGCAGTTTTACCCTTTAATTCATGTTTTCTTCTCAGAGAACTTATTCCTTTATTTAGGCCCTCTTCTAGGTTATGTAGGAGCTTTTATCTTCTTTATTGGGTCAAAATGAGCTAGTTATGGCTCATGATGAGGTTCTCATCATACCCCCATGCCTAGCTTTTGCTAGTCCCTTAGCAAAATTTCAAAGTTTTAACTTCCGTTCTAGACCCTTAGTGTCTGTCAACCATCATGATAAGTGCTTCTCCTTTTCTTTTGTGATTAGGTAGGAATGCTGACAATAGGCCTAGAGGTACTCAAGTACCAACCAAAATCCGGACCTGACCCGCTTTAGCCTCAGTCCTCCGCAAAGGTTTCTACGGCCCACCAAAACTAACCTTGGGTTTGTTGGACTCCGCGGTTAAAGCACCCATGCTTGAGACATTTTTAGCCTAAGTTCAGTTTGCAATGCGTTTTTGTAAGAGAGAGATAGAAGATTTATTTGTTTGGAGAGCTTTTCTCTCTCTTTTCTTTTTTTTTTCTAGCTTCGGATTAGCTTCTCAACACGGTCTATATCGGATTCCTCGTCCCCATCATCAATCCTCAAGGGTCCCTGGCTTTCAAGATTTCGAGATAATCCCACCCATGGCAACCCCTAAAACCCTGGCTTTCGAGATTTCGAGATAATCCCGCCCATGGTGTTCCGTGGCCGAATTCAGACCCTGGCAATCGACATTTCGGGATAATGCCGCCCATGGTATCTGAACCAGCAGAGTGCTTACATGCCCCCAGTAGGATATTTAAATATCCTAAGAGACAAGCACCGAGGAGACGATATGTTGTTACGCATCTTCGAGGGGAATTTCCCGCCTCTCTGTGCTGGGAACTCGTCCAAATCAACTTGTGTTGATTGGCCGCTCCTAATCTAGGTGACTTTTTCAGAACATTAAACGCTTTTTGCGTGATTTGGATGTTTATGCGCACTGAACCAGACTGTGTGTGAATGTGGGGTGCTTAGGTTACCGAATCTCGCAAATCGGAAGTCAGTTAACGAGGCCGAATACTTCCTAACCCTTAGACCTAATACTCAAACTTCGCATTTTCCTCAACCTCTTGAGGATTATCCAGATTTTAATGGATACGTGAATTTTTACGCTAAAGATTCTAGCCCAAGAGGCCTAAGACCAGTGTTCCCGCTAATCTCTTGTTGCATTTTTGTAGCACTTTTCTTTTCTTTTTCTTGATTCGGTCTAGAACTTTAGTTAACCCCTTAATCTTTTACTAATGACTATTTCTTTTCATTTTCCTTTTGTGCTCCTTTTTGTCATTTTACTCTTTTCCTTCTCTCATTTGTATGACCCTGAATTGTTCCTCCCCTCTATCAAGTCTTTTTTTTTTTTTAATGAAACCCTTTCTTGATATGAATTTCCTGACATTTTGCACTTTCATACCCCCCCATGTCTAAGATTTGCAATGTCCCCATTGTAAATTAGGTGGGTTCAAATTCAACTTAGTTCATTCATTAGGATAGGTGTGTGGTGAGTGAATGGGTCGAAATGACTTGTTGCGAACGATTTCTAGTCTCGGGTAGGGATACCTGAGGTGAAGTCGGTTGTTCTAATAGATGAACCCTAAAGTGCAATATGAATTCCGCATAGAGATGTTAGAAAAGGTTTCAGGTTTTTCAAAGAATGACGGGTTGCCTCCCATTAAGCGCTGAGTTTTACACCATCGGTTGGGCGCAATGACCTCAAGAGGAATGGAGGGTAAAGGATGACTCAGCCAAATCTATATCGGTCATGTCAATGAACGGCTTGAGTCTCTGACCGTTAACGACAAAGGGTTCAGAATCGTGGCTGAGTGGGCTAATTTCAATGGCTCCATTTCCGAAGATTTGTCGGACTAGGTAAGGTCTGACCCACTTGGATCTTAGCTTTCCTGGGAATAATTTGAGTCGGGCATCAAAGAGTAAAACCTTTTGACCAGGATGAAAGACCTTTCTAGAGATGTGTTTGTCGTGAAAAGCATTAACCCGTTCTTTGTAAATTCGCGAGTTCTCATATGCGTCGTGGCGTAATTCATCGATCTCGCTCATTTGAAGTCTTCTGTGGGTTCCAGCCTTAGAAAGGTCAAGATTACAGGTCTGTACTGCCCAATAGGCTTTATGCTCCAACTCGACGGGAGGTGACATGCCTTCCCGTACACTAGTCTGAAGGGAGACATTCCTAGTTGGGTCTTGTGGGTGGTCCTATAGGCCCACAATACTTCCGAAAGCCGAGAAGACCAATCTTTTCTATCAGGTCGAACAGTAACCTGAAGGATCTTCTTGATCTCTCGGTTAGATAGCTTAGCTAGACCATTTGTTTGGGAGTGGTAAGGAGTAGAGATTCGGTGTGACACCTCGTATTTGGTCATCAATGACCCAAACTAAGCGTTTGTAAAATGGGTCCCTCCGTCGGAAATTATAGCACAGGGAATCCCGAACCTTGAGAAAATGTTTTGATGAAGGAATTTTATAACGACTTTATGATTGTTGGTTTGGGTCGGAATGGCTTCTATCCACTTGGAAACATAGTCAACTGCGAGTAAGATGTATTCGAAGCCATCCGAGATCAGGAAGGGTCCCATGAAATCAATCCCCCAAATATCAAAAATTTCGCATACCAAGATCGGTTGTAGAGGCATCATGTCTCGATGGCTCATGTTGCCCAGAGTCTGGCAACGGGAACATGCCTTACAGTGATCGCATGCATCCTTGAAAATTGTGGGCCAATAAAAGCCGCACTAGAGGACTTTTGATGCGGTTTTATGTCCTGAAAAATGTCCACCGCATGCCTGGTCATGGTAGAATGAGAGTATGTCTTTGATTTCCACTTCCGCGATGCACCATCGAATTATCTGATCAACACCAATGCGGAATAGATACGGGTCTTCCCATAGGTAATACTTAGCATCGGAACGCAATTTGTCCTTTTTGGCCTTCGGCTAATCGGGCGGAATCTGATTTGATGCCAGGTAATTAACTATATCAGCGAACCATGGAAGACTTGTACTGATAGTCAGGAGGTGCTCATCAGGAAAATATTCTGTAATAGGTCCAGAAGGGTCGATTATTTCAGAAGGAAGGTGGGACAAGTGATCAGCTACCACATTCTGCTTTCCCGCCTTGTCACGAATCTCGAGGTCAAATTCTTGCAACAGCAAGATCCATCGGATTAATCGAGGTTTCGCATCCTTCTTTGCAAGGAGATGCCTCACAGCTGTGTGATCCGAGTATATGATAACACGGGAACCTAGAAGGTATGATCTGAATTTTTCCAGGGCAAATACTATAGCCAGCAGCTCTTTCTCAGTAACCGTATAGTTACATTGAGCCTCATCCAGTGTTTTGCTGGCGTAGTAAATGACCACAGGTTTCCCATCAATTTTCTACCCCAGAACCGCTCCTACAGCAAAGTCAGATGCATTGCGCATGATCTCAAAGGGTTGAGACCAATCAGGGGACTGTAGGATCGAGGCTTGGGTGACTCGATCATGTAGGATCTCAAATGCTTGAGTGCATTCCTTGGAAATTTCGAAAGGCACATCCTTGGAGAGAGGATTGGTCAGGGGGCACGCGATTTTGGAGAAATCAGGGATAAATCGACGATAAAAACTGACGTGCCCCAAAAAAGATCAAATGTCCTTAATCGAGCTAGGCATAGGGAGCTTGGAAATCAGGTTAACCTTAGCTCGATCCACTTGGATGCCTTTCTCCGAGATTAAATGTCCCAGGACAATTCCCTCAGGCACCATGAAATGGCTCTTTTCCCAGGAAAGAACCAAATTCACCTCAATGCACCGCCTGAGTATTTGGACCAAGTGTTGGAGGCAATCGTCAAATGATTGTCCAAAAACTGAAAAATCATCCATGAAGACTTCCAGATAATCACCTACCATATCAGAGAATATGGCAAGCATGCACCGCTGAAAAGTTGCAGGTGCATTGCAGAGACCGAAAGGCATCCTTCGAAACTTGTACGACCCGAAGGGGCAGGTGAATGTGGTCTTTTCTTGGTCCTCTGGATGGATTGCCACCTGATTGTAACCGGAGTACCCGTCAAGAAAGCAGAAGAACCTATTTCCCGCTAGTTTTTCGAGGATCTGATCAATAAATGGTAGTGGGAAATGATCCTTCTTCGTGGAGGAATTGAGTCTTCTGTAATCAATGCAGACTCTCCACGAGTTAGCTATTCGGGTTGGAATGACTTCTCCGATTTCAGTTGTGATAATGGTAAGTTTTGCCTTTTTAGGCACCACTTGTATTGGACTCACCCAACGACTGTCGGAGATCGGGTAGATGATCCCTGCATCTAACCACTTTATGATCTCCTTTTTCACAACCTCTTGTAGATTAGGGTTTAGGTGTCTTTGCATTTCTCTTGAAGGTCATGCGCCTTCTTCTGTGTTGATTCAATGTGTGCAGTATGAAGGGCTTATACCAGTCAAATCATCGTGAGTCCAACCAATGGCTCTTCGATGTTGATGGAGAACAGAAATCAAATGGATTTCCTAGTCAGGTGTGAGTCGAGAGTTGATAATCACAGGAAACGTCTGATTTGAATCCAAAAAGACGTACTTCAGATGTTCGGGAAGGGGCTTGAGTTCCATGACAGGATTTTCAGCAGCAGCGGGCGGTTCGGGGTTTGTATCAGGAGTAATGGTAGGAGTCATAGGTGTGTCTAGATCACGTTCGCACTCCTCTGTTAGCGGGTTTTGATTCTCAAGTGGTTGACAAGGATAATCAGGTTGTCTTCTATATGCAATTCATCAACCACGGCTCTGACATCACATATTTCCTCTATAACCCCGCAATTAATCCCTCGTTGGGCCTTAAAAATGTCAATTTTCAGGTTTTGGTTCCCAAATTTTAATTCTATCTGGCCCTCTTCGCAGTTTATGTTGGCCCTAGCAGTGGCCAAAAAGGGTCTCCCTAATATGATTGGTGTGTCCCTTGGGTTCTTAGGTGCATCCATGTCAAGTACTATGAAGTCCGCCGGGAAATAGAAATCTCGTACCCTAACAATGACATCCTCGAGTATTCCTCTAGGTGACTTGATGGATCGATCGGCTAACTGCAATGTCACCTTAATGGGTTTAAGTTCAGATTCTTCAAGGTGGTCAAGGAGGGATGTAGGTATTAAATTTATAGAGGCACCTAGGTCTAGTAAGGCTCAATCAAATTGGGTTTCACCAATTTAATAGGAAATCAAGGGAGTTCCTGGGTCTTTAGCCTTGGGTGGGAGTTTGCTCAAGATGACAGAGCTAGCTTGCTCAGACAGTACGATTGGATTCCCATCCTTGGTTCGCGGCTTACGTTTAGGGGTACATATGTCTTTCAAGAATCTTGCGTAAGCCGGTATGTGGCGAATTGCATCCATCAATGGGATGTTTATCTGGACCTGTTCAAAGAGCTTGATCAGATCCTCCTCGGGAGCCACGGGTTTAGTTATCCTTTTTCCTTTGGTCAAGGCCTCAGGAAATGGGATCCTAGTTGGTTCCTCTAGGATAGGTCCAGGTTCTTGGTCTGGGACAGTGGTATCTTAGATAACTATCCTAGGGTCTTAGCTATTATCAGGCTTGGAGTGGCTCGGATAATGTGGGTCTTGGGTTGTTCTACCACTACGTGTTGTTACAGAGTTCAATCTGACCTGATTTGGGTTAGGTAGGAGGGGTGGCTGCTGCTGAAATCCCGCATACGATGTCGAAGCTTCCATCCCGTCTGGTGATGGAGCAGTAGGGGCCTGATAAATCACATGTGTTTGGCCTGAATTTGGATTCATAACGCGCTTCTGGGTTAGCACGTTATTTGGGTTGGGCAGAGGTTGCGAGGGAAGGGTACCAGGTTGGCGCGAATTTGCCATCTGGGCCAGTTGGTTGCGAGCCTCTGTGATCTCGTCCTTGTGCTGTTTTTGCATTGCCGCATTCGTCTTTTGAATGTCAGCCAGTGCTTGAAGGATAAGAGTCATTTGATCCTGGTTTTGCCCGGATTGGTAGGTGGGATTGGGCCGAGGCTGAGGCGGCTGATATGGACGAGAGGCTTCTGGACGGGGTTGATATGGTGGTCTTTGAGAATTTCCCGCCCACTAAAAGTTAGGATGATTTTGCCATCCAGGGTTGTAGGTATTGGAGAATGGGTCATTCTGGATGGCGTTGAGGTCCTCGCAGTTCTGAGGAGCCTCAGGAAAGTCAGAATACGAGGGTTCAGAGTTCCCCCACCTTGAGTAGAATGGATCGGAGGTTACTCCGGTCCGAGAGGTAGACGGGGGTGGATATGGGTCCATCCCCTTGGCAGATTGGTGATAGATGTTTTGCACAGTTTCCCTTGCTAGAGGAGGTTGTGCAAAAGAGTTTTGCGCAGAGGTGGCTTGCTGCAAATGTCGAGTTAGCTCGTCCACCTTCTTTTCTATGATAGAAACCTTGTCCAACCGACTAGCCATCAGTTCCAAGTCGACAGAATTGGACAGGTCCTACATCTCATGTGTCCCTCTCAGATTCGTCGATGCGCGGGCATTCGTCCTGTCGAATAAGCCCATGGAGTCATTATTTATGGAGTTCTCACACATGTTTTCGAGAATCTCCCACACCGTGTCCTCGTGTTGACCCATGATGTTTCCTCCGCACGTTGCATTGACGAATAAACGAATATCTTCACAGAGTCCCTGGTAAAAAGATTGGACTTGTTCCCACTTAGGAACTCCGTGATGGGGGCACTTTCGCATGAGATCTAGGAATCGATCCCAAGCTTCGTGAAGAGGTTCTCCCGGTTGTTGAGTGAAATGAGTGATCTGGTGGCTCAAGGCATTCGTCCGACCAACGGGGAAGAATTTTTTCAAAAATTCGGACTGCAGTTCCTCCCATGTGTTGATCGGACGGGTCTGAGTCTGATACCAGTGTGCGGCCTTATCCATGAGGGAGAACGAAAACATTTTCATGAGTAGGATATCCCGATTTTGTACATCTGACCCAAAGGTCTGGGCTAGATGCTTGAGTTGTTTAATGTGTTGGAATGGATCCTCAGAGTTAAGCCCATGGAACTTTGGTATGGCATGAATCATATTGGGCTTCAGTTAAGAATCAGGTCCTCCAATCGGGATTCGTACTCGAGGTTCGATCGCCACCGCAGCGGGATTATAGTGATCTCGCATCATAGGTCGCTGCGGTGGGTTTACAAAGTTCTGAAAGAGATCATTAAGGCGTTGAAGTTGGTGTTCAAGGTTGTTCACCTCTTCAATGGGTTGTGCCATGATGGACAAAGAAGGAGAACCGGGGTCTGAATCAGATGAAAGATTTATATAGTGGGGTTGCTGCACAAACAAGGGCGTCGAGGCTTGGCCTCGACAAGAATGAATTTCTAAAGGAGGTCTTAAGGGTGGCCTTAAGAACCTCCTACCGAACATGCACCGAAGGATGTGATGACATTTAGAAGGTGCTGGACCCAATCAGGACACCCAAAAATGGTTGGGTGACTATAGAGGTTCGGGGCGGATGGACCCCTTAGTCAGAAAGGTCGTCCACTAGAGAAATACCTGGGCAGCTAGAGAGGGAGAGTCCCGCAAAGACCCCTACACAGTAGAGCGTCCCCACGAGTTACAGGGTTTCCCCCACCCGACCTCTCTTGTCACTGCGGTTCCAGGTAGACCAGAATGGGGACCTTAACCTCTTAAGTCTACCTTTTTTTTACTTTCAAGGTGCTTAATGTTCCACTTGAACTTTTAGGTATTTTCAGTGAAAAAGTGACCTAATTTTAAGGTTGGTTGACCCAAGGGATCAACTTCACCTCTTGTTCCTTTGAGAGTTTTTAGGTCCTTTTCTTTTTTGGTTCAAATGGATTAAAAACCTGATTTGCTTAGGGTTCTTCTTGTGTAGATCATTTCAAACACGGTTTAGGCACACCTCTTTTTGGACAATTTGTTTCTTTGTTTAAGAGAAGATGTGTCTCTAAAAACCCTAGCTTTGCAATCCTTAAATTGGCTCTAGTGGGTCCAATTTAGTTGCCTCAGAATTTAGCACCTAGGGCTCAATCAAGAAAGTTTTAGCCCTAGTTGCCTTAGTTGGATGAACAGACAAAAAATGTGTTGAAATAAAAATCAGGCAACTTGATGAGTTACTAAATATGAAACAGGTAGACCTAAGTTAATTTTTCTTTTTTTCCTTTTTAGATTTTGAGAGGGTTAAGAGAGAGGGCTTATGGAACTTACCTGTTCCTTGGAGTGTCTGTTGTGCAGCAGCTCTTCTTTCCTTTTTGTTTTGCTTTACCTGCTTTGAACACAACAAAAGAGAGGAGTTAGGTCAAATATTGGATCAAAAAGTTGTAATCAAAAGCTTTAAAAGTGCCTGTTGCTCCCCGGCAACGGCGCCAAAATGTTCGTTCGATTTTGTGGGGTTTTAAAAGATAATATCACGTTGTAGTATAATCGACAAAATGTTCAAACAAATATAGAGAATTTTATTACTCGAAAAAATAGAGGCTCCGAGGTCGAAGACAGGGAGCAAACTCAGTACTTTCAAAACCAAAGAATACAACTTTTAAATGACAGTAATTGATTAAAAGAGAGAGAGTTATATAAAAAGAATTTCTAAAAGAAAATAGAATTGGACGTCTGCTTTCTATATCAGACGTCTTAAATGTAATCTTCTTTCTCTCTTCTGCCTTCTTCTTCTTTGTCTTCTCTACTTCTTTTCTTGCGAAGGCTTCTTGTTCCTACCTTTGTTCTTCTCCTGTCTTCCTTTTCTTTTTGGCTTTTCTACAGTCCTTCCTTCTCTCAGATCTCTGCCTTGCTCAGCTTCCTTTCTTCAGAGTTCCTTCTTCTTCTGCTCCTATTCCTTCTATTTCTTCAGTTCTTCTTTGTGCTTTCCTTCGAAGTTTTCTCCTTCCTTGTCTTCTCTGCGAGGGCTTCTCCTTCTTTCTCTGCTACACTCAGCCTCTTCTTCCTTCTTTTCTTCCCTTGCTGCAGTGGCTAAGTGTTCGCTTCTTCCTCTACTCCTTCTTTCCTGCCCAAACCACAGCCAATGCAAAACCTACCCCCGTCCCTCTACCCAAACATCTCTCTCTTTCTCTGCAATTCGCTCAAGGATGCTCTCCCAGAGCCACACGGGTAATCAGGTCAGATTCGCACCCGAGACCAGGCGCACCTGCAGGTGGGTGATGCGCGAGGAGTGCGTAGGTTAGGGTCGGGTCGGATCCCACCAGATCCGCGAGGTGAAACCGCGGACGAGTCAGGCGTGGGTCAGGTGAGGGACCTCACCCCTGTGCTTTCGGAGGCGGTAAGCATAAAACACAAAAATAATTTATATTATACCTGCGTTTTGTGTTTCAACGATGTGGGACTATCTGGCCCGCCCCAATTTCGCGCGCGCCCGCAGAGGAGTCCTCATGCAATTGCCAAGGCTGGGAGCTTCGCAGCGCGCCTTGCAGGCCCTGATCGCTTCGCAACACCCGCGCGAGCCTGCTGCGCCTGGAGCCTGGAGCTGCTGCGCCTGTAGCTACTTCGACCTGGAGCTGCTTCGACCGTCAATGGCGGTAGGAGCTGTAACCTGTCAAACACGAGCACGGCCTATTGGCCTAATCAGACTAGCTGGGCACCTTCGCCGTGGCACGGCGAAGATGGTGCACGGTGCTGCAGGCTGCAGGACGGCCGAGGCTTGCGTGCCTAGGTCAACCTGTGGCCGGAAGTGTGGGGTTGTTCGGGGGACTGTGGTGGAGGTGTAGAAGGATGATGGATGGGCGGAAGTTTCTCCTGGTGGTGAGGCGGAGCTTACGAGAGGGTTGGCGAGTTGTGTGGAGGGGCGAAGTGGTGGGAGCGGCTCGTCGGAGGTCGGTCGGAGGCGAGGAAGGTGGAGGTGGTCAGGTACTGTCGGGGGGGCAATTAACTAAAATAACAGGGGGAAAAGAGAGAGGGGAAGATGGAGAAGGTATCTGGAGTGGTTTGGAAGGAAGGGAGGCAGTGGAGTGGACGACGCGTAACTACCGTCGTCGAGGAAGAAGCACCCTGAGGGAGGGAGCGACGACGAAGGCGAGGTCAGGGGCACGCACGCTGGGTATGTCGCAACGCGGGAGGAAGAGGCGGAGTTGACTCTGCTGTTGGTATGGCAGCAAAGAGACGAGAAGGAGGCGGGAGGTCGCCGGAGCTTGCGGGTCTCTTGGCCAGAGATGGGAGAGAGGGAAATTTGGGGGAATCTCCATCAAAATCAAGCTAAGGATCTGCGGCCGGGTCTGGGGAGCCTTTTATAGGTGTTGGCCGAACCTTCTTGCGTGTGGAGATCGCGCAATCAATTCGGCCAGCTCGCCGGAGATAGAAAGAGGGTGGATACCCAAATCTTTCTTGCATTCGCACGAGAGATTGGGTTCACACCAGAGATTGTAATTGGCTTTAGAAGGAAGGGAATTCCTCAAAGAATCTCCCTTCCATTTCTGGGAGGGAATCTCTGAGGGATTAGAGAGGAATCCCTCTCTAAACCTCGCTGGAGATCGGTTCTGCCCTAACAATGGAGGCAGGACCTGATTGCAAAGGTGGCGAGGAACTTAGGGGGCTCTCTGCAAAGATATTTAAAAGATAGGGACCAAATTATGATTTGGGTGTACTAACTTGCAAAGTAGGTCAAGATGACCTCCCCTTAGGTCCAAATTTTGGTATAAACCTAATTTGGACCTAAGGAATCCAATGGTGAAGTTGAATTTTAGGTTTGACCTTGTTTGACTGGATATTTTGCGTAAAAACCCAAATTAGGTCAATTAATGTGCTCGGACCCTAATCTAGGTCAAACTGGGTTCCAAAGGCCAAATTGAGTGTTCTAAACCCTAGAGGATATTTTTTCATGATTTTTAGAGGATTTACTTGATTTTTATCCTGATCGAAACCTTGTTAATTTAAGTGGGTCTGTTTTAGGGTTACCAAATGTCATTTAATTCCTAGATCGCACATAAACCCATTTCTGATTGACTCAACCCACTTTTTATCTCATTTAGACCATTTGACCTATGTTTTGCCTCTGAGAAATCTTATTTATGTACTGCAATGGTAAAATTACAGATTTATCCTTTAATTAATGTTTTCTTCTCAGAGCACTTATTCCTTTATTTTGGCCCTCTTCTAGGTTATGTAGGAGCTTTTATCTTCTTTATTGGGTCAAAATGAGCTAGTTATGGCTCATGATGAGGTTCTCATCACTTGCCTTCCATACACACCAAAAAGTAGCAACCATATGGACATGTGGTTTCCCTCTCACCTCAAACCCATGCCAAATAGAATCCCACTCTGGTAATGGCTCCTGACAAATTTTTCTCCAAATGACATCAATGACAAGGCAAGAAGAGAAGAGGTGATTTACATTATCAGTACTCATCTCACATAGAAAACACACATGATGATCAGTACCCAATCTTCTGTGGCGTAGATCACTTGTGATTAACCCATCTCTCCTGCACAGCCAAAGGAAAATTTGTACCTTGAGAGGAATTTTTAACAACCATATCTTCTTGTCAATGGGATCATGTCTCCATCCCTCTTCAAAATTTAACATTCTGTTATAGCCAGATTGGACACTATAGATCCCCTGCCACAGATATCTGTCCTCAATTCTAGGCCTAGGTTTGAAACTTTCATGATCTGATAAAAACCTTCTATTTTCTTCCCATAACCAGGTAGCTCTTCTACTACTGCTGGACTCCACATCATCCAGATTCCAACTACTGCTGTTGCAGGACCAGATCTTGCTAACCGTAGCATCCTTGTCAGCTGCTGCAGCAAAAGCTCTCGGATGGAGCTCCTTCAAGACCCTCATTTCAGACCATTCCTCCTTCCAGAATCTGAAAGACCTGCCATCTCCAAGTGATGGTTCCAATAGATGGAAGTGATCAGCCAAAGCCTTAGTTACAGATTTCCAGAAAGGTGATGGACAGTTGGGCTGAAGTCTGGATAACCTGCTGTTGGAAGCTCCATATCTATCTCTGATCAGAGGAGACCATGGTTTCAGATCACCTTGCAGTAGCTTAACAGCCCATTTGAGCAACAAGGCATCATTAAAATGCTGCAAGGACTTGATCGCATCTCCTTAGGATAGCAGATTTGATCCCATTTGAGAGGCTACAAGAAGCTGCCCTTATGTCTAGCTCCCTTCCAAAAGAATCTCTTCCTCATCACATCCAATCTTTTCCAAATGGATCTTGGTGCTTTGAAAATGGAGAAGTAGAAGACAGGGATGGAGGTGATCATCGAATTGAGCAAGATAAGCCTTCCACCTCTGGATAAGAACCTGTTATGCCAACCATCAAGTTTCATAGAGATCTTATCAAAAAGGCAATTCCAATCACCTCTCTTCAACCTGGAAAATCTCAAAGGCAGCCCAAGATATCTGATAGGAAGACTGATGCGGGGAGTCATCAGGATGGCTACTAAGGCTTCTTGCTCCTCCTCAGATAAACCAAAGTAGACCAAACCAAACTTGTCCCTATTTAACCTCAGCCCAGAAAGCTCACCGAAGATATCAACCAAATGATGTAGAGCCAACGCTCCATCCATGGATCCTTCAAAAAAAATGACTATCATCTGCATACTGAAGAATGGGAGCCAGACTGTTCCTACAAGATAGTGAATATCCTCTGGCAAGACCCACTTCAGAAAGCTTACAAGAAAACCAAGCTAAACTGTCAACTACCAAGTTAAAGATCAAAGGGGCAAGGGGCATCCTTGCCTAATGCCACATTGAGGCTGGATCCATGCACCACAGGGTTTCCCATTTATTAGAGGGGTAAAGGAGGCAGTGGTAATACATCTCTTAACCTAAGCTATCCAAGTAGAGGGAAAGCCCCTTCTTTTAAGCACATCCCATAGATAAGGCCAACTGATTGAATCATAAGCCTTACACAAGTCAACCTTCCACAGGAAGGCCTTGCATCTTCTCTTATGCCAGCCACAAACCATCTCTTGGGCCAAGATAAAAGATTCTTGTAGGGATCTACCCAGAAGGAAAGCAGACTGAGCAGGATGGATACACTCTTACAATACAGGCCTCAATCTATTAGCCAGGACCTTGCTAATCACCAAATACAAGGAGTTAGAAAGGGCAATGGGTCTAAATTCCTGGAAGGATTCAGCACCCGGGGTTTTTGGCAAGAGAAACAGATAAGATCTATTAATTCTTTCAAAGCCAAAATTGCCACTCTGGAATTCTCTAATTACTCCCATAACCTCAGAGCCCACAATGTCCCACAGTTCTTTGTAGAAGAACACTTGGATTCCATCAGGACCAGGCGATCCTTTGCAGTTGAGGTCTTTAATAGCCTTCAATACTTCAGCTTTAGATATAGGTTCAATCAGGCTGGTCCCCTGAGACTCATTAATCATGGGCAGATCATTTGCTATCATTCTCCAGTTGCCCCTACCTGCAGCTCTTGAAGATTCCTTGAAGTATCTGATGGCCTCCGCTCTGATATCAGATAAGGAGGTAATTCTCTGCCCCTCTATAACCATAGACGAGATCAGATTCGTTCTCCTCCTAAAGCTAGCAGCCAAATGAAAGAATTTGGTGTTTGCATCCCCCACACTTAGCCATAGCTGCCTAGATTGCTCCCTCCAATCCATCTCCAATTTCAGGTCTTCTTCAATTACCACTGATTAGCCCATAGTTGTAGGCTATTTAAGTATTTAAATGCCTAAATATTAGGATAATTCTAACATTTATTTAGCATAAATTAGGATGTAAATAGATTAATTCATATTTTTAATTTAATTACATAATCCATACATTGCATTCATATTTTAAGTGCATTTAGAATTAGCTTAGAATTCCATTCATCTAATTAGTTAACTAATTAAGTACATTATTTTAGTTAACATAAAACTTGAGGGTTTGTATATAAATAACCATAATATTTTAATAATATCCTTTATTCTTCTTCTTCTCAGCAACGGCTCAGCTGCCGCTGCAATGCCTCTAGCCTCACTAAAAGCGCATTCATGGATCGGCGGAGAAGGTGGATCTGCTCCTGCCTCTCCATTCAAATTTGTGCAGACCGCTACAAAAGGAGGAGATAGGATGCTGAGCGAGGCAGGCCTCCACCACCGACCCACCACTGTGCAGAGAGAACTTCTCTCTTCCACTCCACACTGCCGGCCTCTACCGTGGCGGCGAGTCTTCACCACCGTGGGCGTGTGGTGTGACAGGCCACACCGCCATCCGGAGCTCGCCCGCATTACCGTGAGCACCTTAGCGTGCATCTCCCTCGCCGTCGTCACCAACCACCACCGCCGCAACCACCATCACTGCAATCACCTTCTCATTCACTTAAGACGTTTCCCGGACGTCTGAAGCTACCCGCTCACCTGCGATCACCTGCCTGCGTACCCGTCTAAACTCCATCCGCACCCGCACAACCACATCCGCCCATCTCACCATTCACGCCCGCACCACCACCCCCACGCCTGCTCCTTCATCCGTGCGCGCCCACGCCTGCAGCGCTACCCACCAGCCTCCAACGCAACCGTGCCCACCATCATCCTTCACCATCTCCATGCCCTCCAGACCGCGCACGCCCTCCTCAGCCTGCAGCACCCACCTCCCGCCCCTGCAGCAGCAACCGCGCCTGCAGAACCACCAGCAGCGCCCTCCGCTCGTGCTTGCTGCAGCCTGTGCACCCCCACCAGCTGCAGCCGCACTCGCCCAACCACCTGCAGACCCGTCCTCCCACGCCTGCAGAGCCGTCAGCAGCAGCGCGCGAGCAGATCTCACGCCAACAGCCGCACAAGCTCACTGGCTGCAGCACCTCCGCCGGAGCTCGTCCGGCCACCTCCGGCCGCTGCACGACTCGCCGCCACCACCGATTAGAAGCTCTTGGTCCAAGGGACCTCCTCCGAGCTTCCCGCGCCCGGCCATCCGCTCCTCATCGCGCAAGACAAAGGGAAAAAATTCCCCGATTTTGCTACAGTAAACCATCAATTAGAAATTACATTTTATGCCATTGTCACTTTTTAATGATATTTTATTGATTCTGCATTGCGGAAAATATCCTCTAGTTTCTCATAATTGCCATTTCAACATTGTTTCTTGCTTAAACCTTAATCTAAAGGCAATCTTGACTTGATTCTTGTCTAAACTAACTACAAATGAACGTTTTTAATTGGTGCGAATTTTAATACGTCATTGCCTCCCTGTGGATACGACCCGCTCCTCTGCGAGTGGTTATTTCTTGTTAAATATTGATTAGTCATTTTTTCCACCACATTAAACTACAAACGACTTTAAAGCAAAAGATCGACTAGTCAACCACCCCCTGCCATCTTCTATCAGCAAGATCCAGTTCAGATAGATGATCCACAGCTTCCTTGGTATCCAGTTCTTGAATTTTCAGCAAGGCCTCATGACGCTTCTAATGTTTGAGAAATGAGACAATATCTCCATACCCCTTCAGCATGCCTTTCAAAGCCATAAGCTTAGAAGCCAGTCTGGAGCTGGCCGTGCCTTCACCCTGCTATGACCTTCACCAGCTGGCAAGCATGTCTCTGAACCCTATTTCCCTCAGCCAAGATCTCCAAAATTTAAAGTAGGATCCAGCCACCACCTGCTCACCATTGTCCCACACCAAGGGTGTATGGTCAGAAAATGGATGTTCATGACCACACACAAATGACATCTAGAAGAGATCCAATAGCTCAGCATTCCCAAAAAATCTGTCAATCTTGGACATGAGCCCATTACCATTCCTCCAAGTGAATTCAACCCCTGACGAGGGAAATTCACACATCCCCAAGGCCTGGACCACCAATTGAAATCCAATGGAGGAGCTGTCAACCACCCCATTAGGTCTGTCACTCCCCACTAAAGTACAATTAAAGTTACCTCCAACAAGCCAAGCCCCCCCCACCTACAAAGTCTGTAGCCAGATTCCAGTCCTCCCACAGTTCCTACCTCCTGTTAGGATCGTTTAGCCCATACACAACTGTCACATAGAAGACACTGTCCCCCTGGCCTCTTATGAATCTATAGGTCAGAAGGTGCCTAGCCATAGAAACCTCCTGCAAGCATAGCATCTGTTTCTTCCACCAACTGGCAATTCCCCCAGATTTGCCATTGGAATTGACCACCACAAGGTCATTTACAAATCCTGCCCTCATCTCTTCCCATGCCCTATCAGACGCATAATCAATGTGTGTCTTATTTACCCACGATCAATGGGTTATTACCCACGATAACTTATCAGCCATACTCATGTGGTGAAGTGTGGCTTATTTCTTTTTTTCTTTTTCTCTTTTTCTATTTTTCTATTTCTTCTTTTATCTTTTATCTTTTTTAAGTAGGTGACTTCCTTGATCTAAGATTTACCTAAAGGCAATAGTAAAAGAGAATGGTCTTGTGGTTGGGCTCTAGACAACTGGACAATGGGTTGTTACCCATGGCAACTTGTTAACCATACCACACTAGAAGGTTCATTAGCTACCCAATTTCTGTTAGAACCACCAATGAGTGAGTCAGTGTAAAACGTGTGCAGATGCTTAGATTAAAAGTTCCCCCAAACCAGAGGGCGGGTTGATAAGTAGTTTACTTATCACCCTACTTTATTGACCATATTAATATAAATTAAGGTGACGAGAACTCGAGAACAAATCCACATTTTAGTAGACACTCAGACTGATTTAGCCCGAAGACCTAAAGAGTCTAAGTATTTAGGTCCTTAACATATCATTTCCTACAATTGTCAAGCTCTTAATGCCTAAGTTTTATTTTCCTATTTCCTTTTTTTTTTAATACAAGATAATTCAAGCTGACAGTATGTACTCAGAAAATACGAATTACCACCCCCCCATGCCTGAGTTGGACAATGTCCTCATTGGAAGATAAATATATGCAGGGGACTAAGGAAAGAAATCACCTGAGTTTCAGCTATGTATCTGGTTAGCCTAAATCCTCTGGGTTGCTTCCCAGGAAGCGCTAAGTTTATTGCCTCTACTGGGCAAGGCTCCATGATGAGCGTGTTTTCGTGAGTGAAAATTAGGGTTTTGGAGAACCTGTCGTTGTAGTCACAAAAATCGCTACCAAATAAAATTTATACTGAAACTCAAGATGAGCCCCGAGTCAAACATAGGGATACGAACGTTTGGTTTTAAGAAATCCACGCTTCGATTTTATTTGTTTTTGTTTTTTTATATTTTGCAATTTTTTTAGTACTTTTATAAAGCAAGAGATCAGATCGACAAAACTTTATCTAACTAATCTACTTGCAAAACAAGAGAGAGAGAAAGAGAGAGAGAGAGAAACAATCAACATATATATTCAAACAAGGTTTAATACAGATAATTGACTACACTAGAAAGTAGCAAAAGATAGAGATGAGAAGAGTCCCCCTCGACAGTTGCTTGGAGGATGACTCGCTATGACGTCCCTTAGATGAAGGTGGAGAGAGGCGAGAGGAAAGAGAACGGCGTCGAAGGAAGGACAATGGGGCAGGATGTCATCACAGCAAAGATCTTCTTCCTTAAGGTGGTGAGAGGACGAGAATGGGATGCTCCACAAATGGGGGTGAGAGACAGGAAAAAATATTTGATTTCTACTCTAGAGGGGAATCCCGGGATTGGGACAAGCTCTTTCTAGAGCCTTGGAGGTGGTGAAGGAGAGAAAGGAAGAGATGAAGAAGAATGGTGGGGTGTAGGTCCTTTTATAGTGGAGGAGAGGAGGCAAAACAAGATCACGAGTCAACAGCGACATTTTAAATCGTCGCTAAAGATCCACCTCAAACATCGCTGAAGGACCCAGCCAACACACACGCCCATGAGTGCTTGCGCACGCTGGTGCTCACTCGCCCACAGTTGTCGTCCTTTGTCAAAGGAAAGCCATTCGATTCGAATTGCACGGCTAAGAAGAGACCGCAGATTGTGCCATCAAATCACATCGTGTCGACACGTATGATCGAGCATTTATCCGTGCATGATTGCACGCACCCACTTTATTGTCCATCTATGCGGCTACATAGTTGCTTCCATGCTGTCAGATCACTCATCAATGGGCCAATTGAATGCGCACCTCTGCGCAGAGAAATTGAGGGGTGCACGAGGTTTCGATCTGGTGCCCTCTCAATGCGAACATCTTCGTCCACTACTGTGCTAAGGCTAAGCTTTTGTCTTGGTTTGGTTTTATAGTTGAAGCACTCACAACCGTTGGATCTTCATCCAATGGTCGATCATTATCTCATCATAGGCAAGGGGCTGGCAACGTGGTGTTCTCATGGCCGTTGGATGAGGATCCAATGACTCATAACATGTGCTAGTGGCACTTTAGAGGTTGAGCAGAGGTCCTTGGCCGACTTTAGGCAGCTATGATGGCGCCACATGGCACCATCATGGCCGTCCATTTTCTTTGCTTTGTAGGTGGCACATTCAATTTTAATGAGAAGATGATTAGGTGACTCCACATGGTGGCCATCATGGCAACAAAAGGATCCATTTCCTCCACAGCAACGGCACCAAAAACTGACGTCGAAAAACGCATAAGTGTAATTCATTCATCGTAGCATGTGTTACGACATCAATTTTAATGAGAAGATGATTAGGTGAGTCCAAGTGTCAAACACAAGGCGTGAAATTGGATCAATTAGTCGCTTAGTTGTCACATGATATTTGTTTGGTTTGCTTGCAAAAAGAGAATGAGAGAGAGAGAGAGAGTAGGGTTAGAAAATGTAAGTAGAATTGCTATGCATGAAACCAAGATATGATGAAGCAAGATGATAACATAAGCTAATACATTCCATAAGAGAAATCATTTTACAATAATACTAGATGAATGCTTAGATAAACATGAACATGAAACTAAAGTATAAATGAGTAGGAGAGGTAGCCATGGCGATAGAGGGACTTTTGTCGATGGCTCGATATTCTCCAGGATGGTGCATGCACTTCTATGGGTGTGGAAGTATGCTTCGTAGAGGCTAGGAAGAAATGAGGAAGAGATGCCCCTAAATGGAGGGTGTGTGGGGGTTTTAATAATGGAGAAGAGGTTTCTAAAATGGGTAAGGAGCTTTAGCGACTTATAGAATGTCGCTATATCCTTTCCACAATCGTCGGTGAAGACCCACCCCTTTCCTCGCCGGTCTCATGCATGCGCCATCATCCTTAGCTCACTATCTACATGCACACGTCCTCGACCATTAGATGTGTGTTGTGGATCATCATCGAAGGGCTAGAAATGCACGAAGGTGTGCACTTCAGATCGCACAGATTGTGTGCGTACGATGGCACGTGTGATGCGGCGTCGGATTGCACATTACTGATTGTGCGCATCTAGCGCACGAGATCATGCCACATTGCCACCATCGTCGCTGTCGACTCTCGCATCCACACCTGAATTTTACCCACTCCAGCGGGAGCGTATTAATTCCATGTGTGGGGCTTCGAGCGTGCGTCTGCCTTGCGTGAGTTGAAGCATTGACCAACGTGCCACTCATGCTGCTTTGTCAAGTTTTTGAATTTCCCCTCCCACGCTTGCATCCGTCTGATGGTGATCGTGAGGTCGAGATCACAAGCGACGTGGACACTTGGTAGCCATTGGATTCGCATCCAATGACCCCGATCTCGCAAGCTCGTGATGAGAAGCTGCAACTGTTGCTAGCGTGTGGGTGCGTGACACATGGTCCATTTTGGGCCATTGATTTGATAAACTTCTTTGGCTTATTGTGGGAGTTACAGAGATCAAAATAAAGTGATTTTGAGTCTGTTGGACTCTGTTCATCGATCCGGATCCATCTGTTTGGTCTGATTACTCGTCTGAGACCTATTTCAATACGCACTTGTACACATGGTCATTAAACATCAATTATAAGAAAATATAATGTAGGAATGACGTAATATGTGTGCAATGCTCCCAAGCTTACTATAATATGACATTAATGCACATGTGCCCTCGAAATTTACTCTAATTGATATAATTAACACTAATAGTTGTAGAGTCATCATTCACATACACCCGCATGCAGCCATGCACAACCTCTTGCCAGTGACCACCAACCATGACCGGCCACCATGCCCCATCACTGGACCTCGCCAACCTTCGGCAAGCTTCCAACAATGGCCTCAACGTCTGTTTGGGTTCATTGGACCCACACCCAATAAGTTCTGAAGGCCAATTTTTCTTGATTAGACTTGGGTTTAGGCTCAGGTCATAACAAATGGTATCAGAGCTAAACTCCCTCTAGTAGTAGGAAAGGGCTGCCTTTAGACAATTAAAGAGTGCGCGATGAAGCGAAGCTGCCACTATCACTAAGAGTATCGAACCCTGACGAGGGCGTTAGGATTTCAAGTGGGGGAGGTTGTAACACCCTCAAAAATAGTCCCACATTGTAAACTCATGAAAATGAATGGTGGGATATAAGGATTAAGAATTACTACTTGACAACTTGGGCTTAAGCAATTTGGGTAGTTGTTCGGGTCTATTGGACCCGCACCCAACAAGTTGTCAAGGCTAGTTTTTCTCGATTAGACTCGAGTTTAGGCCCGGGTGAAACGTCGGATCTGTTATAACGTTGTAGTAAAGCCGGTTATTACCAACATTTCAAATATAAATTTTTTTTACTCGGAAAAATAAAAGAGTTCCCGAGGTCGAACTCAGGGAGCAAGTTGTATTCTAGAGATATACATGTTTCTTTTACAAAAATAAAGAGAGAGAGAGAATTTGTTGTTCTCTTTGTTCTGCAGAGGGGGGTGCTCTTCTTTCTCTCTTTCTTTAGATCTCCTTCTTTCTCTCTGTTCAGGTGATATTCTTCTCTTGCAATGGTGGTGCTCTTCTTCTTCTTCCTGCTGTTCTTCCGTTGGTGATGTTCTTCTTTCTTCAGAGCTCCTTGTTCTTCTTCTTCTTTCGCGTTGGCCGTTGCTCTTCCTTCTTCTTCAGCGGGTCTGCTTCTTCTTCTTTGGCTGCTGACCTTCCGTCGTCTGCCCCGGTGCTGAGACGACTTAACGATGCCTTTGCTACAGTGCAGCAGCTCCTTCTTCTTCAGCGGGTCTGCTTCTTCTTCTTTGGCCTGCACACTTCAGAATTTTTTCGTCAAGAGGCAAAACCTACTCTACCCCCCCCTCCCCCGCGTATCTCTCTCTCTCTGAAATCACTCTTCGGAAGCTCTCCCAGAGCGCTACCGGGTAATCGGGTTCGGGTCAGGCCCGGGTCCAGGCCCACCAGCGTGCGTGGTGGGCGAGGAGTGCAGGTCAGTCTAATCGGGTCGGGCCAGGTCCGCGGAGCGTGGTCACGGACGAGGCCGGGTCGGGTCGGGTGAGAGGGACCTCACCCCGTGGTAACTGAGGCAAACAGATGGTGGCACTTTTGCAATTTATGTGGGTGTGTGGCTTCAGAAATTCCCGAGGTGGGACTATCCGCGCACCCCTTTTCTCTCACGCCTGCAATAGGGATGGTGCTTCCAATTGCAACAGCTGTTGAGGCTCGCAACTCCAATTGAGGGCCAGGGTGTGTGTGCAAGACTCTTTCGCGCAGCCTAGGTCTTCAACCTGGGATATCTAGGCTTGGAGCAACCTCAAGCAAGCTTCGAGCTTCCTCGCCAATGGCGGTCAAGGCCTGGAACCTGAAATCAATAGAACGGCCTCTCGGCCAAATCAGACAGGCGGGGCACCTTCGCCGAGGCACGGCGAAGGTGGTCAGGGGGTCTGCAGGGGGCGAGATGGAGCTAACAGGTCGTCCTAGGTCAAACTGTGAGCGAAGAAGTGGGTGTGTTCGGTGGATCTGCAGAGGGTGTTTGGTGGGAAGTGGAGGGGCGGAAGAGGATCAGGGTGAGGAGGCGGAGGTTCTGCGGTGGTCGGCGAGCCGTGTGGGTCGCTGAGGTGATGGGAGCGGCTCGCCGGAGGGTGGTCGGAGGCGGAGAGGATGAGGGTGAACAGGAACGGTCGAGGGTTTAATTGACTAAATTGAAAGCGGGGAAAGAAAGAGGAGAAGAAGGGGAGTAGGTCTAACTTACTTGCAGGGACGAAGGGGGAGGAACAGGGCGACAGTCGTATCGACTGTCGCCGGAGAAGACGATGCTCAGGGAGAGGGGCGGCGGCGAGCAGAGGGCTGGAGAGGCGCCAGCTGGGTGCGGCGTGGCGCGGGAAGAGCAGGGGAGGAAGTCTCTGCTGCTGGTAGTGCGGCAGAGCGAAGAGGTGGAGGGGGAGGAAGCCGCCGGAGCTGGTGAGCGTCTGCCGGAGAAAGAAGAGAAGAAAGCTGGGGGTTTTCTCCGTCAGATCCAGGCTGCCTTCGTCGGTGGAGCGGCGGGGGGTATTTATAGGGATGAAGCAGGGAGGAAGGCGGAGGGAGACGACGTGTCTCCCTCGCCGGAGAATGGTCGAAACATGAACCCATACCGTCCGTGCGTTCGCACGGCCGGTATGGTGGCCTACAATGTCCAGGGGGGTGCTCCTGCGACGGCTGACGACGCAGGGCACCCCCGGTACACTTCCCAGGTCCCCCACCTCACCCTGCCCGGCGCCATGCTCCGCGCAAGGTCGCCGGAGCATGGTGCTGGCAGGGTTTTGCAGGAGGGACCTGATTGCAAAGAACGAAGGAGAGTTAGGGGCCAAAATGCGAGGGTTCAAAAGTTGAGGGCCAAAGAGTAAATATATGAGGACCAAAGTGTGAAGTCGGTCAAGGAGGTTTCTTCTTAGGCTCAAGTTTTTATACATGACTAATTAGGACCTAAGGAATCTGATGGTGAATTTTATTTTCATATTAAACCTTGTTTGACCAGTCAATTTGCGCAAAAACCCAAATTAAGTATTAATTGGGCATGGTTCTCAATGTAGGTCAAAATGGGTTCTAAAGGCCAAATTGAAGGTTCTAAACCCTAGAGATTATTTTTCTATGAATTTTAGAGGGTTTATTCTATTTTTACTTTGCCTCGAACCTTGTGAATTGAAGTGGGTTGTTTTAGGGTTACAGATTATCATTTGGTTCCTTGGAAGTGCTGTAGCCCTTGCTAGATCATCTCATCCCACTTTTATTCTTATTAAGCTGTTTTGACCTATGTTTGGGCCCTGAATTACCCTGTATGCAGATTATACTGGTAAAATTGCACTTTTACCCCTTATGACTTGTTTTCTTCTCAAACTCAGAATTCTCTGAGTTAAGCTTTTCCTTGAGATATGTAGGAGCTTTTATCCTTTGTATTGGGTCAAAATGAGCTAGTTATGGCTCATGATGAGGTTCTCATCATACCCCCATGCCTAGCTTTTGCTAGTCCCTTAGCAAAAACTTAAGGTTTCAACCCTTGTTCTAGACCATGAAGTTTTCAATAGTTTTAGATAAGTGCCTTCATAGATTAGGTTAGAATGCTGATCATAGGCCTAAAAGGTACTCCAGTACCAGTCAAGATCCAAATCTGTCTAGCCTTAGCCTCAGTCTTTTAGCAAAGGTTTTTAAGGCCCACAAGAACTAACCTAAGGTTTATTGGACTTCGTGGTTAAAGCACCCGTGCTTGAAATGATTTTAGCCCTGGCTCAGTTCGCAGTGCGTTTTGTAAGAGAGAGATAGAAAGTTTTTCTGTTTGGAGAGTTTTCTCTCTCTTTTTCTTTTTAGTTCTAGCCTAGGATTGGCTTTTCAACACGGTCTGTATCAGATTCCTTGCTCCCATCATCAATCCTCAAGGGTTCCTGGCGATCGATGCTTCGAGATAGCACCGCCCATGGCAACCCCCGGAACCCTGGCTATTGAGATTTCGAGATAATCCCATCCATGGTATTCCGTGGCCGAATCCAGACCCTGGCAATTGACATTTCGAGATAATGCCATCCATGGAATCTGAACCAGCAGAGTGCTTACATGCCCCCCGTAGGATATGTAAATATCCTAAGAGACAAGCACCGAGGAGATGATATTTTGTTACGCATCTTCGAGGGGATTTCCCGCCTCTCCGCGCTGGGAACTCGTCCAAATCAACTTGTGTTGATCGGCCGCTCCTATTCTAGATGTTCTTTTCAGATTTTTGTGACGCTTCTGCGTGATTCTGATTTTTACGCTTACTGAACCAGGCTGTGTGTGAGATTAGGGTGCTTAGGTTACTGAGTCCCGTAAACCAAAAATTAGTTAACGAGGCCGAATACTCCCTAAGCCTTAGACCTAATACTTCAGCTTTTCATTTTCCTCAACCTCTTGAGGAGTGTCCAGATCTTAATGGGTACTAAGAGTCTATTCAAGAATGCCTAAGGTTTGCATTCTTACTAATCTCATTGTGCACTTTTCAGTTATTTTCTCGAATGAGGTCTAGAACTTAGGTTAATTCCTTAGTTCCTTACTAATGACTATCACTTTTTCTCATAATTTTGTGCTCCTTTTTCATTTTGTTTCTTTTCTCCTTCACAAAATTTTCCTTCTCCTCTTTTCCTCTTATTCTTTTTCGAAAAAAATTTTTTAATTTTTATGGTATTTTTGGCATATGTGAATTTTTTTGTTTGAAACATTTTCTTACAAGTTTTTGCACTTTCCTACCCCCCCATGCCTAAGATTTGCAATGTCCTCATTGTAACCTAGGGGGTCTTAGTTCATTCCTTAAGACAGAAATTTGGGTGAGTGGATGGGTCGGGTTGAATTTTTGCGGACGATTTCAAATTTCAGATGCGAACATCTGAGTTGGGGTCGGCTGTCTATAAGGGTGAACTTCGAGTGCTGAAAGGTGTCAGAACAAGTTTCAGGTTTTCAAAGAGAATGACGGGCTGCCTCCCGTTAAGCGCTAAATTTGATGCCTTTCAGCCAAGCGGGAAATGCGATGGAGAGGGGATGGTCAAATCAGCAGAGTTTTGTAAGACAAGCACCTTGATTAAGAGCCTGGTTGGTCCAACCAGGTGCTTGTTCAGATCAACAGGCTGATGATGCAGCCCAAACCCAATCAATCTAGTGGGTTGATAGATGTGGATAAAAAAGTGTGGAACCCACCATAAACTATGAGGCTCAGATGGATGTGGAAGTGTAAACGCAGGGTTTGGCTGTGCCGAATCAGCCTGGTCAGAGTAGGGACCCGTAGGATAATCAGTGGTTGATGCAGGAACCCTACAGGGGTGATCAGAGAATGATAGAGCATGGCATGTAGTCTGATCAATGTTCGAAACCCGATGTGGAAATGCAATCGGCTTGGTGAGAGGTGAATCTGAATAGAAATTGAGTCCGGTTGCAGGTTGAGGTTGGGAAGAGGTTTTGATCCGTTCTGTGTGTGCGGCTGAGGTGGCCATTGTGTACGAGGGCTCTTCTAGAGACGGATGATAGGTGGTTTCCTGTAGAGAGTCCGCTGGGTAACTATCAAATGCCGGAAGAGTGTCTGTAGGATGAAAGAAATCGGATTCGAGAAAAAATTTGGATTCTGGGTTACAATCACTCTTGGCATTTTCTGTTTTTGGTTCCTGAGGATCGAAAAGGAATGATTCTGTGTTATCAGTGATCTCGGGAATCAGGACCTCAGAGTCAGAGTCATGTGAACTGAGGTCGTGGATAGGCCTGGTGTGTTCAGGAAGGGGAATCTCTCCGCAATTATAGTCAGATCTGAAATTGTCGGAGAGTTGGCGAAAATGATCATGAATTCCACCACAGCACAAATCATCAGATGTGGAATCAGCAGCCTGACTGGGTTCTAGCCTATATGTCACTTCTGGGCTCAAAAAGATGTTCTGTTCAAGCTCTAAGCTGGTAGGATAGATCCCATTAAAACCTTGCTCATCCAACTCCTCAGTTTCTGTATCATAAATTGGCATGTTTTCTGAAAAATCAATCAGATTTCCTGAGGGTGTTGGAAAAGGACATTCATCAAATAAAGGCCCGGAATCATATTCTGTAAAAATTTGATCTTTCTCATAAGGGGCCTCATAATCTTCCCAATAAGTTTCAGATCTAGGTTCTAGGCTTAGGATGTGGGTAGAATTATTAGAACCTAAGTCTGAATAACCTTCGAGGGTTACCTTATCAAAACAAGGGGCGGAATTTATACCCTCCAGAGGTTCAATTCTAATCTTGTTATTGCAGGAGTCTTGGAGTTCTAAGCTTGGTGATTTACGGCCTAGGGTTGGCTCAGCATTGTGTTCTCCTGCAACTTCCCAACCTATTTTAATGCTATCTTCTATTTGGGTTGGAATTTTACAACCACTTTGTGCCTCAATCCCGAGATCTGGGAAACTGAATTGTTCCTTAATACTGTTCCAAGATGGTTCATCCTCTGTTTCTGGTTTATACGGGTATTTCTGGTTGATAATTTGTTCTACTGATTTCATCATTTCTACCCGTTTTATAAGGGCATCTTGGTGTTGTTCCCAAAGTACAGGATTTGTTAAGCATTGAAGGTATTCAGATTGGTGTAATTTTTCCATCTCAATGTATCTTGTCATGAGCATGTCTCGGGTTGATCCTTTTGAAATTCCAGTCAATAGAATTTGGGCACAGTTTATGATGAAGGATGTGGTTGTTGGGACATCAACCTGAATGTCTCCTATTGGTGTTGAGGTTTTTTCTTCTTTTTCATAGAATTTTATGGCATCCTTGATCATTTTATCTTTCATAGATCTCCGATATTCAGGTTTCTTGAATGGTAGTCTTGCTAGGTAATTAGGCTGCATAATTGGATCAGGTGGTGGCATAGAATCAAAGTTTGAATCAAGATGGAAGAAGGGGATTTTGTTCAGAATCAGAGGAAAGAGGGGCTATGTGAATGATTTCTGCAAAAACAAAGGAGCCGAGGCTTAGCCTCGGGGAGAGTGAATTTCTATAGGAGGTTTCAAGGACCTCCTGAAAAATACTGAAGGGCTGGATGAGATAAGCAGGTGCTGGACCCAATCAAGACACCCAAAAATTGTTGGGTGACTATAGAGGTTCGGGGCAGATGGACCCCTTGATCAGAAAGATCGTCCACCTGAGAATTACCTGGGCAGCCAGAGAGGGAGAGTCCCGCGAAGACCCCTACACGGTAGAGCGTCCCCACGGGTTACAGGGTTTCCCCCACCCGACCTCTCTTGTCACTGCGGTTCCAGGTAGACCAGAATGGGGATCTTGACCTCTTAAGTCTACCAATTTTAAGATCAGGGTGCTTAAGGTTTCACTTGAACTTTAGTCCTTTTAAGTGCAAAGAGTGACCTAATTTAAGGTTGGTTAACCCAAGGGGTCAACTTTACCTATTGTTTTCTTTAAGAGCTTTTAGGTCCTGTCTTTTAGGGTTCAAGTGTTTAGAGAGCCAATTGTTTTAGATTTTCTTTGAATAGGTATTTTCAGACAAGGGCTTGGGCACACTTCATTTGGTTTTCTCAATTCTTGCTTAAGGAGTGTGTCTCTAAATCCCTAGTGTTGGATCCTAGGTTGGCTCTACTTGGTCCAGTTAATTCTTTGTTGGGTAATTAGGGCTCAAGCAAGAATGTGTTAGCCCTTAAATACCCTTAATAGTGTGCAGAAATAATGAGTTGAAAACATGCAACTTTTATGGTTACTAAATATGGAAGACAGGTTAGCCCTATATTGCTTGTTCTTTTCTTTTCTTCCTCTTTAGAGCTTAGGGGTTAATAGTGAGAGGAAAAATTTACCTGTCTTTGGTGTGGTTGCTTGTCTTCTTGAGTTCCTGTAGCTGCACAAAAGAGAGGAGATTATCAGAAATAAAAAAAAGTACAGGAATGTTTACCTCTAGAATAGCCGTTGCTCCCCGGCAACGGCGCCAAAATGAAACGTCGGATCTGTTATAACGTTGTAGTAAAGCCGGTTATTACCAACATTTCAAATATAAATTTTTTTTACTCGGAAAAATAAAAGAGTTCCCGAGGTCGAACTCAGGGAGCAAGTTGTATTCTAGAGATATACATGTTTCTTTTACAAAAATAAAGAGAGAGAGAGAATTTGTTGTTCTCTTTGTTCTGCAGAGGGGGGTGCTCTTCTTTCTCTCTTTCTTTAGATCTCCTTCTTTCTCTCTGTTCAGGTGATATTCTTCTCTTGCAATGGTGGTGCTCTTCTTCTTCTTCCTGCTGTTCTTCCGTTGGTGATGTTCTTCTTTCTTCAGAGCTCCTTGTTCTTCTTCTTCTTTCGCGTTGGCCGTTGCTCTTCCTTCTTCTTCAGCGGGTCTGCTTCTTCTTCTTTGGCTGCTGACCTTCCGTCGTCTGCCCCGGTGCTGAGACGACTTAACGATGCCTTTGCTACAGTGCAGCAGCTCCTTCTTCTTCAGCGGGTCTGCTTCTTCTTCTTTGGCCTGCACACTTCAGAATTTTTTCGTCAAGAGGCAAAACCTACTCTACCCCCCCCTCCCCCGCGTATCTCTCTCTCTCTGAAATCACTCTTCGGAAGCTCTCCCAGAGCGCTACCGGGTAATCGGGTTCGGGTCAGGCCCGGGTCCAGGCCCACCAGCGTGCGTGGTGGGCGAGGAGTGCAGGTCAGTCTAATCGGGTCGGGCCAGGTCCGCGGAGCGTGGTCACGGACGAGGCCGGGTCGGGTCGGGTGAGAGGGACCTCACCCCGTGGTAACTGAGGCAAACAGATGGTGGCACTTTTGCAATTTATGTGGGTGTGTGGCTTCAGAAATTCCCGAGGTGGGACTATCCGCGCACCCCTTTTCTCTCACGCCTGCAATAGGGATGGTGCTTCCAATTGCAACAGCTGTTGAGGCTCGCAACTCCAATTGAGGGCCAGGGTGTGTGTGCAAGACTCTTTCGCGCAGCCTAGGTCTTCAACCTGGGATATCTAGGCTTGGAGCAACCTCAAGCAAGCTTCGAGCTTCCTCGCCAATGGCGGTCAAGGCCTGGAACCTGAAATCAATAGAACGGCCTCTCGGCCAAATCAGACAGGCGGGGCACCTTCGCCGAGGCACGGCGAAGGTGGTCAGGGGGTCTGCAGGGGGCGAGATGGAGCTAACAGGTCGTCCTAGGTCAAACTGTGAGCGAAGAAGTGGGTGTGTTCGGTGGATCTGCAGAGGGTGTTTGGTGGGAAGTGGAGGGGCGGAAGAGGATCAGGGTGAGGAGGCGGAGGTTCTGCGGTGGTCGGCGAGCCGTGTGGGTCGCTGAGGTGATGGGAGCGGCTCGCCGGAGGGTGGTCGGAGGCGGAGAGGATGAGGGTGAACAGGAACGGTCGAGGGTTTAATTGACTAAATTGAAAGCGGGGAAAGAAAGAGGAGAAGAAGGGGAGTAGGTCTAACTTACTTGCAGGGACGAAGGGGGAGGAACAGGGCGACAGTCGTATCGACTGTCGCCGGAGAAGACGATGCTCAGGGAGAGGGGCGGCGGCGAGCAGAGGGCTGGAGAGGCGCCAGCTGGGTGCGGCGTGGCGCGGGAAGAGCAGGGGAGGAAGTCTCTGCTGCTGGTAGTGCGGCAGAGCGAAGAGGTGGAGGGGGAGGAAGCCGCCGGAGCTGGTGAGCGTCTGCCGGAGAAAGAAGAGAAGAAAGCTGGGGGTTTTCTCCGTCAGATCCAGGCTGCCTTCGTCGGTGGAGCGGCGGGGGGTATTTATAGGGATGAAGCAGGGAGGAAGGCGGAGGGAGACGACGTGTCTCCCTCGCCGGAGAATGGTCGGAACATGAACCCATACCGTCCGTGCGTTCGCACGGCCGGTATGGTGGCCTACAATGTCCAGGGGGGTGCTCCTGCGACGGCTGACGACGCAGGGCACCCCCGGTACACTTGCCAGGTCCCCCACCTCACCCTGCCCGGCGCCATGCTCCGCGCAAGGTCGCCGGAGCATGGTGCTGGCAGGGTTTTGCAGGAGGGACCTGATTGCAAAGAACGAAGGAGAGTTAGGGGCCAAAATGTGAGGGTTCAAAAGTTGAGGGCCAAAGAGTAAATATATGAGGACCAAAGTGTGAAGTCGGTCAAGGAGGTTTCTTCTTAGGCTCAAGTTTTTATACATGACTAATTAGGACCTAAGGAATCTGATGGTGAATTTTATTTTCATATTAAACCTTGTTTGACCGGTCAATTTGCGCAAAAACCGAAATTAAGTATTAATTGGGCATGGTTCTCAATGTAGGTCAAAATGGGTTCTAAAGGCCAAATTGAAGGTTCTAAACCCTAGAGATTATTTTTCTATGAATTTTAGAGGGTTTATTCTATTTTTACTTTGCCTCGAACCTTGTGAATTGAAGTGGGTTGTTTTAGGGTTACAGATTATCATTTGGTTCCTTGGAAGTGCTGTAGCCCTTGCTAGATCATCTCATCCCACTTTTATTCTTATTAAGCTGTTTTGACCTATGTTTGGGCCCTGAATTACCCTGTATGCAGATTATACTGGTAAAATTGCACTTTTACCCCTTATGACTTGTTTTCTTCTCAAACTCAGAATTCTCTGAGTTAAGCTTTTCCTTGAGATATGTAGGAGCTTTTATCCTTTGTATTGGGTCAAAATGAGCTAGTTATGGCTCATGATGAGGTTCTCATCACCGGGTCATAATAACAAGGAAATCATAGTCCTGAACCTTCAAGATGTTCAACAAGTCCACAATCTAGTAGCCTCGCTTCCTCGCCAAGAAGGTGCATGTATCAGTAAAGGGGTGGCCTTTCTTCACCTTCTAAGGAAAATTCCCAAACAACAACACGAAAGAGATCCAACCAAGGCTCTATCCCTAAGTTAAAGCAAATGGATACAAAGGCATTCAAGATCAACTAGCAATTTAGCCCAAATTGGGATGGGGAAAACTTATAAAAAGAAAGGAAGGACACTATGAATGGGTTAAGTAAGATCCAAAACCTATTCTTTATAGCATATTCACAAATAATGAAGTTGTTCGACCAACTAGGTGAGCACAGTCTCATCCAGTCCCCCACTACAATGTACCTAATTCTACCTAAGTTATATTTACAGAGGAACTTCCCAATTTCCTCCTTACTATAAATACTGGATGGGATGTTACACAACGTGAAGGTCTCTTTTCTAACCCACCCAGAAGAGGAATGGTCCTCACCTTGATTGATAGATGACATTTTGACCAACCGCTTGGAGATGGTTGGCAAGAATCAGTAATGGAAGCTCCTCGATAGCAACGACACTTGCTTGCACTAGCACAACCATGCTAAGTAACATTTATTACCTCTACGCTCCATTATTTGTAACCTTGAAGGGAGGTGAAACGACAAGGTTTACCACCCAAACGTCACATCAACATTTAACATGAGGGAACAAACCCCAAGAATCAAAGGGTACAAACTCCCAGTCCGAGACCAATAAGGTTACGACACATGTCCCACATCGGATCTTTGGCATGCTAAAAGGGACTACAATAACATTGCCCAGCTTCCTTCAGCTAGAAGGCATGAGGCAATAGGCTAGCCATCATTTGCCTAAATTCCAAGCGGACATACTACTGTAGCTCGGGTAGTTGACCTTTGTTAAGAACGTGGGCATCAGACGGATTTTTAAGACGTTTGGGAAGTAGCCCAGACATCTGTCCAGATGTCTGGAACCCTTTCCAGACATCTGGTAATAAATTTTTTCAGTGTACCGGGTTGCGTCTGCGCACGTGCCCTCGCAGACTACACCCGCCGCCTTCGTCTTCTTTTCCTCTCTCTTCCTGCAGATGCGCCGTCCCTCCTCTCTCTCTCCCCGCGCTGCTTTATAAACCCTCACCCTCTCCCTCACCCTCATCTCCTCCGCCTTTCTCTTCTCCTTCTCCCTGCTAGTGAGAGCGCGAGCGAGCGAGTGAGCGGCGGCGGCAGTAGCGGTCGCAGCGAGCGTGCGGGGAGGAGGGTTACGAGTGGAAGGAACAAGCTCGACCACGAGGGTGCAAGCTTGCTGGGGCAGCTAGAGCTGGCCGGCGGGGGAGCGGCGGGCGTGGGGTGTCGCGGAGGGGGTGCTGCAGCTCGGGCAGCAGGCGGACAGGGCGCGGCGTGGCCGTGCGTCATGGACGGAGAGTGGATCAGGCTCTGGTTCTGGAAAATTTTCTAGAATCAGATGTCTGGACTTATGTCCAGACAAAGCTGAAGACGTTTGCAGGACAGTCCAGACGTCTGACAAATAAGATATTTCTTGCCTTCTCTTTCTTTCACGTTATGGCCATGCAGCCGTCCGCCGTGATTTCTTCTGCGTTTCGTCGTACTGAGAGTAGGAGTGTGTGCACAGGTTCTACTCGGGGGATGCGAGGGTTCGCCATCCCACGAGAATCAGACGTCTGGCCGCAGTGCCAAACGATTGAGAGAACCTCCAGACGTCCGGGGTGACAATCGAACGTCTGGAAACCAAGGCCAGACGTTCCAGCGGGCTTCTGGACATCTGAAGGACTGCACAGAACTGAGGTACGACCTGACCCACCTTTTAAGACATCTGGAAGAGGTTCCAGACGTCTGATTTTGGACAGATTCGTCGTTTCGACTCATTTAGGGCCCGTTCGGAGTCCGTTTTCCGCGTTTTGAGTTGCGTTCTTTCCTAAATAAATTCCTCTATCCATTTACAGTAATTGTATACCGTTATGAGAAAATCCTTGTGATTGATCCTTGTGTTAGGACCCCGTTCCGTTGCAGTCTTGGGGGTTGCAGAGGCGCGTGGGATTGCTGACCATGCCCCCAGTACTCTTGGTTTCACTGGTAGAGTGGCTTTTTAGTTTATTTAACAAAATTTGTTATAGTTCTAAAATAATTAATAGAGTCTAGGGCATTGCATGAACCCTAGGACTGAGAAATTAGATTGAATGATAGATCCTAGGGTATTGCATGAATCCTAGGATTGGAAAACTAGATTAAATGATAGATCCTAGGTTACGGCATGAATCCTAGGACTGGAAAACTAGTTGAATATACAGACATTGCAGTCTTGGAAAGTAGAAAGGAAATAATAGCTGCCTGTATATTGATTAATAGCTACCTGTTATGAAGGAATAAATATGATTGAGAACATGGGTTGTATGAACGTAAAACTGGAACGGTGAAACCTAAAATGGCCAAACGGAAAGAACATGAACCCTATGGGGAATTAGGAGTAGAACTCCTGGAAAGAGAATAGAATGGAACTAAGAAAGTGAAACATGGAAGTGTATTGTCTCTTGGGTACGTGGTACCAAAGAGAGCACACATTACCTCTTAGTGTAGAGGGGAGCTTGCCGCCCTCGGTTTGAGACCGGAGTGGGTTTGGCCACTGTACACCGACTTGTTGGCCCTCGCGTACAGAGTACCGAGGAGAGCTACTAGTGTAGGGAGAGCACTAGCTACCCCACGGGCCCCGGGGTTCTGCTAGCCCTCCTACACCGACTTGTTAGGCCCACTGGGCAAACCAGGGTAGTCAGGCGAGGGTGCGCGGACTGTGGAGGAGTTGGACCCCTGTTACTGAGAGGGCTCTGCCCTATACTAGTTCCATGCTGTGCTTTAGGCACACCCGTTAACGGAAACGACTGACCGCGTGCCAGTGCGAGGAAGCTACCCGTGTGCTTATCGCGCGTGCCGTAGTCACCGTTACGTCTATCAGCAACCTTGGGGTGGTTGACTGAGGGTAGGACCACCACGGGGGACTCTCCCGGCCAGGAGAGCACCATGTGTCACTTCTACTTTTCGGAAAAGACTGCAATCAAGATCGTTCCCATGAGGAACATTCGAGATCAATAGAAGGATCTGAGAAATAAATCAATAGTGAAATAACAGAAAGACGGAATTAAAGAAAGTAAAAATATAACAGTTACTGTACACTCTACTGCTTCTTTAGCTTTTAGTTGCCACTCTACTTAGCATTTCGCTGACGTGTTACCTTCGTTACTTTTCAGGACCAGGTGTTGAGCAGCCAAGGTCAGCGGCTGCAGAGGACGCTAGGCCTAGTAGGGTCCAGTAGGGTTACCTGTAGTACTTTCTGTACTTTTCTTCCACTGTAGTGAGTAGTTTTCTTTATTACTCCCTGTACTTTCTTTATCGAAAACTTTATGTTATGTACATGTTTATTTCCCTTCTGTTGTGGTGGTGTATACTGTAGCATTTCCTTTTCTTACTGCTGTATTTTGTTACTGCTAGTTATATTCATGGTGAATGTGGTTTATTTTACTGCTCTTTTGGTTACTTCCTCGTTGGACGACTAGGTCTTGGGATTAGTCGAGTCTGTCCGATTCTCGTGTCTCGTAGGGATTCGGGAATCGGGTCGTTACAACCTTATCTAAAAGAAGGATGGCATATTCCATTAACCCCGGATAGGGGACAAGACCCCAAAGCACCCCTAAATTGCCCAAGCAAAAGAACTGCCACAAAATAAAACACCCTTGAACATTTACGTGAGGTTAACATCCGACTACTACTCTCAAAAGCACCCAATTTCCTAGTAAATTGAGGGATGGCAACTGGGGGCAAGGGGGCACCCCACAAAAGGTGCCACACACACATAGAGAGAGAGAGTCCAATTGTATCACAGCATGGATCAAACAACTAGAAGTGGAGGCAACCCTTAGCCCTCTCTTCATTTCCTCTCCTAACTGATGCAATCAGATTGCAAGAGTGGAGGCAGCTGATGAGGGAGAAAAAGTTCAACCAAAAAATCGATGACCCCAAGAGCTATGGGATGACCCAAGCCTAGAAGAGAAAAGCCCAGTGGACAGTTGGAGCAACTCTCACCATCACAACCATCAATTGAACCCAAGGAAGTTATCACCCATGTCACTCAAGCGTTAGATCCCCTCCCCCCGATGTACACTATATAAGTAGAATTGGATTACTAAGTTCTTGCATTCTTTGTGTATTTGATTGTGTGATTGATTGAATTGCTAGGGTAATTCACTACTCGATCACAAGTTATTTTGTGGGAATTTATAATGGATGAACTCCCTATTGAAGAGAAGTGTAGATCTTTTCTCAGCAAGGATGATTTTCGGTGCCCTTTTGCAATTTGTCATTGAAAGGTAAGTAACGTCTATTTATTATATGTTCTTTTGTTGAGGCTCTATTTTTCATCATTGATTAGACATAAGATCACTAAAGGGAGGAAAGTCCAATAGATTTTATTTTCTTAGACTTGATTACCAAGAATAATATTCTTCTTATCTCCTCCTTGCCAATGGAAATTGGCGCTACATATGTTTGCTCAAATTTGAGAAAGAATATGCATCCTTGCAAAATGTCCTCCCAGAGTTAAAAATATATATTCCCAACAAATTCTAGAATTATCTCAAGCTGTATATGATTCAAATAATTCTTATCAAGACTCTAGTTGTTGCCCGTAGGTGCATATATATACCACATATCTATCATTTACTAATTTTCTCTCACCCTACTTTCCTTGATAATTTCTTTTTTGTGACCCTTTCTGTGTTGATAGGAAATGTAATATTCTCAGGGACACGAGTATCGAAATGTAAAATTTGATGCGTTTTACAATGAGCTGGCGTGGCACACCAATGTAAAATCACTGATTGAGGCTTAATTTGGAGAGGGGATCTAACTCTCAATCTCCACTATTGGTGGAAAAAATACATATCAGGTGGTAGGCTGAAAGCGTTGGCTTCCTTCTTTCCGATTCTGGGCCTCCATACCATGTGTAGGTAGGAGCTATTTATAGAATACACGAGAGGGA